>JAODKF010000005.1:171113-181434 GCA_026779585.1 Mormyrus proboscirostris
GTCACATCCCCTGCAGCCCCTCCCCCTTCTGCCACATCCCCTGCAGCCCCTCCCCCTTCTGCCACATCTCCTGCAGCCACTCCCACTGCTGCCACATCCCCTGCTATCACATCCCCTGCAGCCACTCCCACTGCAGCTACGCCCCCTGCGGCCATGCCCCCGCACCACACCTCCTGCAGCTACGCCCCCTGCGGCCACACCTCTTGCAGCCACGCGTCCTGCTGCCATACCCCAACTGCCCAGCCCTAGCCTATCATACTCTATCACCCTACTTCCTCATCCCATTCTACCATGCGCAGCCCCATCAAAGCCCACCTCCTTCCTGCCCCACCTCATCAAACCCCAGCTTCCCCAGCCCCATCAAGCCCCACCTCCCCTGCCCCGCCCACCCCATCAAACCCCACCCCCTGCCCCACCCAACTTAAGCTGAACCTCATTTATTTCTTGACCCCTAGCCATGGTACCGTTCGGGTTCCTGTCTGCCCTACAACAAGGATTGACACCCTCCGATCCCTGACTAGGAATGCCATTAGCTGGGGGGGAAGGTTTCCTGCCCAAAAGCATTCTGGGAAATAGCTCACCGTCCTCAGAAGGGCTGCCCGTGTGCTACCTGGCTCTGAGGTGGCCGGGACAGGCTGTGGCTGTTAATTGAAGTGGCAGATGCCCAGAGCTTTGACAGTAGCGGGGGGGCTCCCATTGCGCGGTAAAAGTCCGTGTGACCCCCCCCATCGTGAAGCTGTTCTAAATCTGAGTATCACACATAAAAAGACACGGCAGGTCCACAAACCGCATTTACACTGTATGCTCTTACTGATGCTTTAACCAGTACGCCACCTTTTAAATAATGGATTAATTCTGGTTCCCGGTGGCCTGAGGGACACTCGACCTTTAGAAGGTCTCCAAACTAGGCTGCGAACTTCCATTGTTAACGTTAATCTTTGGTGACATCAGCTAACATTTTTTTTTTGCAACATAATGCATTTTAACCAGGTCCGAATCCACAGAGGAGACAAACATTGCAGTACATCCATATCACTCATAAGACCTGATGATAATAATTGATAAATTGAAAAAGCAGTGTGTATCTACAGATGGGAATGTAAAATCCTACCTCATCTGGTGTATTTTAAAGAGGGTAATCTCCAACTCATATTCCATATTCACTTGGTCTGCTCTCCAAAGCTCGCTCACACGCATACAGACGTACACAATGGCCACTTTCTCCCGAGGGCGCCACGTCCCCCTGGCAGCCCCCGGTGCTCACGTCCTGCATTATGCATTGAGAGCGAGCGCTCATCCCGCGCGACATGACGCCGGTGACTTCGATAAGGAAGGTGACCGTTCCCCGACGGCGGTCCCCACGCGCCGGCCTGCGAGGCGGACAGGGTGGGTCACGGATGAGCAGGCAGGTGCCAGCGTGACCTTCCCCGTTATCTGCCGGGGCCGCCGTCCCCTGTTCCCAACCCCGACCAGGAGAGAAAATGTACTTTCAGAAACTTTTAGAAATGAAAACTGAGAAAAAGCTCATTGTAAAGGCCGTATAAATTCAGTGCCAGAGAACTCGGGGCTAAAACCTCACAGCACAGTGTAACGGGAAGTGAAATCTACATTTTCTGCTCCTCGCTTCAATATGACGACTTACATACACTCTGGATGCTGTGTACTTGTGTTATACATTACCAACCTGAGGGGGGCGCTATGTGGCTCAGCAGGTTAGTCCTCTGTGCCTGTGATGGGAAGGCTGCTGGTTCGATATATTCCCATCATCATGCTCCACGGCTGACACTGTACTCGGACTCCAAGCTGGGGGCACGGTCAAGGAGGAACTGGATCCAAAGGAAACCCGAATGCCCCCCCCAGGGAATGAGGTCACCTGTGTGTCTGTCTGCCGGGAGCCCGGCTGGTTATACACACCGTAACTGGCTATACTAAAGCAGTGGGCACTGGGACCCTGGTCTGTGGTTAGGCTCCACTGGGCTGAAGTATGTTTAGTATGTTCAGCGCAGGTTCACACGCATTACCGTCTGCCCGTGAAGCCTAGGCTCCACCCCAAGCCCCACCTTCTGAGGGCCTCATAGCACTATATAAACCCTGACCCCCCCCCCCTTCGGCCCACCCCTGACGAGAGATATTTGTCCGTGCGCAAAGGCTCAAAGCAGTTGCACGCTGTACCTCGACCACCAAGAATGCACCACTGAATGGCAGCCAAAATGTTCAATACGGTGGTGGGGCTGGGGCCCAGGGAGGGATTGGGAACCTGGAAACAAAGAGACAAAGTACAATAAAATAGGCACAGGGGTCTGCACGTTCAGCTGAAAGACACAACCCCATTGGCTGAAGGGACAGGAAGTACCACCCACCTGACTATAAGCACGAATCCCCCAGCAGCCCCTTCCAGTCTGTCTGAGCGTGTTTGGCCATGAGGCAGGAGTCAGAGCCATATGTACAGTCGTGGAGGTTTCGTCAGTGCCAAGCAACTGGGGGGGGGGCACCTGAAACCAGACCCCATCCCAGGTGAAGTGATCAGGTCCAGAAAGTACAAATCCAGACCAACTGAGCTCAGCTGGTTGGTCTGGATTTTTACTTCCTGGACTTGAACTATCAACCTCTGCGGATCATCATTAAAGTGCGTGACCCATGAGCCTCATTTCAGACATGAGACCGCAGCCTGTGTCACATGTGCACAGATTCTAACAGCACAGCGTGAGAGCGGCAGGGCTACAGGGACAGATAGGGACCCGAATGACAGACAGGGACCCGAATGACAGACAGGGACCCGAATGACAGACAGGGACCCGAATCCTCACTGCGTGTCAGACAGGGTGGAATTTAGTGGGAATGCAGGATTGCAGCCTTGGCAAGGAATGTGATTTAGGGATTTTGGGGTAGTTATTTATTTATTTATTTACATTTTTTACATTTTATTTATTTAACACAGGCACTGTTATCCAACGCAGGGTTGACCTTCCGATCGCAGGCAGCTACCCACCAGCTTTTTAAAATGCTTTGCCTCAACTCACTGCATCACCTTGCCAGTTCTCCCCTTCCACCCTTCCTGGGAGTGGGGGTGGGGTGAGTGACAGCCATCCACAGAGCCAGATCACCCCACGGCGAGGAGATAACGACCCAGGACCCCGAGACCCGGGTCACCTCTGGTCCGGTACCGCAGGCTGCTCCTTGCTGTGTCCTCGTCCCAAGTGCCTGAGCAGCACATGGTACCTCTGTGTGTGTGTGTGTGTGTGTGTGCGTGTGTGTGTGTGTGTGTGTGTGTGTGTGTGTGAAAAGGAGACAATAAGGACCCACTGGTGTGTGTGTGGGCAGAGAGAGCCGGCGTCTCTCCACAGCGACTGCTGCTGTGACTCTGAGAGGCCCGGGTTCGAAAGCTGGAGCCTGAGCTTGGGGGTATAGGGGTCCTGCTTTGCAGAGGGTGGGAGGCGTCCAGGGGATGGGGGGCCTCGTTTTCAAGGGCCCGTGTTCAACGCTGTGCTCATGCTCCCTCGACCGCAAGAGATCGATGCCATTCTCAGGAACCGGCAGTGGGTCTGAATCAGCGAGGAGAGAGAAAAACAATAACGGGATTTAAAGAGCGACACGTTTATAAACCGCTCGTCCCAGAGACGTCAGCGAGCAGGAGAGTGATGCAAAGCCGCTTAGCCTGGCCACTGCATTCCGCTGCTCCCTTTGTACCCGACAAAGACAAAATGCCCTGCAGGAACGTCGTCCCCTGCCCCGTCCCTCCGCCCTCAGCCTTATCGGACGCTGTCAGAAGCCTCTTTTTCCCGATTTTTCATAACTGTAGTGAAGCAGCCAGTCGATGGCTTTTCTCTCGATGTCCGTCAGGGAGGATAAGGTCACGAAAACAGACCTGCCCTATCAGATGGAGGCATCTGTGCCGAGCGTCAGACTGCACTAATCGACCGGCGACCTACGCTGCTAACGACGGAGAGGTCACACCTCCTGCCCTTATTCTCCTCTCCCTCCAGCATAAAGCTGAGGAGGTGTTTGCGCATCAAACATTCACCTAAATGACCTTTAAAACACACGGCGCGGCTGAATCTCACACAGTTTTATTGACATAATTCTCCATCTTGGAGTTCCTGACTACACATCTGTCATAACACTGTACACGTCCGGCCCACTGGTGGTGAGCTGTCGTTTCCATGACACCAAAATACTAGAATGACGCGGCAGTGAAAGCCACACGATTGGCTGAGCTGATAGTAGACCACGCCCCCCCGCCACATCAGCACCCCCCAAAATACATCATGCTCCATCTTAGCAACTCATTCCAGCTGCCCTAGAACAGACTCACCGGGGGGGTCGTCTGCTTAGCACCAGCAAGTCACCGTGGGAGAGTCTATAAGCAGGCTGGGGGCGGAGCTTCATTGAGGCGTACGTGACACTGAGAGGAGACACAAAACCACACAGGACTTAGAGCAGCACTAGGAAGATCTGATGTTGTCAGTTTCTGTGCTTAATTTGACCACTTCATGCAGTTTTTTGGAAAGTATACCCTCCTCAAAGGTACATCAGCAGCGTCCTCCTGGAGGTCTAGTCTGTGAACCTTTGTGCTGGGTATTCACAGGGTTGCCTGTGAAGTCGGTGCCACTGACACAACATCCCGGCATTCAGCACAAAAAGCTTGTTCCTGATTTTACTTTAAAGACAAAAAAAAACAATCATTAGAGTGAAAGTTGAAAAAAAATCAGTGATATCTACATCTGGAGGGGGCAGCAGGGCCCATCACAGATAATGACAGTGTTCAGAACGTCATTCTGATAACAGTGTAAACACAAAGACGATGAGAGCGACTTTCCCTCGGCTGAAATCCAACTCTTATGTAAGTGGGGACTGGGCAGGGGGTGTAATCGCTTTGTTTACTGCTTTTGAAGGTCCAGTTTGACTGATGGAATATTCTGGACAGTGATGGACATCCAGAGTGCCCCCCCCCCCAATTCTGAGTGGGTCTTTTCCTCCTGCCTTACATTCCTAGGAATCTCCATTTTCAGCAGCATTGCCCAGTTCTGCTCCACCATGACTGAATTTTCAACAAGTGGTAACAACCCAATCTGGCCGAGCCTATGACAAGAACCCGGGCCAGCGCCAGGAACGCAAGGCGAGTTGGACGGGCCACAGCACACACACACACACACACACACACACACACACATTCATGTCTTTATGGGAAAAACCCTAAGAACACCTTAACCCCTACCCAGCCCTAATCTTAACCATAAGTAACCAAAGAAAATGTGAGCATTTTGGCAGTTTTAGGTTTTTGATTGCATTCACAGAATTTTGTGGGGACCTGAAAAATGGCCCCCGCAACATCAGAAGAAGAGGTTTTATAACATTGTGGGGGGAATGTGGTCCCCACAATGTAATATAAACATACCCCCCCACCACAACCCCAGTCAGCTGTACTGCCTGAAGAATAAGTTTCCCAAACCTCACACAGCTGGGAGCACAATCGTACCTACATACATACTATATTAATACCACATGATAAACGACCTCTGGTTCGAGGGCCGGGGGGGAGGGGTCATCGTGGGAGGGGCTCCTGTGTTTCCGAACCCGACCAGACCGGGCCGCAGCTGGGGGCAGCAGTGCGGCTGATCTCATCACCCCCCCACGCCGGCACCCGGCCGGGGGGCCGGGTGCTCCGGCCGGAATGTCGTGGAAGGTCGGGAATCACCCTTAACGTTAAATGGCAGCATCATGGGGGGGTCTCAGGACCTTCAGCAGTGCCTGTTTATTCCCAGGATTATTCCACTGCGTTTTCCTTTCTGTCCTCACTGGTCACTGCACAGCTTTTCCTTCCCTTAGCTGATTCTCAGTCACATTTGCGATGGGGCCCTAGTGCAAACTCTGCCCCTACATGTTGGCTGATCACCGGGCAACGGGCACCGCAGACGGACCTCTTTCATGGAGGTCTGCTCCCTCCAGCGCTGTAGCTGGTCACCAATGTGACCGCCTGTACATCCTGATGAAATAGGCTCTTCCTGTTCAGTATTCAGGGCCCCCCCTCCCCCTACCAGTCGGAGTCCTGTCCCAAACGCACTTGGGTGGAGACTTCCATCCCCAGGGACACCCGAGAGGACAGCAGCAGCCTGACGGCCATACAGAGTCAGGGTAAACTCTGATTAATTATATTAGCCATTAAATAAACAGAGAGCGAGAGCGTAATGAGAGGCAGATTGGCCGAGGTTTATTTAAAATATTCATGAACTGTGACGGACGGTTTTAATTATTGATAGACCTTTAATTAAGCAGTTTTATCAATGTCTTTTGTTAGTTCGTTATCCGTGGCCCGGAAGTCCTCCAGCGATCGTTTATCTCCAGGGCCCCCAGATGGAGACTGATAGCCAGTGCTGGACTTTTTTTATTGGACGCGAGCTGATCTAGGCATCCGTGCCCCTCACGGTCCCTCCCCCCACAGCTCTGACTATGCCATCCCAGTCCTGCTATTGGCTGCACGATAAAGCACACGATGATCCCATTGGCTGTACACGTTAGTTTCCATGGCAATGCCATTGGCTGAGTGCATTAGAGACTGTAACACTCTCATTGGCTGCACTAGCTGCTGTATAGGCCAAGTGAACCATTCAGATGGCTGCCAGGTTGGAGAGGGTCCTAATCACAGCCGCACCAGTAGCTTTGGCCACCCACCATGACCGATATCAGCCCCTTACATAGGCAGTTCCTCCTTCAGTTTCAGGTAATTCTCTCTTTCAGATTCTTCGCTTGAGTGAGATCTGAGGACTTCACGGGTTTATCTCACCATCTTCAGGTGGAAACACAGAAATGCACCAACCTCCGCGCTCCTGCTGGGCCCGGTTAGCGTCACGTCGGGAGAGGCCACATCAAAACGCGCCAAATCGAGGCATGCTAATGGAGCTGGGATTCATATCATTCCGAGCACAATTACAACGGGAGCTTGCCAAGGTCGGCCCTCCAATAGCTATGAGGACCAGTGGCCAGATAACAGGAGGCTGTAAACAGCCATCGGCATTCGTGGCCGCATTTGCGTAGTGCTGTGCCCGTAGCTCCTGACTGCGTGCCACTTTGAATTCCCATAGATGCCCTTGAGGACATCACAAGATCAGAACTTTTATCGCCACGCCACCTGCTGTTCAAAGACAGGAAGAGGTTTGGTTCTCACGTGCCCCTGCTGTTCCTGAGGCCTTGCGGAGATTTGCATGCTTTATAATCCCTGGTATTTGGGAAATTTCTGGTGGCCTTTGGGACAGCAGCAGAGTTCCCTCAGCATCCTGCTGAAAATACCTCAGATTCACTTGCGACTTCCTCCATGAGACTAACAGAGGGCACCCCTAGAGATCTACAGCTGTAATGACAGGAACTTTACACTGCAGGTACCAGCGAGATGTGAGTAACTGAAAGAGGGCAGTGTGAGTCTTTCCTGCCACTCAGCCAAACTCACAGCTATCACACTAGACCCCACTGGGGAGAATGTGCAGACCCAGGCATCCAGCTATTTCACAGATGCTCAAACTTATATGCTGTAGCTCCACCACACAATGACGGTGTGTTTGTAGAGCCATGCTACTGTGGATTAAAACTACTCAGAACATTCTGGTATATGCCACCTTTCTTTAATATCACCCTTCACAGATGAGCAGACTGATATTTATTTAAACAGCAAATAACATAATGGACACCTCTTTCCTATAAAATTTCCCATCATGCCCTGGCTTTTCACACAGTATAGAGTCAGATTTAAAGAGCCTTCCCACCATTCCCTGCTTCTAGGAGCATCACCCTGACTAATGGAGAGTCATTGTTTGCTGTCTGGAAAGCAGCCCTACCTCATAGTGAAGTGAAGGTCCTCTCAAGTCTTCATACCCAGAATTCAGTTTGATTTGCATATCGATCCCACCCGGTAAATGTTGTGAATTTTAGGTCTCAATTCACAAGGGGTGTGCCAACTGGGCAGTGCGACCCCCCCCCATACCCCAAAATCAATCTGAGAGGAGATCCTCCTCTGTTGATGCAGTAGACATGCTCAAGCTGCCCGGGTAGTCATATGTCATATATACAAAACCAGTGACCTGTTCCTGAAAAAGCAGCCAGTAGGTGGCATAATGGCTAAGAAATCAGTTTCATATTGACATCCTGTGGTGCTCTTCTGTTAATACACCTGAAAAGGCACAAATAAACATGTTTGTAGGTGCAAGATTGGGTCATTTTTTCCACCATTCTATAAACTACAGAGCATAACGGCATCAACATCGGTTCCGATTAACAGCATTCTTGCCCCCGTCGGAAATGACAGGTCACACGGAGGTCACAGCGGGCTAAATCCAAGCATGACTGATTACTGAGCGATCGATCCCACCTCACAGACCTCCAGAAACTGACCCAGGCCTCGCTAGGAGGGCTAACTCCAGCAGCTTTGGCAGATGTCTTGATTATTGTCTGGTCCAGCTGGTGGGGGTGTGGTTTCCATCTGGATTTACGATCCCTCGCACAGCCAGCGACATCAGGACCATTAGTAAGAGATACCGGAAGGTCCTGCCATCACGGTGGCAGAGAATACGAGAAAAAAACGATGACGTCACTGCGGCGCTGTGCTGTTATCCTGAACGCTGGGCACCGCGAATGCAGACAAGCGGAAACTCACATTATCGTAGTAAAAAAAAAATGCAAAAAGAAACAGCTCACATCGGGTTCATATCGGTGCTCCCGTTAATATCTGTGTCACGGGAACAACAGTATCTCTCCAAGAGGAATACAACATCAACAAGATCCACGACGTGCCTCTGAGTATCGATTACATGCTAATGAAAGACCTGGCCTCTCTTTCTTTAGCGTAAACTCACCTAAATGAGTCTCGTTTAAGGGAACACTGCTGTCAGAAGCACGCGCACGTGTGCGATCACTCTCCGGTGGGCCGCTGTTTGGAATTCACTTACCGCCAACGAGGTCGTTTGTATCACCCATGCGGCTCAATGGCAGCAATGAAGAAAATAATAAAGAAAACTCATAATGAGATTCTCCTTTTGGCCGGATGGCGAAAGTCCTCAGCTGTTTTCATTCCGCACCGGGTAATTACCGCTAATGAAGTGGCGGGCTGAGCCACGTTCCGCGGCCTCGCGGAGAAGGCCCCATGTTTCCACCATCCTCACACCCAGCTGTTTTCATTAGGACGGCGCTCGTTACAAAAACCAAAGAACAAAAAAACTATGAATGCATCCCCCTCAATGGTATCTGGCAACCCTGGAACAGCCTGACGATTCTCCGTGGCTGCTGTGCGCTGGCGTTCAAAGTCCGGGATGTATCAGACTCAACTGCACCCCCTGCAGGGCAGGTCTGGAACATCTCTCCCAGCCTGGGCCTGGATCTGCATTAGGCTGGCCTGGGTCGAGCCTCAGGGAGGCTGAGCTCAGTATCTTACATTGCACTGGCACCTTCGCAGGGTGTGGAACCAAACCTGATAAGCCTCCCCAAGTTAATCAGCTAATCAGCTTTTCAATTCCACCCTGCATACCCGGGATGTTAAGATACAACCTTCCAATTAGGAAAATAAGAATCAGATATAATTTTTTACCTGACACCCAAAGTACCTCCAGTTCACTGTTAAGTTCTTGAAACATGTGAATTTTTGAGTCGGACCCCAGAAACGATGGCCCCACCCCTGCCTATAGACCTTCCACGACTTCAGCGCCCAGTCTCCGAGCGCTTGGTGGGGTTCTGCCAAACAGCGACACGGCACCATGCCCCGTGACAGGCTGGAGGCCCCCGGGAACTCTGGGTAAAATCCACATGACGATAATGCCGCCTACTACCTGACAATGAGCTGTACCCGCGCCGGAGACACGCAAGCGAGTCAGCAGCTCTGGTTACCGCACGAACAAAACAACTCGCACACAGTATTTTAAATTATGCATTTTGCTTGTGTTGTGTTTTTCTTTTGGCAGCTGCGAAGCGTTTTATTGCCATTACTGGACACATCAGTGGACAGGAATGATAACTCGCTCCTTAATGAAAATGGTCCAGAAACAGCTTTAAAATGCGTCTTACCATTGTTCACTGTTCCTGCCATATTCACTCTGACTCTGAGAAAATGATTAAAGTAACTTATTAATGAAGTTGCCAATTTTTTGAGGTAAAAAAAACAACCAGAGTGCGTTTATTTTCTACACCCATGACCCCAACAGCACACAGCTAGGTTCTGCTCGCATCCAAAACGGGCTCTAATGATCTGTCAAGCGCACTGAGCACCGAACAGATCCATCTCCTGCCATCCTGGGTACTAACCTCATCCCCCTCCCCCCCCCCCCCCCACCCCCGAAAGAAAAAC
>JAODKF010000005.1:211851-229774 GCA_026779585.1 Mormyrus proboscirostris
GGGGGTTTCAAATGTGTTTTCCATGTTTGGGGAAGATGGATGAGAGAACATGCCACTCAAAGTGCTTCTAACCCAATCAGGTGACAGCATCATGTAGGGGGGTCACCAGTGTTCCTGTTAGGGTCTTTTGTGAAATGATTGCAGTTACAGTGGCTCACATCTGCTGGGTATTACTGCCACCTGCTGGCCGAAAAAATAACAGGCAGCAAACGGCAGAACGCTTGTGAAATCTGCCGTATTGCCTCACCACACCTGCCGTTTCCGAGTTGTTTGTTGGGGGTGGAAGAGGTTGCACAAAGCAAGAGTTTCACCCATAGCTGGGACTTCCTAATATAATACAGAAACAGCCAGGTCATCCATGACCCAACAGGACGGACCAAAAGACAGCTGAACAGTGTCAAACATTTTATTGTCGAAAAACTTTTTCTTACAGATATGAACTGTACAGTTTAAAATTTAAAAAGTTTCCCCTTTATAATGTGAAAAGCACCTTTGAAAGTCACACAGCAGTACAGATGTACAGACTAGTGTTTACAGTCAACATTTACACGTTACCCTTGAGGAATATGACAGCACCCTCAGAGCCGAATCTCTGTTTGACCGTCCTCTTACTGTTGTTAACCGCACCTGGTGCCAGTCAAGCCTCACGTGATAACTAATGTCGGCTTCGGCCAATGAGGCTCCAAGTAGGTTATAAAAAAATAAATAAATAAAAAAAACTGAGCGAGCCAGTCGCAACAAGTGTACTTAAACCTGCTCACGCACCACTGGATGAGGGACAATGGGGACCAAGGAGTAGCAAATCAGAGGCTAGTTTGTAGAAGCTGTTAAAAATCATCCAGGACACAACACTCCCATGTTCAGAAAGACCCCCACAATCTAGCTCCCTGTACACACACACACACACACACACACACACACACACACACACACAGCGAGGTAGACAGAAACACACACAAACTCCACACAGGCCAATCAGCAACTGGATGAGATGGAGCTTCATTTGCTGGGCTGACAGAGGGCGGGGCTTGTCCCTGAGATTGACAGCAGGAGGAGTGGCCGTTTCATGACTGAGCATATTCACCAAAGTGAGCAGAAGCAGTGGCAGGCGACTCGGGATAAACGGCAGCAGCGTGAAGAGTGAGGCGCAGCACAGAGGAGAATGCGGCACACACCCCACGTGCGGGAGAAAGGCCGGCGTTCAGGCGCGGGAGAAAGGCCGGCGTACAGTGCCGGTCACAAAGCAAACAGCTCGCCGGCAATGAAGCATGTCACCCTGAAACGATGACAGCAGGATGTCCGTGGGGCTGGCAGACGCCATGTAGGAGTGTCACCCAGCCCGTTATGCTTGCCTGGAGGGAAGGGCTTCTGGAAAATTCAGTGGGAAGCATGAACGCCATCAGCTTGGTTTAAAAGGCTTAACGCTTGCCGCAAAAAGTGTTTGTAAAAAAAAAAAAAATAAAATAAAAAAAAAAAAAAAGGCCAGGAAGCGCTTCAGAGAGAGTGGAACCTGCATTCTTTGTCATCCGGGCGTGATGGACATGGAGAACGGGCAATGTGCTCCCCCTGCCATCAGGCCGTCAGAAAGGAAACACAACGGAGCCAAAGACCCTGAAAGCCGTTTCCCAATCCGGTGCTCAGGGAACCACAGCTCCCAGCTCCCGAGCACAAACGTGAACCGTCTGTGGTTCCCTGAGGACCGAGCTGGGATACACTGCCTTAAAAGGATCACAAACGGGCCAGACTTTGGGAGGCAGGCTGGGATGAGAGCTGTACAAATTCCCCGTCTCAACTGACATGATCAAATTTCACTATAACCACCAATAATAAATTATAAAACATACCCAAAAGTGACACACCAAAGGCCATTGTTAAGGTCCGTAACAAGAGGCGGGGCTTAATGATTCTAGCTCTCCCATTGGTGGGGTCAGGGCCTGTGTGCTCCACCCACTATGAGATCTTGCAGTTGCCCTTGGCATAGTTCTGGGGGGGGCTCTGGGGCAGCCGTGTGGATTTGGAGCGCTTCAGGCTGCTCCCTTTGCTGCCCCCGCCCCCGCCGCTGCCCCCGCTGGCCAGGGAATACGAGCGGCCGTGCATCATGACCGCGTTCATGCCGTTGACCATGGAGAAGGACTTGAGGTGGCTCTTGATGGCCACGGGCAGGGGCAGCTTGTCGATGAGGTGGACGGGGGTGCAGGACACGATGGCGCGGCAGCACAGGTCCTGCAGACTGAACACTGCGGGGGGGGGGTAACCGGAGGGTCACACAGCCACATCCATCCGAAAGCATTCAAGCAACAGAACAATCCTACCCATAATGCACCTTGTTGAAGTATTAGCAACACTCTCATAAGCCCCACCCCCGGATAGACCCACTGTACCACTGATGGAAGTTACAGCATTACTCATTAAGATTACGTTTAATTAACATTAGAGATTAATTAATCAAGACTCCAGCGATAGAAAACCAAAGGCACAGAGACATCGACATAAACTGCCTCCCACTGCAGACCTCCAAGCACTACTGGGACGGCAAGGTCCAGACCACCAGCCCCCAACTCCACCCCCACCCATCATCATCACACTGATGTAAAATTTACGTAATTCAGGAGCCAGTCACTCACCAGGGATCAACAGTAATTAAATCAATATCTCGCTGTCAATTACTCAAACCCCCTGTGTCCTTAAGGCCCACTCTACATAAGGGGGATAGTTACCCCCCCCCCAGTCCACGTACAAATCAGATGCGAGGTAAGCACACCGCTCGTGTGGAGCAGGGTGGTGCCAGCAGATGAAGGCAACACGGACGCCGGTCTACACCTTCGGCAAACCGACAGGTAGGATACAAATACAGGCAGAGGTACACGAGAGCCGGTTTGGGAGCTGAAGGGGTTGGAGATACCTCGATTGGGCCTCCAGAACTTCTCCATGCCGTGCCTCATGAGCACGATGCGGGACAGCTCCGTGAAGGACTCGATGACGTTGAAGTTGCACAGCGGGCTGACCTCAAAAAAGGTCATGGCGTTGCGCTCAGCGTAGGCACGAGCCTGTTCCGTGGGCACGCGCCGCTTGAACGCCAGGTGCAGCCGGTTGCCCACCAGGATGCGCGGGACCCCTGGGGCATGCTGGTCGACAGGGGGGAGGGGCTGTCATTTGGGGGGCGGGGCACCGAGCTACAGCCATTGCCATGGAAACAGACACCCACCACACATAGGACAGGCGGGAGATAAACCCACCCAAAGCTCTTTCTAGAAAGGAGGTAGAGGGTACAGGAGGTGGCCATAGGTATTCTAGCGGTGGGGGCATTTTCCTCCAAAATGAGGATATTGCAGAGACCATCACCCCTTCATCTAGAGGGGGGGGGCTTGTATGAGGAGCTCACCAAACAGGAAGAAAAACAGTGTCCCTACCTCATCGATCTCCCGGATCCAGCGGTCGATGCCATCAAAAGACCAGCGGTTGGTGATGTCATACACGAGCAAGATGCCCTGGGGGAGGCAGTGTGTGATTCACTGATCCGGGGCTGATGGCCAGCAGCAGCCTTAAAGGCACGGTGCCCATTTAAAGGTCACATTTAGGCTGGAACAGCAGCATTCAGGGAACGTGGAAGAGACGGCATGCACGCAGAAACACACGGGAGTCCTCACCTGCGCGCCGCGGGAGTAGGACCGGAAGATGGTGCAGAACCGTCCCTGTCCAGAGGTGTCCCTGGGGGGGGGAAGGAACACACCACCATGACCCCCATTTCGTCCATTTTACTCACAGAGATGCCCCCTTCCTCTTTTCACTGGAAGGCTGAACCGAGACGCTATTTAGCTGCAGGTCACAACCACCTTCAACCAGAGTCAACCTGCGGTACATTGTTGCTACGACAACAGCGTTGTCTAAGCGACAGCACAAAGGGCCGATCGAGAGAATCTGTTCACAACATGTCAGCCAGCATGCGAGAAGATCAGCTTGGTAACTTGTTGTCTCCTGCACCTCACAAGTGCATCACTGATTCCCTCAGCCTCCCTCCTGCCAAGCAGCCCTCTGGAGTGTGTGAGGGTGCAGTGATATACATTTAACTCCAGGAACAGCCAAAGATGATGTTAGAGAAATAAATGAACAGACCATCGGGATGAAAAAGGTCAGTGTGAACAGAATCAGCCCAAAGCCAAAACAAATTGCTCTGGAATATTACAGTATCTGCACAGAGATCTGGTTTCATTTACGGTGTCCTTGAAGGGACACACACGGCACCCATCCTCGGGCTGTTTTTTTAAATGGTTTGCACACACTGAGCATGTCCTAGATGGGGTCTTACCACAGCTCCAGTTTCACCCGCCTCCCGTCCAACAGGATCGTGGTGGTCTTGTAGTCAATCCCTGGAAAGAAAATGAAATGAACCCACGATGACTAGAAAATAAGGAGAAGTTGAGAGTTCAGGTTCAATGTACAAATCCAGACCAGGATTTTGTTTCAACCAACAAGTTGAGTATAAAGAGTCACAGTCACAGAGACTCAACTGGGTGGCTAAAACAAAATTTTGGTCAGGATTTGTACTTTCGAGATCCAAACTTTCCCCCTCTGGGAAAAGGCAGGACTGGTCATTTCAGTCTGCCCATCCGGTTCAGAGAGCTCTTCAAAGACGTCCCCACTAATCGATGTCGCTTAGCACGCCTGTGAGTGCGGCTGTCATCGGGGTATTTATAATACCGTCTCAAACACCTTGTGACATTTCAGACAGTTGTCACGGTAACAAACGGTATTCTCTGCCACATGGCTTAATGAGGATCTCCCAGCATCTGCCAGTAAGATGAGTCAGAGTCAACTTTTGTCATCCTCTGTGCCTCACAGGAAGTCATATTGACCTGCTTTTGACAGGCAAATAAGCAACTGTTTCACAAACATACACAGAGCAGATTAAATGTGTAGACATTTAAATTAAGAAACATCGGAAAGACCGAAGCATTAGAAAGACTATGCTTTGAGCAACACAGCTATATAACTGAGCTATAGTGTGGCTGTCTGGTGGGGTTTAACTTTCCATCCTAATATGGCCAAAAATGCACAACTCAACAACTCAATAAGGGCAGTCGGAATTCTTGACGTGTACACCAAAAAACAAATGAGCTGTAAACACTCAAGTACATATTGAAGGCAACGTCATCAGGCCGAGTGAGACGTTAGCACAGCACTGTGACCCATTAAGTAAGCAGATCTCGCTGAAGCTGAGTGACACAATCAGGAAAGGACACGCAGGAAGTGCATGAAACGAAACCAAACTAATTACACGCGTGTTGTATTTGAAAAAAACCCGCACAGACAGCGCAAAGCGGCAGCGAGCACAGCACAGCTCCGCAAGGGGGAATGAGCATCGACAATGCCTAGAAAGCTTCTTCCACTTACCCACCCCCCAAAAAAAAAACACATTTACCCCATGAGGATGATGATATATCAAACGCCTCATCCCCCACAAGCAAGGGTGGTAAATTATGGGGGATTGTACCCCCAATAATCAAAACGAGCCAATATAAACCCCTGAACCTCCTGAAATGGGTGGAGACCCCCCTTCACAGGCATTTACTTTACACAAAATGAGCAGTTGGTAACGTGCATAAACACACACGTCACGCCGTGAAAAAAACATATGTGCATAGAAACTTGCGAGACCTGGACCGCAGCCTAAGTATCTGAGCATCGCAGCCACAAAGGGGATTAAGTGGACGACACGGCGAAGTTAGTGAAGCCACAGAAACCCAGTGCAGCCGCCGGAACAAAGCCGTCTTCTCCAGGAGCCCAGTAATAAATGGCGTGATAATGGTCTGCCACACGTTCTTGTCAAGTGCCTTGGGGCAACTGGGTTGTGAAATGTGCGATATGAAAATAATGAAAGGGCAGTGAACACACACGCATAAGGTGCCTTGTCACTGTGCGAGATCCTCACCGCTACTGTAGGCATAAGGGGACTCGGCAGCACCATCCTGCAGGCTGTCCAGGATCTCCCCCTTGCCCACGTCGCTGTCACCCACCAGCAGGAATTTCAGCAGGTAGTCGTAGCTCTTGACGGGGCTCCCCTGCGTCCCCATCCCGTCTGCCATCCCCGGAGTGAAAGGTCAGGCTGTGCTCACCCGCAGGCGCCCCGAAGGCACCAGGGCAAGAAAGAAGCAGCGCATCTGCGCTTAAAAACCTCCGTGAAACCCCAAAGCCTCAATGTGTGGAAATTATACCGACTCAAAAATGAGCGAATAAGTCCTCTTAGACTGCTAGGAAAAAATAAAATACCAGCTTATAAAGGCGGAAACTTCACATTAAATTATTCAATCTACAAACCTACGGTCATATAGTGTCCTAAAAACTAAAAAAAAAAAAAAAAAATACACAGTTAAAAGCCAAAAACTAATTAAACGAGTCCCTAGTGGCTTGGATCGCACCTCCAGCTGTCGCTGGCAAACAAAAAGCGTGGTTGATGGAAAAAAAAAAAACAGGCGGGGAGGACGCGGGCGGACTGGTCCCCCTGCCGCGGTGAAGGTGCCTCCTCGCACCTCTTCAGGGAAGCAAAGCGGCAATAGCTTTCAGGTCGGCCGGAGACAAAGAAAGTGGGGGTCCGCTGCTGTATGATTCCGGTCCTCCTGCAACGCAGAGTCACGGAATCCGGCCAGAAGCAGGCATCAGACAGCACGGAATCGACCGTGCGACACGGGGAGCCGCCGCTGCTCCTTGAGCTTAGGACGAAGCTGCGACTCCCTCCGCAGGGCTGCCGGCCGGACTGCTGCCCGCCTCAATCCGCCCCAGGGGGCGCAGTCAGGGTCCAACGCTGTCTCAAGCGTATTCCTCGCTCCTCGACGCGCTGAATCGGCTTCACCCTCCGGTTTATTGCCAACTGAACCCGACCTGGCAGAAGAAAAGTGTTAATTCCGGTAGTCCGTCACCCACTGTCTTCCCACGATGAAGCGACTTCTGTTCGCTGTCACGGCACGGGGACCGCCCCCTTGTCAAACAAAACCCGCCCCTGCTGTTTCCAATTGGTCAACTCTGTCCATTAACCTCCACATGATTGGTTAATAGTGCTGGCAATCAACTGGACTGACGTACTTGCGTTCCAGACGTGCTGGAAATCGGCGGCGCTTTATTTTTTTCACGATATCGCCGACTCATATGTGTAATGTTTTGATTAGGGAACAGCATCTATACGAAATATCATTTACACATACGCTATGAAGAGTTTATCTCCTTCGTATCAACTTAATACACATGTTGATTGATTCATTGCATACTACGTTTCAAAGCGCTAACGGAAGAGAGGCAAAAGGGGTTAATGACTTGCTTGCAATGGATCGCAGGCACACAGGTCAAACCAGTTTCACCCAGAAAAACCCTCACAACGAGCCCTACTTTTCCTTTATGGGTTTCCTGTTGCTTTTACAAAGGTTTAACATCGGAAAGTAAATCCATTCATAAGCAAATCATTGCAGTTATTCCTATAAAGAAACCATTAGTAGCATAAAATGTATTAAATTGAAGCAGCTGATACAATATGTACGGTGATACGGTACGGCCACTCCACCCTGTCTCTACACAAAGCAGAATACACAGACTGAGAGGAGAGTGGCATCTGAGTCCACTGGGATACATTAAGTGGGTGTTCTCCTGAAAGGGTGGACGGATCATGGTAATGGACAGCGGGCTTCGGCACTTAAGGCTAAATCTCACCAAGGGGAAACCCTCCCAGACCAGATTAAAATGCAAATGGGTCTCACTTTCCTTTGTGCAGGGCCATTCGATTACAGAAGAGGCAGCCATCTGGCTAGGGGGGTTTCTAAGCCATTAAAAGCTTAGGCAAGAACACGCCGCCAAAACGTGCAAAGCAAAATCACGCACAAGAATACTTCTAATTCCATACCATTCCAACACCCAGCGATGAAAACAAGCCATTTGATCCCAAACAGAGAAGAGAACCAAAATCAATCAGTTCCCGTTTCACTACACTCAGAGGTTTTGTGGGTTTCATAGATAAAACGCCATTGTCAGAAACACAGGCGGCAGCAACTGATGGTGTATATAAACATATATTAATGGACTTCAGCCTCCAAGCTGCCCTCAATTAGACTGTGAGCATGAGAATCCTCACTCAAGCTAAACATCGGTAAGCGAAGCTTGTTCATCTTATTATCTGCGCAGGATCTTTTTCAGATAAGTTCCTTGATCGGAGCATCTCATGAGAAACCTGCTCCTTCTGTTTGAGAGGAAAAAAAACGTAAAATATATAATAATCAGATCATACATTTATATACACGGTATAAAGAAAGAATCCAGAATAAACGTTATTTATTTTATTTATTTATGTCCACCAAAGTCCAAGGGAAGGGGAGGGAATCAATCTAATTTACTTCATCATCAAAATTTCTAATCAAGTAGCAAATGGCCATAACAAACAGGCATGATCATTTGACATTTTGATTTCTATACGACAATCTTTGCCAAGTTTGAATGCATAATGATTGGTTGACTGAAAACTGCACACAAAACAGGAATCTGTCATTGAATATTAATGAAAACACACACACACACACACACACACACACACAAACTGACGAAAATTCTTGCGAGTCAGTTTCAGAGCTGTGGGTGGCCCTGTCAGCGAACTCTATCAGGAGCTCACAGCAGGTCTGTATGGGAGCCCAAACGGCTTCATTACGTTTACCAAAGAAAGACGGACTGCAACAGAACCAACATTTAATCCTTAATAATCAAGTAATAAAATTAACTAATCATCTGATTTACAGTGGTTATATGTTCCTAGAAAAGCCCAGTATTTCTGGAATAAATGCTTCTTCCTCTTGCATTTTTAGTACAAAAGTTCTCGAAAGTACTAACTCCAAGTTATCTAGAAAAAAAAACCCACTAAAAATCTAAACAGAATATTCAAGATGGAAATATCTTTTAAGTTTGAATTTGGCAAAATGCATTTAAGATTTAAAAACTAAACAGTGCAGCAGTGTCCTGTCACGTAGATGCCCCCTATGAGTGACTGCCAGCGACAGTGTCGGGACGGACAGCACTCGTTCTACTAGAAAGAGCCGGATTAAAAAGCTCATCTGGGACAGCTGACTGGACGCCTCACAGCTACGGGTCCTCAGGGTTTGCTGGTGTTTTGTCGCTTGCTACCCCCAGGCCTGACCTGACCCCCTCCCAGAAAGGGCTCAGTCGGCCTTACTGCCCTTGTGCCTCCAGGGATAGACCAACTCTCCCACAAAGAGCTTCTTGCACAGGGCCCACCAGGAGTCTCTGGGGTAGCAGCCGTAGGTGGGCATTCTGTAGGACTTCAGCACTTTGCTCAGCTTCAGCGGGTTAATCTGGGAGCAAAGTGAGATGGAGACGAATATCAGTCCATACTTGTGTCTTCCACCAAGGCACCGGGCACAGCAGCCAGTCAGACATGGATAAGCCCCCTCCCCTCCCCTCTGGCATCCACGGCACAATAAGCCCCTCCCCAATGTCATGTATGGCACAATAAGCCCCTCCCCTCTGGCATCCACGGCACAATAAGCCCCTCCCCACTGGCATGTATGGCACAGTAAGCCTCTCACCTCCCCTCTGGCAATCCAGTAGCTGTTCCATCGACTTAAGCTCAAGCTTAAGTTGCCCAGTGATCATTTACAGGTGACAGTTTTTTATGTCTGAACAGAAGCGCCTTAGGGTGGCGCCAGAGGGAGATCTTACCTCCATCATGAGGTGCAGAGGCTTCCCCGACTCCTTGCACAACACCCTGAACTTCACACCTTCTGCGGAGCACATTGACACGCGCGCACAGGAATTAACACCCCTTCTGTGATGTTGACAGAATCCACGCCCAGAGCAGCCTTCACAAAAACTGCCGCTGGGGTTGATGTCAGACGGCCTCATCAGCGTTCCCACGCAAACATAAGCGGAGCCATGACATCTCAGCAATGATTTACAAGTACCGCAGTAACCATTCTCTAGAATGCTGTCCCATTTACAAATGCCAACACAGAGGTTAGTCATCAAGAAGATCCACGTCTAAGAATTCACAGTTATTATTTTTTAATTTCCTGCAAAGGTCAGCGTTTGCATCACCCGTCCGCCAAGCAAGAAATCAAGTATTTGTCCAAAAAACACAAGCGGCTAAACCTGACGCAGGCGTCACTGCCGGCTGCTTACCAGCCAGTCTGTAGGGGCGACAGACCCTCAGTCCCACAGCAAACAGTGGGAAGGAGTTGATCAGGTCTACGCTGAGGTGTATCACACCCTGAAACAGCACCACCACCAGGCGAAGCTGTGAACAACAGAGACATAAGAGAGATGTGATGAAAGATGTGAATTGTAACCCATATTTCCTACATGTCGTCCCCAGTGCAAACAATGACTCAGAGCGATATCCTGTACAGTCTACTTTGTTCTGTTGGCCGTACTAGCTTGTGAAAACACATAATAGACTATAAATTGACAGAAATTGCTCATTTGGTCACCAGACAAAAATAACAGCAAATACTATATTCATATGTAAAAATCTCTATGGTGCAGTGTAGATATCAAGTAAGACTCTGTGCAGTAAACAAGTTTGGTTGTTTCCTGTTCACATCTGTTGTTGACAAGGCTCATGTGACCTGCGAACCCAATTGCTCATTACGCCCCCTGGTGGACTCACCAGAGTGAACACCAGGTAGTAGAGTGCTGATGTGGGCAGCAGGAACAGGAGGATGGTGAAAAGCAGGGTGCCAATGAACAACTGCAAGACCAACAATGCTGATTCGCCATCTGAGTAAATGCACATTCTGTTGCTGGAATAACATGACCCTGAACCTGACCCCCCCCCCGCACACGTGCGCGCACACACAGACACACACACAAAACCATACAGTGGTGCGGCACCCAATAAGAACCTCATATGATCCGTAAAGCAGAACCCGTTGTTCAGACACACGGCCGACAGTGGGTACCTGGTCCAGGTCGTAGGAGCACGAATCTACACGCTGCCTCAGGACGTTCCACTTCTTCCCCCTGAAGAGACGCCACAGCGCTGACAGCCCGTAGATCTTCAGACAGTACAGCCTGGGGAGAAAACCACTCTTACTGCCCTCAGTCTCTTTCTGCTGCTACCACCAGGTTCTTCATAACCAGGATTCATATAGCAGTGTGTTAAAGGTGCAATGCATTTATTCTCTCTATTTAAGCGGGTTAATGTAGCCCGTTAAATATGCAACACCGCAACGACAGGGCAGATTGCCCTCATCTCTGAGGAGGCCTGTTAAGCTAAACCCACACACGGGAAGGTTTTTGCAAGACAGATTTTTACCTCGCTCCGTACACATAAAAGCAGTATATGTGGAAGGTGAGCAGGGCCACGATGTCCGACAGCACCGACAGGGCGAAGGTGAGCCCCAGGCAGGCCGTGAGTCCCAGGTACCACAGAATCATCTCGATGAAGGGCGACAGGAGGTGAATATAGCCTGGACGGGACAGACCAACACGACGGCGTTGAGACACAGTAGGCCGGCGCCTTCGTGGTCCGGCTGTGATCGCGACGGCGTGGTCACATCACTCACTGATCCACAGGTGGATGTGGTAGAGGAAGAAGCGGCCCAGCACCTGGTCCAGTGCCCGGTTCATCTTTAGGCCTGCTGGTACTCCCATCAGCCACTGCAGGAGCTCCTGAAGCTCTTTGGCAACATGCTATGATACAGAGAGAGAGAGCGGCCAAGATACGGCCCCGGAGGAAAACAATCAAACATCTTCTGACAGTTCGATTCTACTGCTCCATCTATGAACTTTCTCTGCCTGGCCTACAGCTCTGCCTGGCCTACAGCTCTGCCTGACAGATGCATCTGGAAGCATCAGAATAATCACAAGTCAATGTGAAGAGAAAGCACACTTACATCTGCCGCTGGCACGAGAGTGTTAGCCAGCCAGCCAATCCGGTTCTCTCTGTAGAGCCAGGAGACAAGCAGGAGACCAAGAGCAACATCCAATAGGAAGGACACGAAGATGTTCGCTTTTCTGCGGGAAAGAGCATCACTTTTCACAAAACTACATGATTCAGTACCTCTGTCTCCCACTTCTGTTTTGTTTACTATCAAGTATGATTCTAGTAAAATCATAAGGCACAAATTAACCAACGTTTAATGTTTGAAGAGGAAGGATTGGTATGTCACATATGACCTCCTCAGGCGATCAGAGGGATGGGTCCTAGCAAATCAACAACCCATCACCCACCTCATGAACTCTACGTGCCGCACAGCCCTCGATTGGGAACTGATGGTCTGAAGATGGTCCGTCCTGTAACTCAGCTGGACGCAAGTGGACAACTTGCTGGACACGAAATGCACAGGCCACACGTTCAAGATGCTACAGGGAGGAGAGAAAGAGAGAACACTTAACGAGTAACTGCTCAATTTATTTATTCACATAAATAAAGGAAATACTTTGCAGCATTTAATAGGACAGCTTTTGACCGAGGATGAGAGAGACACCATGGGATGTGCTCCTTACAGCAGAGCAAACGCACTAGCCGCTTGGCTGAAGTGAACCGATGCAGCGGGATAGGGGATCCCTGAGGAGAGATGGGATCCCCTGGGTCAGGCCGGGCGACAGCATCGCGGTGCGGGTTTGAGTCGGTCCACACCTGGCGTTCAGCAGCCGGTTCCAGAGCGACAGCATGCAGGAGAGCAGGAGGCAGATGGGGACAGAAGCCTGCTTCACGAGCTCCACCACGATGCTGGCCTCCCGGCCGTCCGACTGCCAGTGCGTCAGTTTCAGGGGCCCGTCGTCGTACCGGTCCAGGTGGTACAGGGGTCGGCTCTGGGCCACGGTCCAGAAGAGCTCACGTAGCTCCGAAGGTCCCGCCTGGGCGCCTGGGTCATGTCCGTCAGCGGCGTGCAGCTCTGCCAGCATGACCTTTCTCTGGTCATAGTGGATGAAGATCACCTCGTCTTCTGCGTCACAGTCACTATCTGCACCCTCTGGGGCAGGAGGCGTGTCTCTGCGTACCACCTGACAGCTGAAGCCCCGCCTCCCAACCTCCCTGCTCAGCTTCAGCCAGCGACCCCGGGGGAAGATGGCACTCAGGTCTTCGAGGAAACTATCCATACCCTCCTGGCCGTCCTTCGGCAGGCTCCAGGAACCCAGCACCACCAGATCCACCTGGGTCTGGCTCCGCAGCTCGCCCAGGTAGCTCTTCACTTGCGCCGGGATAAACGGGAAGTGTATGATGGCCAGGACCACGGCAGACTGCTGTCCCGGGAGCCAGCGGCCCACCAGGAGCCCGCTGTCTGCCAGGTTGCAGCACTGAGGGAAAAAGATCTTCAGGACCATGGCTCTCTGTGGCTGGTCACCAAGGGCAGACCTGCATGGTGGGGAAAGCAAGTGCTTTTTAAAACAAGACAGACTCTTTGAAATAGCAACTAAATAAATACGCAAAAGCTGTGAACATCTGCATGTTTTACTCGTTGTGCAAGTCCTCGCGCATAACATAATATCTACATATCATAACATACCTAACAGTAAGAGATATTAATATCTTGTTACGAAACCGCTTAGCAAGTGTACTGCATAGCACGTGTTCAATTGGGAAGCAAGCAGTATTGCGTGCACGTCAAAATGCGTTAACGCACTTTAGCTCACCGACGGCACCCAGGCTGCACGACTTTGGTCAAAAGGTGGAAAGATCCCCCGGTTTCTATGACAACCGCACGCCAACCGTGCCCTGATATTTTTACACGAGTAGAAGTAGAATTAAATAGTGTATTAATACATTTTATGGAGATTAATTCATAAATGCCCTTCCTTACTGTATCGTACTGTAAAACTGTATGCAATTCAAAATTCATGCAATTCAGATTAGCCAACTAGCTAGTTAGCCAAATTAGCTACTAGTAGCGGTCCTTGTCGCAAGCCGAGCTCTACCCCAACTACTTACAGCTCCAGGGTCTTGTTAATTACTTAATTAATGCGTACCTGGTTAACGGAGGCCGCGACACTTTGTCAGAGTTTCTGGACTAGTCAGACCAAGCCGCAAGGACGCTAGCTAACATCTCGTCTGCAAACACATGTAACCGAACCGCACCCAAAAAAAAGAAACCAAAAAACAAGTACCCAGCTCATCGCGCAGCCTTCCACGTTCGCCGACCGCGTCAGTCTGTCATATTTAATTATCCAGATTAAGATCGGGGCACGACTACCCGCACAAGGTCCCCGTCGCCACCTACGCAACTCTTACGGAAACCCCGCAAGATTATGCGAAATAAGCGTAGCGACTGAACGATGAAGGACGACGTGCCGATACGCAAAGCGTAAGAATACGTAAAGAGCGTAATGAAGCCTCCCTGCTTCTGCTGTTATGCCGCTTTCTTACAGTGGTGTTTTCGGTTAGTTACATTGGCACGTGGTTCACGGTCTGCACCAATTGTTTTCAGTCATTCTGGTAAAATTTCTGTGCAACCCGGATATTAATACAGTCCCTAAATTATTATCTGTACTCTGTTGAACTATATTCTGTGTGACATCTAAACGCCTCAACCACCAAAATTCTAGCTGGAATTATGCTCAGACATCTGTGTTGCAGTTGTTTTCATGAACTGGTCACATCATTGGTGGTGTTCATTTCTACAGTATCTGATTCACTGTGTTCAAAAGTTGTATGAGCACAAGGATACTTTTCAAATGTGCTGTATGCATCTCAAGGCCCCATACATGTACTCAGATTTTCTCTTTTATGTTAATTTAATCTCAGGTACTGTTAATATGCTCAGCACTCACCCTTTCCGTTGCTGATGGTGGTCCTAGGTGGTCTGCAGCTCCAGTGCAATGGATGACCGTCTCTATAATGACAAAGCACGAAAAACGCGGGCTGGACCAAGAAGCGGGCTGTGGATCCTGATAGCAACCCTCATTGCCCTCATGATAAAGAACACTCTGCTAGAGCAGTGGAGATTCCCTCCCCAGTACTTGTGTTTATCTAAAAGCACAACAGAAGGCCAGTGCATGGCATGCAGCGCTCTGTGTTACAAAGGTGGAGTAGGCTGAACAAAGTGGAATTCCACACCAAGGACACAAAACAATGGGTGGTGACACTTTTCCAGAAAACACTTTTCAAAAAATCCAAGAGATCTTTATTTTCAGCCCTTCAATTATCAGCCCACAATGTATACAACTGGGATTATATCTCCCATGGTGCTACATTTACACATTACCTCAATGACATTTTACATACCATGTACACACTGATTAGACAATATCCTTCACTGCATACTTACACTGTCGGGCCTGCAGCGATGAAGGTTTAAATCCCTTTAATTTGTTCCTGTTGAGTTTAAGTTTTCTTTCTGTCACGTGGGTTTCCTCACGCAAGCCACAGTCAAAATAATCAACGTCTTGAAACTGTGCGTAGTACAAGACTTACTTTGTGAGTGTATGTGCCTTGTGATGGACCCCAGCCGTGTGCCCTATGCTACCTAGGATGGGCTCGAGAACCCCAGCGAGCCTGTCCAGAATAGATGGATGGACGCATACCAAAACGTAAGGCACGGCAATATAGATGTCGCCTGTTAAACTACATTTCCCGAAATGCACCACTGACGTCCATCAGTCACGGAAATGAGAACCGCATTCAACACATGCTTTGCAGTCAACACTTGTGTCGAGCTGCGATGTTAATAGCTAGGGCGCATGCAAAATATATAAAGCAATGAATGATAAAGACGAGCGGAATCATTATGTCGACGTTCCCACAAAGGATGACATTATATCGGGCTTTCAGGTCTCCTTCTTTGCGATGCGAAGCTTGGCTTTTTACCCCTGGCATGTAAGTAGTGTTCTGCTGTCCGTCCAGCAAAATGACGTTAAAGCCCGGTTTTGTCGGCACGGGTTCGGTGATGTGGCGCTATGTTCCGTCTCCCCAGAGCCTTGAGGTGAAACTGCAAGGTGGTGGATCATCAGATATCCTCGTAGAAATTCTAAAACAGGTACCCAGGCTATCCCGTTGCCTGTCCACAATGTTGCGCATTGTCATACACAATGCACATTGAATAGGTTTTTTCTTTGCCGTTTCTTTCTGCAGACATGCTTTCATAAGCTATGCCGGAAAACACCCCCATCGGTTAAATACCGGAGACTGTTCCTCACAGAGCTGATCAAAAGGGTTAGAGAATAACTATATCTCAAAATTTTCTCTTCGTAAATATGATCTGTATTGTGTGTGTCTGTTATCTAAATCTTTGTGCTTTATGTCTTCATAGCACGAAGCTGCAGGCTCAGAGCCGTTGGACGATCTGTACTGTGCGTTTGCTGATGTATTGGGTTCGGAGGATGAATCTGTGTGCTACAAAAGCTATTTTCTGGTACATGTGCCAAATAATTACTTCATTCTTTACAGCAGCCATGACAGGCTTGGTGTTTTAAGTGAACGCTATGTGCTGTTTTCTTCTCTAGCCAGCAGGGGACGCCATCAGTCTTTCTGAAAGCGTCGCCGCCATCTCCGAAGGTACCACGGGCCTGGTCACGTGGGAAGCCGCTCTATATCTAGCAGAGTGGGCTCTGGAGAACACACAGATCTTCAAGGACAGGTAATAGAAGTGGGAATGACACAGGGCTGTTTTTGTTTGTTTTAAACGTATTTTTTTCTTACCTCACCTGCCCCTCACTCCCCCCTTCCCACCCCCAGGGCCCTGCTGGAGCTGGGCAGCGGGGCGGGCCTGACCGGGGTCGTGGTGTGCCGCTCCTGCAGCCCTGCTTGCTACACGTTCAGCGACTGCCACCCCTGCGTGTTGCGCCGGCTGCAGGACAACGTGCAACAGAACGGCCTGGGGGCCCCAGGCGGCCCCCGTGTGGCTGTGGAGGAGCTGGACTGGGCGGCGGTCACAGACGAGCGGCTGCAGGAGCTGCACGCCAACACAGTCATCGCCGCGGGTGTGGGGCACTCTAACGATGGGGGGGATGTTTTAGGCGGTCAGACAAACCATTCTACATGTGAATAGCTGCAGGGTGCTGTGGCTTAGTGGGCCAGGATGCTGTGCCCAGGAAGGTTGTTGGGTCGAATCCCAGGGCTGAATTCACCATCAGGCCACTGAGCAAGGCTCTTTGTAAATATTGGAGGGCTGCAGCTCCCTCCTTATAGAGTCAATATATGTAACAGACTGACTGGTTGCTCCTCTGGTTGTAGATGTGGTCTATGACCCTCACATCATCAGCAGTCTTGTGAAGCTGCTCCTCAGGCTTCTGCGGTGTCAGGTACGAGCCCCCCCCGACATCTATATCGCCTCCACCGTCCGAAATCCCGACACGTACGACCGCTTCAAGAGCCAGCTGGGTGAGCTTCCGACAGAATCCGTCGCCCTCCCAACAGGAGCCTCCAGCCGGGGGAGTAATGCAGAAACTGTTTTCCCCCCTTGCAGGCGGAGCGGGGATCCGGTACGAGGTGGTAGCTGGGCCCAGCTCACAGCTTTTCCCATACAACAGAACCTCACAAATAGAACTTATCAAGCTGTATTTATGAAGCCAAACATGTAATAAAGTATTTATTTACATTTTATACATTCAAGTTTATTTCCTGTGCAATGCTGGTCTTTTACTCGGCTGGAGGTGCCCCCTGGTGTTGGCTCCTGCCACTGCAAGTTCTTATGATTATAACCCCTGTCCTAGGATGGGGGGGGGTCTTCAGCTGGCAAGGAGGGGAAGCACAGTCTGGTCCCAGCTCTCGTCCCACCGCTGCTGCCTGCTCTCCTGTAAATTTCTCCGGAACCGGGCCAACCGGCCCTGTGCGTTGGGGAGATCTGACAGCAGGGCCTGGGAGGTAGGGAGTGTTTTAGGGTCAAACTCTGACACTAACATAGAAATACCAGTTCAGTCTACGCATTACTGAAATCCACATACTCCATGAAGAGATACATCTCAAAGTCTGATAGGCTGTTCTGTTTCCACCCCGAGA
>JAODKF010000005.1:246726-282714 GCA_026779585.1 Mormyrus proboscirostris
AGTGCAGAAGGTCGAGGAAGAGGCCTGAGTGCAGTGCAGAAGGTCGAGGAAGAGGCCTGAGTGCAGTGCAGAAGGTCGAGGAAGAGGCCTGAGTGCAGTGCAGAAGGTCACAAACCCAGCAGGCCAGTGACTTCTCAAGACGTCTATGGCTTTTGTCCTGGTAGCCAGTAACCACATCCAGCACCACTTAAGCCGCACATTTGCATGGGAGCCCCAAGGTTTGGCCACAACACCACGGGAATTACTACACTATGGTGTGTGACGTTTGAGTGGCACCCCAGAAACAACATAGCCACCCCTACAGGTACCCTGACAATCTGAGGGAATGTTTTCATTGCCTGCACAGTCATATTTGTGTGAGACATTACTCAGGCCCCCAAAACAGAAGCCTCAATTTTCTAAAAATCTTAATCCAATCAAAACACTAAAAACGCCAAAAGTCTTGTATCTGGTTTGGTTACTTATGATTAAGGTTAGGGCTGAGTAGGGGTTAAAGACAGCATTGCTGACACGCAGATTACCCAATAAAACCACATTACCTGGCCGGTAGCCCAGCACTTGCATGGAAGCTATGAACTTCTTGCAGGCTTCCTCATAGTCTCCTTCTCTGTAGAGCAAACAGCCCAGGTCCACTTCATAGTCGGGGTCGTCCGGAGGCAGCTGCTCCACCAGGCTCTGCAGCAGCAAAGATGGGACCAGAGGGGTCAGGCTGCACAGCTTACAGCCAAAGGACTGCAGGCTCAAGCCTAAGAAGGGGCTTTACGTTCACACCGTGGAACAGCAAAATCAATCCATACAATTTTAGCAAAATATTCAGCAGCAGACATGACTAAAGTACCAGCCAAAGGTGGAAAGTTTCAGTCCAGAAGGTGAAAATCCAAACCAACCAGACCAGGGTTTAGTTAAAACCAACCAGTTGAGTACTCTGTGACTATGATTCTTTATACTCAACTGGCTGGTTGAAACAAAATACTGGTCTGGATTTTTTTTTTCTGAACCTGAACTATACACCTCTTATTACCACTGGATTACTTGCACCACAAAACAAGGCTGCCGTTTTGTACACAGATCCTATATTTCCTTTTACCTTTGCTCCTGCAAAGTCTTCCTCCCCATATTTAATAGCCGCCTGCAGTTTTATCATCTGCAAAAGTAAATAAAGCAACAGTCAAGTTATAACAGAACGAAAATAAGATTGTTGATCTCTCCCTATCTTGAAATATTAACGTCTGTTTCAGGAAGATAACCATGCATTCATGACAAACACCACAATGAAGATCAGCAGGAAAAATAAACTGGACAATATTCTGTAGCAAACGGTGACACAGAGGAGGACAGACATCTAACCCAAACCAAGATAAACCGAATTTTCGCCGGGACAACTCTGAAAGCTGGCAGGTGACAGTAATGTCTGGGACTCTGACTTCGTTTAACTTATCAGATTATAGTCTGCGTAGCCAGTGGGAAACGGCGCGTCGTACAGCGAAAGCCACACTGCCATGACGTCGCCGCGAGGAGAGCCGGGGAGAGGCGCACCTTGGTTTGGCTGCTGGGGTTGTCTAGCTGGAAGGTGGCCCTCATAGCCTCGGGGAAGGCACAGGCCCCGTACAGGGACTGGGCGTAATACACCTTGTACTCCTCAACTTCGGGGTGCAGCTGGGTCAGCTGCTCGTAGCACTCAGCGGCGCCGATGAAGTCCTGCATGTGGTAGTAGCAGTAGGCCAGCAGAGATAGGGCGGCCCTGGACTGGGCACAGAGACGGCCATGTCACAGAAGGCCACCACATTAACCAGGCACGTACTGAAAAACTAAAGTCTATCCTCATTTATACTCATGCACTACATGAGCGTTTTGGTGGAGTGTTTATCCTCTTACTTTAAGGTGTTTCTGTAGCTCATTGCTGAGGATGTGAATGGCCTCCGCGTAGCGCCCATCCTTGATCTGGGCAGGGTACACATACAGCAGGCACTCCGTCACGCACATTAAACTCAGACATCCCAGCTCTCCCAGAAGTTACAGGAGTCTCCCGCATATTGACAGCAGCTCCATGACACCCGCAAATAATACGCGATGTCCCGGAAATCTGTCGTTAAAAAAAAAAAACCCGCTTGAGTAACTGGAGTCTTAGCTGCTTTGTCAAGAAAAGAAAGTCCATACCTTTTTGGGAAAGAAAGCTTAAAAACCTTTAATAAGCCCAGTCTTGAAGCCAGCCGTGGTTAGCTAGCTAGCCGGCTAGCCGTGTATAATATAGCACGCACTCACCATTTTGTAGATTGTGGCTGTGTATTCGCCATCCTTAATATTCGTTAACGTCATGGTTCATAACTAAGATAATTAGGCTGCAGCAGACGAACACTGTCTTTCAATAAAGAATAAATAATGCTTCTGAAATTCCAGTTATTGGCCATTCGACGCCACGTTAACCGTTACCTGGCAACGGCACCGGAAAAGGAAGTTCATTGGATCCGATCCTGGATCAGTTCAGCCATCGCAGCTCCCACAGGGCAACCGGCGCGCTCCTGTTTGTGCTACAGACTTGCACCGACTATTTAATTTAATTTTAAACAAATATTTGACTATTAGTGAGCATCATGGATTCTAAAAATTATGCAATTTATGTTGAACTCTGCATTGTTAGTAATTTACTTACTTTGTCAGTAATCTTTACTTCAATCAATCGTTCTCAGTAATTGTTAGGTGTTGCTTAACCAAAGTAAACAGAACTTAAGCTCACCAAGCCGTGCTGTTATTGTAACCTTATTAACTTTAACTGAGGTGGGGCAGAGGCAACTCTAGGGGCATAGTTAGAGATAAATGGATAGGGGGGCTGAGTCTTTACTAGATGGAGGGGGGTCGATGGCAAATTTATATATAGTATAAAAAGCTATTAATGACTTAAGCAAATAAATGCACATGTAAAGCCCCCATAAAATAGTCCTGACGACGCACCTGGCAGTTCAGATCAGACGACATCTGCCCTCGATTAATGTGTGTGTTAATGTGGCAGTGCCGAGATCGTTCCTGAGTGCTACCGACACAATACTCAGCCCAAACAATAACCTGTAAATGGTTTGTTAGATACATCCTTACAACAAACCCAAGAAGAAATTGTTTGTGGAAACAGTCTGTGTAGTTTGTGAGCAAGAAGTGCCTTTACAGTTTTAAGGCGATGCATCCTGTTGCGTAAATAGTATTATCTCTTACAATATCATTTATGGTGTACTATATAATATCTAATGTAGTGATTTTATAGTAACTATGCACAAACATTCAGAGCATCTATTCATACTATGTGTTTAAAGCTGCCTGAAGTTTGTATGACAAGGGCAGACATTTGGGACCAATGCCATGTGGCAGTGCCATGTGTGTTTAGGGGTGGTGGTGGGGTGGGGTGGGGGGGTTCGGGGCTGATTCGGTCCCAACTTGACCTAATCCCTTCAGGGTTGCTAAGTCACATGCATCTGGTGTGACTCTCATGTTTTCAGACACTTGAGCAAGAAATGCTACGGCAAATCTATATCATTTCAAAAATCTAAAAACAGCTATATCAACAACTTTGCAAACCCTATAGACTATTTACAAGGTAGTAAAACTTACATTTTGTAAGTAAGTGAACTTTATTGTCATTCACGCCATACAACAGGACAACAACAGATGCATAGCTGAACGAAATTGCGTATCTCCAGGCTCAATGTGCAGACATAAAAGGACAAGAGCACTTAGACCACATACGGAGATTACAACAAAATTTCACTTTTTACACAGAAGTAAGACTGTGTAAGACAGTGTAAGGCAGCACAGGACAGGAACTAAATATACAGAACAATATACATTTATAGAAATGAAGAACCAGTCAGTGTTGAATATGATGAAAAGAAATATAAAAATATTGCATACATACATGCATACATACATGTAAATGCGTGTGGATGTGTGTGCAGACGCGTCTCAAACTGAAAATCTCACTCCTGACCAAAGTTTTGTCAGCTTGCCGCTTGTTGCAAGTATGGATGTAAATGATCCTGCTTTTGTAAGTTACTGTGGGAGCCGGTCTGAGCCCAAGGAGAAGCACGTTGTACGAAGGCCTGGTACATGACACACAGAGCCAGCATCCTGACTCCTCATTTCAGCTAGATCTCCAGCACTGGGCCCCCGCTTCAACAGGGAACGGACCCTCAATGGGGAGAATGGGGCCCATGGCCGGGCACGTCCTGGCAGCAGTCCAGGCAACAGCGGGGAGCCGGCACCTCGCTTCAGCCCTCATTAGTGTTAGCATGCCGCAGGGTGCTTATGAAGGTGAGCCAAGGTATGAATTAAACGGCTTTAGGCAATTTTGGGCTGGGGCCTTAGCTCCGCCCACTTCCAGGACGCCTTTCCCTGCCCGTATGACCCAACCCCTCCGGTTTTTCGGCAGTAAAAAGAGCCAGCGGGTGGGGAGGCCAGATTTCCCAAGACGAGGCAGTAGCTTTGCCCAGAAGGGAGCTCCCCGGGCAGCTCTGTAATCGCTGACAAACACGCTCAGCTTCCAGGAGAAGCAGAGCACGGCCGCTGCAGGCTTTCAGCTTTCGGTTTTATGAATATTTAAAATCGTTTTCTCTGTCGCACTGAAATCACAAGTTCCATCACCACCTGCACACACGTCCTAGCCGTACGTCTCACCCTAATGAACTCACGGCAGCCCAGTACGCGTTTGAATGACACCCAGCTCGGACTTTTCCCGCTGCCAGCCGCGTGTGAATCGTGTCATATCTGTTTAACCGAGGCTGGCTCGCCTTCTTTTATCACGCTTGGCACCACTCAGCGGGACGGCAGCTTTGGATGTGCTTGACAGGACTGATTCAAAATGACAGATTAAAGAAGTTAGACTCATAAAAGAGGAAAGGGGAGGGAAAAAATAGGATTCTAGGAGCAAAAAAAAACCGCAAAGATGGCTGATCTGCAGTATTAGTGGCTCCGTGTGGCTGTATCGTGATTAATTTTTAATAGCCTGCAGTATGAAGCAGCGTATCTAGGCAATCGAGGTGCGGTGTCTGTCAGCTCCCACCGATTATGTGAAGCGAGCCCCCGTTTCACTCACTAAACCTTTCGCAAAACCGTTGGCTGATGTGCACGACGAGCACTTCCAGTGAGCTGTAAAGTACCGCCGGCTGCTAACGATCTGCCTCGCCTGTGAAATTACCGATTCACAAGCACACCGGCGCTGCGCATCCAGCCCGGTAATTATTTCACTGCTCACAAACAATGCTGCCCCCCGGACTGAGTGTGTGAGTCGGACACCCCTTCAAGTCATTCCTTACTGTTCTCAAAAGGTAATTTATGGATGTAACCAAGCTGTCAAGAGCATTGCTATTTTTGCTGCAGAATGTCTAAAAATGTGGATCTCCTGCATGAGGCGACTGTACCAAAGGACTCCTCCACAGAATAATAATTTTGACCTTTTGTCTAGTGAAAATGTATATATTATTTCTGCTAGCAGTTATGACTGAGTGTTGAAGCACCTGAAATTCCAGAATGGAGAGTGTGTTTCTGTAGAGCTACAGTATAAAGTTATAATACTGTACTCCCTTTCCACAGAACATAGACTTTCAGAGAAGACACATCCAAATATGACCAGAACATACTGGACGTCAGGACTGGAAGTGTGGCTGTAATTTAAACCGCATCACCGTGCTCCAATGAGATTTCTGCACTGAGTTTTAGGGGCCAATGAGTTTTCCTCTGGTGTGGGTGTGTGTGCATGTCATTGTGCTGATGTGTGTGTCTCCGGTTGGTGGACGTTGACTCTCAGCAGAGTAGCAGTGTGTTTCTTCAGCTCATTCAGACGGACGCCACCCTCTCACCTCAGGAATCAGGTAGGGCCACGTCGGCCGGCCTCTCTGGCCAAATTAGCTGTATCTTAAGCAGTTAAGTTTCACAGTTTTTAACGAGTTAATTAGAAAAGGCAAAAGGTAAGAGGAGAGGTGTATTTCACGGAGATAGCCTGAACGAATGTTCTGGATCTTTATATTTACGAAAGAGGACATCAGACTAGTGTATAGGATGTTGTAAACTTTTTACCACCTGTTTTAGTAGGTTTTGTGTGATCCCGTTTTACATCCCTGCACATGTATTTTGCTTTTATTCTTCGCTTTGGGTTTAGACTGTATTCCTCCTTCTCTCAGAACACCGTCAGCTGACCTTGCGGGCTTCAGAGCACCTTTAAGCGCTTTAGACATAGCTAAGGGGACAGATGTGATGTGAGACCAAATAATGTGGCAAAGGGGGGGGGGGTTTCAAAAGTGAAGCCCCATAAAAATGGCATGTACAGAACAGAGCTCTGTCCCACACCGTCAGATCTTGTCCAGAAATTTAACCTGGAATTGAGAAAACAAAGTTCAGAGTCTGCGCTGGGGGGTGCTGAGGCGCAGGGAGCCCCTGTGACTGGGGGTATGGTGTTTTGTTTTTTTTTTTTAAGCCAAGGAGCTTGTGCGCTCGCGTGTTTTGGCCCCGCAGGATAGCATGATCATGGAGTTCAGGCTGTGTGTCCTGCTCCTGGCGCTGGGCGCAGTGGCCGTCACGGGCCAGAGGAGGCGCCCCAACACGGACGAGTGGAACTACCGAGACGGCTGTGAGTCCCTCATCCCTGATGGGCACCATTAGCACTGCCAGGCCCCGACCTGCAGGGCGTGCTATTCCACAATACTCTCTGTAGGATAATGAAATATTCATTCATTCATTTTTATCCTATTGCACGATTTTATCATTCTCTTAAGACTTTACAAAGTTTCAGTCTTGAAAAAAACACCAACCTAGGTTCTGTGTTACTGCTTTAACTATCATTACTTGCATTTAGCTTTAATATTCAGCAAAGACATTTAAACACAAGTTAGTACGAGTCACACAAGTGCCAACCTTGTGCTTATTACGGGTTTAGGAGACTCTTAATTTAGTGTTTGTGTTAGATTATAGTGGAGAGCTCTGTCATTACAGATTGGAAGTGTTCTCTATCCTGCTGCTGTTTGCTGATTGGATAGCAAAAGTGAACTTGAACCAATAAAATCAGAGAATGCAAGGTGGGTGTGGCACCAAGGCTCTCGCGTCCCCCTCCCCATTTTCAAAGTCTCGGCCCTTCTGCTGCTCCAGCTGAAAAAGTGAACATGCGAGGGGTGGCCAACCTCACCCAAATCCTGGACAACTGGAGGTTCGACATCCTGGCCCAGATGCAGAGCATGATGCAGAACGACATGCAGGGTCTGCTTCCGGATTATACCAGGTCAGTTGTGTGGATCCGAGCCAAGACTGATTTCACTGTTGAAAATGCACCTGTAATGGATTATCCCTTTATAGAATTTTTACATGTAATTGCTGATTGGTTGTTTTTATTGAAAATGAGATTTTTCCCCATTTATACAGATGCCATAGCCCCTCCCCTCCACAAAATCTGGCCTGCTCTTGTGACTTGAACTGGAAAATTCTAGTCATAAATCCACCTCTTTAACCGCGGTGCTGCACGCTGCTCGGGATAGCTATAAACAAAGGAAGGGAGAATTATGGGTAGGACAGAGGTTTTCCATCCATAATCTCCTGGGTAACCAGAACCAGCCCTAAAATAGAATGTCTTTTTATGAAAAGTGGAAGAAAAACAAGAAGCCTCTGAAGTCGTCCCCATTTTTATGGTTTTGAAGCCGTTTGCCCCATTATCCTTGGAGCGGCGTGCTTGAATCCTAAATACCTCTGGATCAGACACATGAGAGGTCTCTCTTCCTCCGTGTCTGCTCAGGATCCAGCCTTTGTCGGAAGCCTTAGACGACCTCTTCAAAGAGTTCAACGCCCTGAAGACGCATTTGGGCGATCTTAGCGAGAAGGTGGTGTCCATCGAGGCCTTCATTGATGACGTGAAGGCCGGAAAGTTACCAAACACTGCGCCCGCCGGCCCCGCCGTTCCCGCTGGTCCCGCCGGTCCCGCCGGTCCCGCCAAGAAGAAAATCATCAAGAAGAAGGTCCCAGCTCCCCCCCCCGCTCCCTGAATCCCACCCCTCTGTTCACCCATCCCCTAGACCCCCCCTTTTCAGTGCTGGCACACCTTTCGTACCTCCCCACAGCTGATATGATTGGCTCATATGGCTGCTCATTAGCATATTTAATGCACCTGTCTTCCTAATGTGCGTCTCTGCCACACCATAAACGAATCTCGTGTGTGAACAGCCGACAAAAGCTTAGCCATGTAAAGCAGGCGTCGGTGTCCCTTGAGGAACCCGACAGAGTAGGGTTAGGAACTAGTGTATGGGCTTCAAAGGCTTTACGCAGAGCAGACAGAGGGCCGCAGTGGGCTGATCCAAGGAGGAGTTCTGACAAGTCGAGACACGTATCAGCAGGCTGTTATAACCATCTTTTTTTCCTCATGCCTCGCACTAAGAGAAATGTCCTCAAACTGTCGTTCTCTATGAACTCACTGATGCTGTGCATATAATATATAAATACTCTTTGAGCCGCACAATGGCATTCCTCTCTATGCAGTGAATAAATGTCATTATTTTGCATGCTCTCAGTGTTTGATTTACAAATGCTATGTACAACATTCAAAATGTTTACATGAATTATATAACGGAACAGAACATATGCTGAAGTACAAGTTATGAAATGCATGTCAACAGCTGTACCACCTGCAGCTCGGATTAGGAAATCCACCTGAAGCTTAGCTGGTTTGGGTCTTGTCAGTACTTAGATGGGAGACCAACTAAGAAAGCTGGGTTCTGCCGGTAGACGAGCTGGTGTGGCCAGCAGGGGGAGCCCACCCTGTGGTCTGTGTGGGTCTCGGTCCCACAGTGTGGGGACAGGGACGCTGCTGTAAAAATGGTGCTGTCCTTCAGATTAGATGTAATGTTGAGTTCCTGAATCTCTCGGTCCATAAAACATCGCTGGGGATCTTTTGAAAGAGTAGGGGTGGCACCCTGATGTCCTGGCTAAATTGCTCACTGTGATCATATCACCCCCTATATCTAACTGGTGAATTATCTCCTCCACCTTCACCGTCTTAGTTACTGTGTGGTGAGTGTACAGGTGCAGAATAGCTGCTTTTGCATCACCCAGGTGGGGGCCACACAGTGGTGGTGGCTGAAGCGGCTCCTCATTGGTTCTGTAATGCTGTTTGGGTGTCTTGAGAAATGCTGTATATATGCAACATTCATTCATTTTGTCTCTCTCAGTATTCCTGTCAACTGCTCAGTCTCATAGTGGGCGGGATTACTGTAGGCTGCCAATCGCTGCCTTTCCTAGCTCACTGGGAGCCAAGAAAGTAACCAATGAAATATGAGCTTGTCCAGTCCATGATTGGTGACATACAGTGACCCCGCCCCCTATGGGATTAGCAGCCTTACTCATTGACTCAAGTCATCATTAAAGATGATGACCATATCTGCCATGTACGCTAACACCTTGTAGCCCAAAGCCACCCAGTTATTGCTCTTCAAATGGAAGGCTGGTCCACATACATTTCCAGTCAGGGCTTTGCTGTTAAAATTAAGAGGACACTTTTTTCCCAACCATTTCGGTTCTTTTTTCCATCTCCAAGAATCTGACGTGGGAGTGGCCAAGAAGTGGGTGTGGCCAAGAAGTGGGTGTGGCTAAACCACATGCAGACCCCATAGTAGATGTTTTCTTAGCTCTGGCTTCAGCCCGTCCTTTCAATGACGTAGGGAGCACGGCCAGTCATCTCATTGAGAGGACAGAGCATGAAGTCCTCACATACCAAATGTACACAGGCAACATCAGGCCCGTCCACAACCTTTATTAGTTAAATAGCCAACATTGTATGAAGGTTTATAACTGAAAGAGGCCTTAGATAAAAGTGCTAGCTATATTATTACATGCAGACACGGCACAGTCTCCACTGAAAAGAAGTCAATCATATCTACTCATCTTTTAAGTTTTCTGGAACATGAATGTGATACAGAAGTCATTAGCATCAATCTTATTAAGCCCAAATGTCTGCTCCACTTCTGCACAATACACATCTATTCACATCTTTTCTTACCTAAAAAAGTCAGATAAACAGAAATTCAGACTTGAGATCTCTACTGCTGGGCAAAACATCCCGCAGTTCTCTCTGTGTCCAGCAGGGGGAAACATGAGATTGAGCCAAATACACTGTTGGGGGGGTTGCATGGAGGAGAGTCCTAGAGAGAAAATAAATTCAGAGCCTTTCAAGTGGAGTGTGGCCAGATCAAACGGTAACAGTCAAGAGGAGGACAAGCAGGATGGCGAAACATGCCGCTCAGCCATAGCTCCCTGCACCGCACTGGAGGATTCTGGGCACTGTTTGCATCACTGCATATCGCTACTGTGTGGAAACAAGTTGATCTCCATGACCAATGCATGGTCGACTCGCTTTGTATGTTTGAGAAAACTATTCATATTTGATCCCCAAAGCAATCGGTCCATCTCCCAGCTTCACAGGGGAACCTGGAGCCCTTCCCAGGCAGCATGGGCCGAAAGCGGCGGTACACCCTGGATGGGATGCCAATCCACCACAGGGCACATAACCACACACAGCACAAGCCAATTAGTTATGATAATTAACATAATTCAAATCGATTAATGTTTATATAGCGCCTTTTCACTTGACAGTCATCCAAAGCCCCTTAACAACATTGTGTGGCAATCCACTACTACAATGTTTATACAAAATAGTGCATGAAACAGAAAAAAAGGAAAGAAAGAAAAAAACAGATGATAGGAACCAAAAACTCCCAAATATAGAAAAAATAAACCTCTGGTGGTCCAGGACCAACTGGCTGCCCCCCCAGGCATGCTAAAATTGTAGTATACCACGAGAATGAGGCTGCCTTAATAAAATAAACTGTATTTAATAAACTGTGGTGACTGCCAGGGTCCATCAGTGAATACCCATGAAGTCACAGTTCGTTATCCACATCCATGATGTCACAGCTCACACTCATGATGTCAAGTCCGTAATACACACCCATGATGTCACAGCTCACACCCATGATGTCACAGTCCATAATCCACATCCATGATGTCACAGTTCACACCCACAATGTCACAGTCCGTAATCCACATCCAAGATATCACAGTCCACACCCATGATGTCACAGTTTGTAAGGCACATCCACAATGTCACATATCCATGGGACTTCAGCCATATCTATGGACCATGGATGGAGACCAGGGTACCCAAGGGAAACTTGCACTGGACAGAAAGAACATGCTAACGCCATAGAAGCGGGATTCAAACCCCCAACCTTGGAGGTGCGAGCCGCTGTTCCACCAGCATCACAGGCAAACACACAGTGATTCCCAAGCCCACCCTTGACCAGTTCTGGTGTAACCCAACTGGGAATGAAAATAGCGTGTTTTTGAAATAATACCATGCTGTAGAGATCACAGAGGCCGCGCATGGTTTGGGGCACAGATCCAACAGATCAGGGATCATCCCCAGAGTCCCTACAGTGTCACATATCTGAAATAAAGGACAGATTTCCTTTGGCTGATTATCTCTCTCTTGGAAAGATATATTTCAGGTGACCTGCTCAGGGGAAGGTGATTTCCGTTATTCCCAGCTTGACCCTTTCGCTCACAGCTTGGACTCCTGGAGGTAGCTAATAAACACCTCCTTCCATTACCTGGAGATCCCTACGGCACTGGGACGGCGTCAGCGCTGCGTTTGTGAATCATCAGCGCATTTCCTTAGGCTGCCTGTGTTCTCACATGTCAGACCCACGTTTACACAAATGCAGCGACAACTATCTTTCAAATGTTGAACGCACACGGGCGCACACGCACAGGGGATTACCGTCTTTACTCTACAGCTTTGTCGCGTGACGCTGTTGAATCTTGCCCACGGATGAATCTCTGCATCCTGCTCAAAGTCTTGTGAAGTCATGGAGCTAAATCAATACTGTGGTTATAAACGCAGACACACGTTCATCACAGTGCCCCCCACTGGCATACAAACCACAAAGGACGATCTGGCCTTAACTTCACGCCAAAATCCCGGGCGGCGATTTATTTTGACGGCCGCTTTTGAAGTTCGGACAGCAATGCGGCCCATAACAGCATATTAAGAGCTTAATGACACATTCAGTCCCCACCATGCACTGTTTGCGGAGCGACTGCTGATGTATCTATCAGGGCGTCCATAAACGTCATGTGCAGCAGACCAGCGGCAGACTTCATAAGCGTGCGTGCAAAAGCTGGACATCAAACACCTGGGGACCATCCAGGAACTGTCTGAAACCCTGCCGGAATCTGACAGCACAGGAAAAGCGGGATGTTTATCCAGGACCAACGGTAAATAGTAATAAATTACACCTTCTGGTGCTTTCCTCTGGTGGATGTTTAAATGTGGAATGTCTCCAGATTTAACCATCTTAGATTCATTAAAGTTGAACTGTTATTAATACGACCGCTGTATGGGACCACGGTCCCCCTGCCCCCTTAAGGCCTCGAACCTGTAATCTCCCTGTCACGAGTCATTATATTAATCATATGAGGATGGTGTTGCTATTGGTGATGTATGAATCTGGGCTGCACCGTGCCTCCGCCAGCCAGACGTGGTAATGAGAGAACCTGAATTAAACGCGGAGAGCCGAAATGATTCTGTTATCGCCAAGGTGCGTCAGCACCGCGCCACGCGCTTCCTGACAGCCCCATTATCGCGGGATCGTCCGGAGATGAGGCCACCGCCAGATACGGTGGTGCTGGGCTGATCGGATTGGCTCACCCCTACTCCGTGCGTGTGGCTGCCCGGAGTTCTTCATTAATGTGCTGGCAGTGTTAGTGCACAGTATCACATTCTCCAAAGGATCTTTTAGCTATAACATTATCCGCTGTCTGGCTACAGTGCTGCCCTTGCAGGCAAATCCTTCCCTCCAATGCACCTTTATTTCGGTCTTTGCAGCAGGGATATGGGGAATGGTGCATTAAAAAAAAATGGGCAATCATATTAAGAGAGGTGCTTTATATTGAGCTTAATCTGAGTGTCATGCTTAAACCGGCAATCATTTTACTCTTTTACTTAATGCAACTTATGACAGGGAGAAGGAGGAGGTAACAGTGCATTGTAACACCCAGCACATGACAAACCACCTCAGGGATGAGAACCTGAGTGCAGCCATGTGGCGGGTGATACTTCAGCACCAAAAACTGAAGAAGTTTTTTTTCCAGTGGCTGCAGTGCCAATCCTGCCACTAATCCCCATGTTATTCCCTGTATGTTAGAGGACCTCCTTATGGGGCCGGATGTAGATTAACGTCATACCCAGGATGAAGCAATTGCAGGTTAAGGGCCTTGCTCAAGCGCCCAGTGGAATAGAATTACTCTGGCCATTCATGGGATTTGAACCATCAACCTTCCAGTGGCTGGCACAGACCCCTAGCCTCAGAGTCACTACTCTACCTGACCCATCCCCAGGGAGAAAGGTCACAGTGTTTTTGTTTTTTTTTTCTTAATGTGGGCAATTTGGGATTTGAACTCACAACCCTTCGTGCTACAATTCACTACTTCCTGAGGTACAGGAGCATGCATGTAAGAATTTGTTTTTGTTTATTTTCATGCAATAAAGATTAAAGAAGAAATGAAAGGCATGAAAAATCACACCCCCTGCCCCCTCCGCCCCCCCCCCACCGGGCACCCTGTGTTTCCTGGGGAAGCCTCAGATTCTCCGTGACCTGTAACCCGGCAAGCAGTCAGGGAAGACGGGCGGACGAAGTAGATTGCCTCCCGGCACAGCGGCGCCCCACCCCCCGAGGATTATGGGATGCTGCGAGGCAGGTGGGCTGAATTATGGGAGAGAGACTGTTGCTGAGCTTCATTAGACTGTCCGACAGATGGCCGACAACAGGTGCATGCGAGACGCGGGCCCTGCGTGGCGACCGTTTGAAATGAGACACTTCAGAGCGGAATCTCCCGCTTTGATCAGGTCCAGGCAGAAGGCATCTCCAGGTGTGGACTCTGGCGGAAAAGTCCAGAACCTTGAATTCTCAGAGCCTCTCTATACCGCCCCCTTTGGGAGATGCTTTAACCCAGGGCTATTCGTTTAATTCCCTTTTATGATTATAATAATTTAAGAATGAAGTCCCGAAATATTTTTCTCTGAGGGCCAAATTCATCAACAACACCAATGCCAGGGTCCACTGTGTCCAACAATGCAGACCGGGGAGAGTAATCAGTAATCAGTAATGAGTCATGCAGTCTGGATTCAATTGCATTTCAGGTTGGATGCGGAAGGGACCCCTTAAGTCCACCAGTTCCAATGGGGCACCTCAGCAACTAGGATGTTTAATTCTCAAAGTGTTGATGCAGCAGTAAGAACAGACATTTTTAACAGGCCATTGTAAATAAATCATCTCTCAGCAGCAAAGGGACTCGTAAACATCAAGACAGCAGGTGACATGTGCGAGAAGGAGCGAGGTGAGAGAGGACGTGGAACAATCCGGAAATCAGGGAGAATGAGAGGTATTTAAGCCACACTGGAATTCACTCTCTTCCCATCAGATCCGTGTGATTAGATACATATAAAGTACTCTGATTCATCAAAAAAAATCATTTATGATAATTGATATTTAATTTAAATTCTGTAAGAAAACAATTACTGTTGAAAACAGGTTTTTTGTTTTTTTTTTTACAAAAAATTGTCATCTGAGAAATGACTTACAGTTCTGGTCTAAGTACATCTACATGCGTGAGGGCCCAGATGTACATCTATATACTACATACAATATATTGTACAGCTGTGGAAAATTTCAAAGCCAGCGGTACACAAGGAGCAGGAGACACTGGCAATGACCAAAAACCAGCCAGCTAGGGGGCAGAAGCAAATTTCTAATGTCGGAGATGAGCGTCAACTTACCCGGCAGTGCCTCACGAATCGAAGGATGACCTCAAGTGACCTTCAAAAGAAATGGGAAACATTAAGTGGTGTGAAGTGCCCTGCTAGGACCGTTCATAACAGGCTCCTAGAAGCAGGACTGAAGACCCATAAAGCAAGAAAAACTGTTCATCGATGAGAAGCAGGGAATAACCGAAAATTATGCTGCGGTCTCTTTATTTATTTCCAGAGCAGTATAGTACTACTATACTACTATACCTCTACACACACGGTGCATGCCTGTATCTTTGTACCTGGTCATGTTACTCTACTGGCATTTCCCGGACTGCGTAATAGACTTTGATCAGGGGTGGGTCAAAGGTCTCCGACATGAGGGCCATCATGCCAGCAATATATCACCAAATTAAATATAGACCCCCCAGCGTCTTAACGACAATCCCAGCGCATCACCGGAAACGTTCAGAGGAGGGAATGTCGATCCATGGATCGATCACACTCACGTTCACCAGCCACCTGGAAACCGCCCCTCTTTGATTTCAATTCCCACCGAAAACTCAATTCCCACCAGTCTTTCTGGCATAGGCCCAATTGCCATCCCCTTGGGTCCAATCCATCCTCCTGCCCCAAAAGTGACCTTTCCCCTTTGACACACCAGACAGGAATGAACCAGTTTATCCTGCATCGCTATGTTTGCATTTACGCAGCGTCTCGCGAGGACAAGAAGACACATTGACCACATGGTATTACACTAATGAGAGAACCTTTTAATTAATATACATACATGTCAGCGAAGACCTGGGAGTACAGAGAGGAAGACACAGGTAACTGTGAAATGAAATCAGGCTCATGCTGTCTCGTGCTGTTAATTTCATACCACCCTGTAGCTGGTAATGCACAGTGGCCTCTCTCTTCCCAATCAGTCTGTACTTAAGGGGAGCTGTAGGTTAACTCTCACGGTGCCTCTCTGTATCTTGCAGTACACAAGCTGCTCATTGAAACTGCTGTAATCCTCCCTAACTGTTGTCATTCCTTAGCCACTGTCTCCAAATCACAAGCTTTTATTTCCTTTATTAGATTCATTTCTGTAATGCAAATGGTGTTTTTCCTAAATGAGGCAAAAGATAAATACATAACTTGCTGGTTGCGTGCATGTTGACGGTCTTTTTTCAGAGGCATAATGCACTGATCATTTGTTCTGACCTTTGGAAAAATTAATGAATGTGAACCGATCACGGTGTGAAATAAAAGAAAACCTCAAAGACCAGGAAGAGACCTGCAAAATGCTGAATTCAGCTGGAAGAGCACTGCAATCAGGGCTAAAATTTCCCCGTAAAAACCCAAATGGCAGCTGCGTGAGTGATTCTGCCTTTTATACTCAGTCTGAAGTACACGGACAGAACTTGCCACTACCTGACACACTCAGCACAGACACACAACCTTTTCAGTCTTGGATGGTCATTATTAAGTAGATTCTTTTTCTGCAGTGCATCTTTCTAGTGAGAAAGTTCCGGGAAAAAATTGAAGAGGGGCAGGGACCAATCAAAATCTCTCAGCATGGATGATGCAAAACTCTACAGTGTGAAGCAGCATGGTGAACACCACTGGTATCCTTTCGGACTGACCCAAAAGCACGCTGTTTTTAAGCATCCGAGAGGCTTTTGCACAAACTCCAGTTCATCCTAACTATTTCTACCAACCCCCCAGAGATTAGATTAGCTGCTCGTTGGGTTATTTCTGAGGAGCTCAGCTGGATCTAGACCATCTCTGCGGCGTTTCACATTTTCTCCACTCAAAGCACCGGAGACCTTCTTAGAATGAGACGAAGATCTTTTCTAGATCCCCGTCAATCAGGGATGTCAATCTAAAAGCTCAATCATTTCACGTTTGATGCTATAATAAGCCATTGTAAATTCTGATTTAATTGATTTTATACTCTTTACCTCTCCATTAGCAATCGTCGTTATTAAAACCAGCCAACAAACTGAAGCCAGTGTTTCTCCTGAACCATGAAAACACGTCTTAGAGTGGCACAAATTTCCCAGGGCAGCTCTCTCCTAATGCATATTTTGGCACGGAAAGCTTTTTTTCCCCTAAGTGGCTTAAGTAGTTTAACATGTGTTTGTGAAGCAAAAATCAAAACAAGCTGACAGACTGGCATCTCTTCCCCTTCAAACTAACTGTAAAAGTGCTTTTAGCTTGAAAAGGACATTAATAAAAAAGGCATAAATAAAAATATATACATTTACCAGTTCAATGTGTGTACCTGCGTCAGTGTTTATTCAGTTAAATTTGTGCAAGATAATAATGAAGATATGAAGCTTTAAAGATTGTAGTGGACGGAGCTGTATGGTCAAATTACCCAATGGAGACTGATGAAGTAAATAATAGACAGTACAATTAAACCAATCAATGGCCATCAGAGCATAAGAGTCCCACCCACAGTGGTTTTTGGAAAATGCAGAGGTGATGTCATTCCTTTAATACTGAACTGGGCAAAGCCATATAACAAACCCCCTTGACAATGATGATCCTTTAGGACACTGTTTCTCAACCTGGTCCTCAGAGACCCACAGACAGTCCACGTTTTTGCTCACTTCCAGATCCCTTCCAGACGGTCCATATTTTGTGTGGGAGGTCCCTAGCAGGAGCTGGGAGGGAGCAAAAATGTAGACTGCCTACAGTTTTGGGGAGGTTATTCATAAAAGACAAGTTCAGGTCCAGAAAGGATAGTTCCAGACCAAGGATTTGCTTCAACCAACCAGTTGAGTACTCTGTGACTGACTCTTTACACCCAACTGGTTGGTTGAAACAAAACCTTGGTCTGGATTTGTACTTTCTGGACCTGAACTGGATTATTTTTGTGAGAAACTTCCCCAACACTGACTGCCAAGGGGATTGTTTTCAGAGACACTCATTTGGGGGCTAATGCCTGTCTTTTTAGCTTGTTTGCGGCTCATTCCCATGTTAACAGTGATGCTAAGCTAACAGACGGCCTGGTCCCCGTCACTGTGCGCATCTGGCACCAAATTACAAATCAAAGGAAGGATAAAACGAGAGCTGCACCACAGCCACGCCAATGAGTCAGCTCTACACTACGCCGCCGAATGACATCCATCCAGCGACTGATGTTAGCGTGTACCGCGGGTTCCGGACTTAGGTGGCAGTTAATGGAGTGTGCACTTTCTCCGGAGCATCGTAGGGTCACTTCCGTTTGATTGGTGTTCTCGACAATGGGTCATTGAATTCCCCAAGATATCCGTGGTAACAATCCGCAAAGGCACAGGCCCTTTCAGGACAATGGCCTGCAACAAAAGAGGCAAGATAACATTAAATGTAATTTATGCACAGCTCTCGTTCAGCGTAATAGCACACGGTACCTTCAAACGCCATCAGTCATTCCTACCAAATGTTTAAAAATACATCCAGCTTATAAATGCGGTTACATCTAAGTTCTGATTTTATATCGTTGCCTGTACCTCAGAGGAAACCTAAAAGCAAGCATCCTTTATTCATTTTACTTTTTTTATTCTTTGTGTAATCGGCCCTGAGTCATTCAGGAAATCAATCAGTCAATCAAATTGATCGATCACTGTATACCGCATACAAAAGTGAAGCAGCAGATTTTGATGACTCACGCTGGGAGTAACAGTGATGTCAGAGCAGGGACTTGCTGCTGGTAATTAATCTCACCTTCTGGTTTGTGTGTAAATCAGGCATTAATTAAAATGTGTTCTAGGGCCACAATCCAGCAATTGAATAGTCAATAAATGTATTTGCAAATGACTATTTATAATTAGAATTAATTTACAATTAACAAAATGTTTGAAAGACATGATTAAATTACATGTATTGATATAGAGGTAGAGGGGTATGGAGCATGCACTGATTACAGCGCGCTGCCGCACCCCCCACATGACAAACCACCTCAGGGATGAGAACCTGAGTACAGCCGTGTGTCAGGTGACACCTCAGCACCACACTCCTCCGAATTGACCAGTGTGAGGTGTTTTTTTCTGGTAGCTGAAGTGCCAATCCTGCCACCAACCCCTAGGCTAATTCCTGTGAGCTGGAGGACGTCCTTATAGGGCTGGATGTAGATTAACGTCATATGCAGGATGAAGCAATTGCAGGTTAAGAGCCTTGCTCAGGGGCCCAATGGAGTAGAATCACTCTGAGCATTCATGGGATTTGAACCAGCAACTTTCCAGTTACATGATATAGTTGTAATATTAATGTAATGATGGTGATTAGTAATATGTGGCTTAGTGAGTTAGGCCTCTGTGCCTGTGATTGGAAGATCGCTGGTTTGAATCCTGTGCTTGGCAGAGAAACCACATCACCTTGAGCAAGGGCCAATGAGAAATGGTCTGGGAGTGCAGGATGAGCTTCTTCTGTGTCTCTCCAATTGCTCCAGCAGGCTGCCTGAACCTGTCAATCAAGACCTGGATGAATAGCTGATTGGCCAAATCACTTGGGGATCACCAGTGAGAGGAGGCACCGGAGCAGAACATAAACAGCTCTGTTTTTTTCAATCCCCCGACTCTTCCACCAGCCTAAGTACCCCACCCGAGGGTAATAGGAGCTCGTGAGCAGCCTTTTGTCAGCGTCATTCAAAATCCCACAGCAACCAGGAGACTGAATGCTACCATGCTTTTACTCCTCAATGCTCCAACAAACAGGAAGTGTTGTGTGCAGGTTTGGACATAATTGACTGCTGAAGCACTCAACTGAGGTAATTGTTACGCTAATTAATCCAATATAGTGCTCAGGATGCTATTGGTTCAGAGAGAATTGAAGGACCAAGGTTAAGGACAGCCTATGCTGCTGGTACATCGACTACATTCATGTATGCAACAAGAGAAACGCAGATTAATTAAGCGTCTTAGGAAACAACGAAAACCTTAAGATTCGTCCTGCGTTAATGAAGCCGCTGCCCTTTCTGCTGGGGATAATTACAGAAAACAAGGCGATCAGATAATTAGCCCCGAGAATCAGCCTTAAACGGCAGAGCTTTGTCTACGGCGGCAGGGCGCAGCCATGCCAAGGATGCGATGGGATACTTCATCCCGTGATCGCGGGAATGGAAAAGGTGCGGCAAAACACGCAATTAACGAAGAGTTAACAAATTAGGGTTTGGGTTAGGGTAACCCTTAGGCTCAGACTAACCCTCACCTTGCCCCATGATCACGGGGAAGGATAAAGCGTGCCAAAACACACAGTTAACAGCCAAAACACACAGTTAACAGCCAAAACACACAGTTAACAGCCAACTAGCGAGTTCAGGAGCTGCTGCTTAGCAGTGTAGCTGGAGGGGCAGGAGGTGATGTTAACGCAGCACTTTAGACGAGGCCTGTAGGCCGACCTCAGACCTCCAGGTTAATAAGTTATTCCCAGATTGCTGAGTGTCTGTGAGTGACAGGCTCTGTCTGAAGGGGTAAACCTTTGAGTGCGCAGGATAGTAATTTACTGTCTTAGTAATATTGAAATTGCCTCACTGAGGTCATTATTCTGAGGGTCAAAGATAAGCCGCAGCCGCGTGTGGAGGCTCACGACTTTAACAAGTCATAGTTATTTCAGGTTATTTTTAAGCGAATGATCACACTAAATGCTTTCCTATTTCTACAAATAAATTCATTTCCTATTTCTAGAAATAAATTCAAATGACACTTGAGAGATGCAGGCCCTGAGAACCAAATAGAGACAGGCGCTGGGACTCAAGTGAGGCAGGGCCTGAGACCCTAGAGAGGCAGGTTTTGAGAACCAAAAGAGAGCCAGGCCCTGAGACCCTAGAGAGGCAGGCCCTGGGACCTGAGAGAGGCAGGCCCTGAGACCCTAGAGAGGCAGGCCCTGGGACCCCAAGGAAAGCCTCCAATTCCTGAACTGGCCAAGGTGAAGCTCAGATGTTTATTTTGAATAGACCACTTAAACACACTGAGGACTAGGAATCTCACTGCTAACTGGCGTGGGTTATCTAATGTCTTTATTTCATTCTTAGTAACTACACTGTGTGTGTCACAACTGGCGGATAAGGGAGACAAGGATCCAGAAGTGCGGGGAAAGCAGAGCTTTAATAAGACAAAGGGTAAGTTGCCACAGGTAATCGTCAGCCCCATGAAGCGAGGATTGGTGAGTACAACCACCCGGGTAACCGGAGGGTTGGTGAGAGGCTGAGGAGCTTCCCTAGGGGCGGCGATCAGGTAAACAGGTCCAGAGGAGGCGAGCGGTAATCGTGGTTGTAAAGCGCGAGCGAGGGTCGAAAGCCGATGAGTCCGTCCGACAGGCACACACGGGACTGGGGAACAGGCGGGCTGGACGACAGGGGAAGCTGGGCTCAGCAGGGTCGGTGGGTCAAGGACGGGAGCTGGGCTAAGGCGGTAAGGAACAGGAAGTAAGGACGAGCAAGTAACATGAACAAGGGGAGACGGAAGACAGAAAACCGCTTAGCAAGGCTTATCATTAGCACAATACTTCGCGATTGGTTTGCGTTTGACTCAGTCCTTATATTGAGGAGGTAATTAGTCTTTGGTGTCCTGCACCTGTCCGACCCGCCCCCCCCCCGGGCGTGATAGTGTGCTGTAATAGTGAGAACAGTGAGCTTTTAGTCATAGCTGCAGTTCATCAGTGCAGAATTTTTCACCCATTTCAATCTAACCCATAATATTTGTTTTTCTGAAATCTACATTTAAGGTGTGACAGTTGTGTTTGCGGTAAGAACAGTAAGTGAGTCTGTGGTTAGTGACGTATGTACTGTGAGGTTTAACAAACAACCCCAAAGGCTTCATATATCATATATCAATCAGGGCGGCAGTTTAATTAAAGAATGACCTAAGGACGTTTATTCACGGAGTCGTTTGTTCTTGTTATTGTTATTAACTGCTTCTGCTCATCATGCATCATACTGTATATAGAGCAGTGCTTTTTTGCAGGAGACACAATTCATCTTAATTATCATACATTGATGTCTTATTAGATAGCTTCCTAAATGAGTGCTGAAACATATCAATACAAATTAATAATTATGCAGACATAAACAAGCTCGCCCTTTCCTGAAGTTTTCAGTGGTTTGAAGCTATTCAGCTTATAAAATATCTCTGCAAACCAGACAAATTGTTTAACACGCCGTTGTTACACTAGACAAGCCAAGGTAAATGTACTGATGCTTGCAATATGCGTGTAAGACACTTGTTTTCCTTACATTATGCATGCAGCTCTCTAAAGAATTAAGAGGCTACAGCAACATTTTTAGTCTCACTTATTTCTCAGTTTATCGGTAAAACAGGAGTGACCAACTCCAGTCCTGGGGGGCCGGAACCCTGCACATTTTTGGGTTTCCCCTCATTTATCAACTCCTTGTGCTAATTACCACACAGCTCTTGAGCTGAATCATTTGTGGTGGAACAGGGAAATAACTAAGCTACACAGGGCTCCGGCCCCCCAGGACTGGAGTTGGGCACCCCTGCTGTAAAATAAACATGAAAAAAAATGTTTTGTAAACTCCAGCCTGGCTCCTCCCTGTTTATCATTAATGAAGGGCTTCTTCCTCGCTTTATATGTTTTCAGTCCTGCTTCTAGGAGCCTTTTATTGTCACAGCAGTGCATTGTAAACTGCTTAATGTTTCCCATTCCTTTTGAAGGTCACTTGAGGTCATCCTACGATTTATGAAGCATTGCCAGATAAGTTGACGGTCATCTCTGCCATTACAAAGTCACTTCCGCCCCATACCTGGCTGGTTTTTTGGTTATTGCTACTGTCTCCTGCTACACCTTGTTCTTGTGTACTGCTCTTAGAGATTTTCAGCCTGGAAGCAGCCTGCCAGCCTTCTGCCAGCAGAACTAGGGTTAAACCAGGATTTAACAATGCAGATTTTTTAAAAATATGGAGTGGTCTCTTAATTTTCCCTGGGCTGTATTTATACCACAGCTTTGGTAAATACTACACTCTTATTGGTCCAGAGAGATCACATGGGTAACTGCACCGGTAGTTCCAGCAGCCTAATAACTGTTCTATATTAATGTGCTTTAATGTTTTATTAAACATGTTAATAAAAAAACCGGTGTGACCTTTTACTCAAATAACCAGTCATTCTTATCAGCATGATTTTCCTTAATTTCAAAACACAAGCATCTCTCTGTTGATGGTTTCTATGGTAGTATAACAGACTTACTGCTTCCAGTGAGTAGCCTGACCAGAAGTTCTATCCTTATAAAGATTATATTTTTAAGTGCCCACTGGAAAATTCAAATTCAAACTGAAATAATTTTCTTCTGAAAAGTTAACCATGACTAGTTTATTATATTGTCATTTTTTGTTCGTTAGCCATGTTATAAGCAGGATTAACCACTTCGAGGTGTGCTGTTACACACACATGTTAATAAAGTGAAATGTCGTTGATAATTTTCGTATAACCACACACCTCGCAGTGATTGATCTCTTACATATACGGCTTTTCGAACCTTGGCGGCCAATGTCGCGTGGTCGTCATGGCAACCCAGCGAGCATCACAAGTGTGGGGTCCAGCATGGTTGATGAAACTTCCCAGAAGTCTGACCTCGCAGTTCTTTGAACTGCCGCCAAATGTTGTTCTACCCCCGGGGGCGGGATGCTGGCACGGTCTCCAGTCCTCCCCTGAACCCCCTAACCCTTACCCAGCCCCCCCCCACGATACCATATCCCACTTCTTCTTTGCCAGCCATGTGACGCTGTGCCACAACACCGATGAAAAATATAAACGGTGGTTAAACACAGCACAGTTCTCTCTGCCACGGGGCACCGCAAAATCACAACGGCACCAATGTGGCTCATGTGTCTCACCGCAGTGAAAAACAATAAATGCCAATATCGGAAGTCATTAATTATGGATTACAAGTCATTACTTCTTTGGGTTTCATTTGGTGAGTCGATGCAGTTTTAATAAAGTAAAGTTTCCCAAGTACTCGGGAACAATAGCAAACCCTGACATCATTTTAATCAGCTAAGTAATTATGCAGTACTCAGTGGTTTTTCATCAAAATATGGTAAGTTATAATCACTGGGTAACTGTGGAAAACGTGCTTTTGCAGATATCAGACTCACCATTCAATGCCTAATGATCTTTAAAAAGTATTTGTTGTGCATCATGTGACTCTATTATGTATGAGATGAAACAAACCAAGAACCGGAGCCTCACGCTTAAAAACGATCATCTGATGATAGTCTAACATCTGGACAGAATATGGAAGAAATATCGCAATAAAAGATAATCACAAACTGAATGAATATAATTACCCTTATTCCTGATTTAAAAAAAAAAACATTGAAAACTGGAAATGAATCGATTTATTATTAATAAGCATTATGAGTCACTGTCTGGTCATGAAACTATGTTCTGTATCGGAAGTTATGGAGGAAAATTTCTAATGCATTCAACGGCATAAAATATTAAGTTCGTATTATTTGCATCATGCTTCTTGCAAGTCACATGACAAACAGAAGCACAGTCCACCCAAAGGACAAAACATGGTGGGGAGGGACTTTCTGGGGGAACATGATCAGTAAATTCCCATGGACCCGGGTTCGAAGCCAGCCGCCTGTCAGGTGGGTCAGACAGAGTCTAGGTTGCTTGGTGGAATGGAGACAAACACTGGGATTAATTCAGTGACACTTCTCAAGGAGCCCCCCACCCCCCAACCTAGAGGAATAGACAAAGACCATCCACCCAATCACCTTATCCCAGGCGAGGTCACATGGGTAACCTACAGACCCTTATAGAAACTTGTTTCTTACGGCTGACCAGAGAGGTGCCTGACAGTAATTTATCAGGGTTCCCAGGAGGGCTGATCATGAGAGGGATGAATTACCAAGAAATGTGCTGAGGAATCCATCACCCCTGTGATATTATGGGCATGTTCAGCGTTGTGATGTGGGTTACTCTCCGGTCAGGGCAGGACTGGCCGTCTGGCAAACTGCAAGGTCACCAACTCTCACGCTTCTGGCGTGACACTCACCCTCCACTCACGCTCGCATAAGAAATCTTACAGCTAATCTATATTATTCCATTATAAACCTGTAATTAGCTACATCATAAGCGGTGGGGTAGTTTGCAAACCCTATGCAGAGTGTTTACAACTTAATAAAACTATTACATACATGTTAATGCGTGTGCAGACTTTTCTCGAATTGGAAATCTCACACCAGCCAGCTGACCAGCGTTGGCAACCCTGTATACTGGGCATTCACCTGGTGATCTTGGGGGCATGTGCGCCAGTACAGTTTATCATAGGGGGTCCCAAAAAGTCAATCGGCAAGAGTTGTCATGGGGGAGTCAACACCAATTAGTAAAATTTACTGCGGGGTTGTGAAGGACCCCAAATTCCAGGGATCATGCTTAATCCCAGTCCAGTACCAATTGAGCAATCTTCATGCCGTAAACACATAAACATGTTTAGTTACTGTTTAAGCAAACGACTCTTTAATTACCCATTTATTCAGCTGTAAGTTTTACTGGGGTAATTTACCTCACTCTAGGGAAGAGCAGCAGAGTTCCTCCAAGCCTGAGCTGTGAGCTGCCTCTACAGCGAGGGGGAACTTGTAAATAACTGGAGAATTGGAGATCGATTTCAGCCCAGAAGCTCGAGGTGAGGTGTAAATGACTCCTGGAAAGGTGACGGCTTTGCTGTAAGTGCGGCGCTACGTGTGACCCATCTGTGTCTGCTGGCATCTCCCTGGGTACACTCTGCTCACCCCCGCGAGGCCCTCAGGGCACTTGGATGGATGAGTGACATTACCAGCGACGCCCAGGTGCACGGGGCCCCACAGCGAAGGATGGCCTGCCTACAGGTTAAGAGCAAGGCATTGTGGGTAATACTGGACCGCAAGCTTCAAATGCTGTAAGGTGAGGAGTTCGCGTCACACTTTTTAACAGCGGACTTTGGTCGCAATAACTACAGCTGCATGAAGAATAAAATGCAGGACATTATGAACAGATTCTCTGCTCAGGACAGAGCTTTCTGATACGGTAACACTTCAGGGCTGTTAGATCTTTCCTCTTTTTAATCTTAGAAAGTCTCAAGTGCAGTTTGAAATGCTATATAATCATCCTGCTTAGCACTGCTGCAAGATACGGCCTGTTCCTGACAAAGTGAAATGGAGATTTGCGGTGTCTGATTGGACATTCTTAGATCAAACACCCTGGGGCTGGGCAGCGCCTCTCGCTGGCCGTTTTACCAGCAGGCTTCAGCACTGATAGGCTTTTAGCCCCCCCCCCCCCCACCACGAGTATGAAAGGGTAGGGGGTACGGGGCAGCCTCTAATGGCGGTTAAGGGAAAGTGGTGGATAGCAGGTTCTCAGCTGAGTCATGGAACGCATGCCGTCATGCTGCCTCTAAAATCGGAAGACAGGGGGCGCTGTTGGAGGCCATGACCACTGCTAATCACAGATACTCAGAATCAGGGCCTACAGGAGACAGTTATGGAGCAAACTAGTGAGATATTCATCAGTCAGAGGGTCCTGTGGATGAAAACGTCATCCATCCATCCATCCATCCATCCATCCCTCCATCCATCCATCCATCCCTCCATCCATCCATCCATCCATCCATCCATCCATTTTCCAGCCACTCACTCTCAGAAATGTCGGAGGGTGCGATGTCACACCACAGGCCATTTAGAGAAGCCACTCAGCCTGACGGCATGTGATTAGACTGCAGAAACCAGGAAACCACCTGGAAAGCTGTGTGACACAGCAAAAACATGCAACCTCCACAGACAGCGCGAAGGCGGGATTCGACCCCCACCCTACCTCAAGGAGTGAGTTGAGCCTCCCACGAAATGTCACCGTTAATAACTTCTGTCCGTGGTGAAACAGCTGTTTGGATTTTTGGTGTTTTCGGATCGCAGAGTCGCTGCGGGCCCCCCCATCCCCCTCGCTCTCTCTCGCTGATGTTTGTTGTCAAAATCGGGCTCTGCTGGGACCCACAGCTCACCTGCTAAATCTGATAACCCTCCGGGCAGAAAAAGCCCGTTAGTGGCACACGCTGGTGTCACGCGCCGGGAGCCGTGTTCCGCCGGGGAATCTGCGGGCCGACGGCTCGGCCGACGTCTGACTCGTCTCTCAGCCTCCCCATTCCGCCACTCGGTGCCGGATCTGTCAGCCAGTCAGGCGTCTCTAGAACCCACCAGTCCGTTGTATTGCCTGCCTGTTCCCTCCGCAAAATAAAACCCAGTGTCCCATGAACCACTGCAATAAATCCAACTCCAAAGTAAACAATGTCTAACAAATACATCTCCCCCTCCAGAGAGGAGAGTACTGCCCAAGGGCCCCTGGTAAAATCACCCCACCCATCCTGGATGCCTCCTCACCTGCCTGTTATAATTACAACTAACAAATGCTGCCCTGCTTCCTGGGGGGGGGGTTGTCGAATGGCATCACCAGTCCCTGGATCGGGACGGCAAATGAAGGGGCGCTGGTCCACAGCACCATTTGCGGTTGTAGCCGTGCGGGAAATGAGAACTGGGGCTGACTGACGTGGACTGGGAACGGTCCCCACCCTGCAGAATCGGGCGTCTGCGGCACCTGGAGAGCTGGGACGACGATGCGGCTTTCTGCTAATCAGCGCTTGGATTCCGAAGACCAGCATAAGCATGACATGAATAGAATATGATATGAAGATATGTAAGAGTATGATATATGCAGTATCAGTAAAAAGTTTGGACACACCTACCCATAGAAAGGTTTATTTGTACAATTCTCTACATTGAACAATAATTATAAAGACATAAAATCTATAAAATAACATATATGGAATTATGCACTGACCAAAAAAGTTTTTTTTATTATTATTTGTTAGGGGATCATAGGGGATAGGTTGTTGGGTCAAATCCCTGGGCATATCCAAACTTTTGACTGGAACTATAAGATAACATCAATATGAGTCCAACTGAGCCACGGAACACATTTCTGGGACATTATATGCTGATAGGTTAGCTGAGGGCTTATTCTCTGCATGGAGTTCATGCTCCCACTAGGCCCAGACAGTAACCCCAGTCAGGCCCGTGTTGCATACAGCCCACGGTGATTCTCCTTGACCTGGAAGCAGAGTCATCATGGCCCTTCGGCCCCTGTCCTCATGGCCACCCTCATTGGTATAACGGGCGCAGCCACAAAATCCACCTGGAGCGAATCGCAGTCGTCACGATGGGATTGATACGTCATGCGCTTTCGCACTCACTGGCCTGGACACCCCCACCCCCCCCATCCGGCAGTCTCAGAAGCTGTCAGGGTGAAGTTGCGTTCCGGATGAAAGAGGGGCACCGTTCCCCCTCTGGATTTTGTGACATGCGCCATAAAAATGGCATTAAACAGGACCCCCCCAGGGTGCTTTTGCTGGTAGGGGGAGTTCTAGCTGACAATCAGGGCACAAACTGCATGTCACAGAAACCCTCTGTGACTAATGACTGCATAATTATTCTGATTATAACATTTTTTTACTTAACAGCCTAATCTGTTAGCGATTCGTATATTTCTGATGTGAACAAATTCAGAACGTTTCACTTCTTTTCCAGAGTGAGATGAATACACAAAGTACCTTGATTAAGCATTAAGCGACCGTGTTGCACAGGCCAGAATGACCCCCCCAGTTTGCACCGGTATGATGTATGATGATTCAGATGCCAATACAGGCAATCAGAGTCGCAATTTAAACTTCTACAACACTAACAAATATCCTCAGGCTAATTTACTGTATTCGATACATTGACGGCAGCCCAGGAGGTGAACCGTTCATTCTAAATTAGTCAAAAATAATCAAGTTAATTTACATTTTAATTACTTTCATTTGACCAAATTACATTACAAGCCATGCAGTGTCTCTTTCGTTAACGCCCCGCAGTGACGTGTTCGGAGCCAGTGCCAGATCCCGTGTAGTTAGTATGTTATCCCCTCGTTCAGGCTGAAATGTCGCTGTGAAACCACGACAGGAACCTCATGCGGGTCACCGTGACTCAAAAAAGCCAGAAAAAGTATATTTGAGGGAAGGTAATGAAAGTTTACCACTTAACCACCAGAGCACATCAACTAGAATTTGATAATTAGTTTGCTTAAGTAGTTATCATTACTAATGGATTGGTTAGGATCGGATGAATGGTTAACTTCACAGACACTATTTTTATCGATAAATTATCAGAACAAAAACTTTGAGTGTATACAGTATTGACGTCATTTATTATTAAACAGCCAATGAGGTGTCGCTCTTGATTCCATCCCATAAATTTCAGGGGGGTATCGATCTTTCATTGCTGATGGCAGAAATGGGAAAATCATTAGATTCAGTTCTGAATTCTTGTCGCTTATTTCAGAAAAGCAACCCCCCTTTTTTTATTTTTTATTTTCTGTATCTGTGCCACTGAGGCACCTTGGACTGGCAGCATAGAGCTGAGGTGAGGTGGTCCTCAGAATGAGTGGGGGGGTGTGTTGGGGTGGTTAGATTGCGGCTAAAGGAGCCAGAGACCTTTAAAAACAAACTTCACTGTGGTGACACCCCTTGCCCCAATGGCACGGAAAATAAATTGCGGCCGCAGATAGTCTTATAAACAGCAAATGGGGGAAATTTGTTAAAATCTGCTGGGCAGTGAAACGTGACTTTATCTACACTTCCTGATGCCTTGCTGTTTTGACATTTAACCCCAATTATATTAATTAAAAGCAAACATATGAGCAGGCCTCAGCCGACGTAAGTTATCCATTCCACAAACTCTTGCGCAAGTCAGATTTCACGCAAGTCGGATTTACGCCCCCCCCCCCACCCCCCCAGGACCATTCACGACACCTTATACTGAAGAGCACACATTAAACACATGAAAAGATAAAGTGTGAATTTACTTATGGCATTATGTAGCCTTTCTTCGTTAGCGCTTCCGTAAACTTGGAACTTACGGACTTACGCGAGTCGTATTTACGTATTTTAGAGCTGCCTGAAATAAACGTGAAAGACAGAGACTACGGGGTTTGGTTTCAAGCACGATGGGTAATGGGCACCATGCATCATGGCTGGCCCCCCCGAAGCTCGACGGCGCCTCCTGGCACCCCATGGCTGCTCCTCCCATCTGGCTATCGAGTATGACCTGAGTGAAGGACGTGGATCCGTCAGGGTGGCAGCCAGCACCATCGCAGCCTGAATTACGTAGCAGACGCGCTGCGTAGCAGGAATGCGGCACCCCCGCTGGCTGACATATTCACAGCCCCCACTGGGGAAATACCCCCCCCGGCATCACAACCTTGCAACAGAGGATGTTGATGGGATCAGATGCCGCCGCGTGTTCTCACACCTTGTTTGTTATGATCAGGTCTGTCCAATACGAAATGCATTGGACCTGGTCCTGGAAAATAGGGGAGGGTGACATATTATGCAATGAGAGAGGAGAATGTCAGATGTATAAAATTTGAGGTCAGGAGTTGTAAGGACACCTAGATCCATTTTTAGTGTCTGTGGTCATGCGGCAGATAAGAAATAAGATAAGAGCATCGACGATGGACTCTCCCTGACTCGCAAAGAGAGATATCTTAAGGGTTCATTATGATAGCTTTGAAATTTCAGCCAAAATTAATTAATTATGTCGTTTATTGCCCTGGAAAACGCAGATGCACATTTCATTAACACTCCCAGGATCCCCCCTGAGAGTCCTCGACGGGCACGCTAGCCCGTAATCTCCATACTGCCAGGGGGCTGCCACCACGGACCTGTTGACTGTGACGCGAGGAGGAGGGAGAGGGCTGCCTCGCATTCACTGGCTGCCCTGCCTTGTTTGTTTTGAGGAGGACTTGGCTCGAACCCACGGGCATGTGGGCCATGCGGGGGGCGGGACTCGAGCCACCCGACGCAGGATGCCGGGTGCCGTGTTCTGCGGCCGCAGCTGCCCCCGCCCCTCTCCCTCACCCCACACCGCCCCCACACCCCCGCCGCTAATGGGCATCGGCCGCGCTCCTACAGCCCCCGTTGTTCTTTAGAAACAGGCCGACCATCTGTCAGTTTTATTTTGAGGTGGGATGCAGCCTCGTCCTTAAAGACATACGCCGCACTGCACTCTGGGACTGTCATGATGTCACCCTCTGCTGTTCCTCACCTCCCCCCCTCCGGTGACAGGGATTCTCAGCCCTTCCGGCTAGCGGCAGCCTGGCGGGCGTAGTGAGCCCCAGGCCGGCCTGTGTGTTGTTCCCGGTGCCAGCCGCACCCCATGACGTTTCGACAGTTGAAATGAAAGGAGGCCCCCTAGTGTCTGGAGGACCTGGTCATCCTCGCACCGGCGGAGGGTGCTAACACTTCAGGTGTTTAATATTGAACTTCCATATGGCGAGAGCTAATGAAGTAACCTGAAGGAGCCCGCCGCAGCGCACGTTACTGCAGCAACCAGATGCTTCACGCCAAGAGAGGCTGCGCAGCTAGGAGAGGGAAAAACTTGGGCGAAGCAAAGCTAGCTATCGCTAACAGCGCATTAGTGCAGGGTGCCTTTGTGTGTTGGTACCAATTCATTCTGTGATCTTGAGCAAAAAAATTAAATGCTTGTTTGTTTGTTGATTTAACCAAATTAAACGAAATAGCTGAGGGACTCACTGAGTACTCTCAGTATTTATTGAATATCTGAAAACGAGCAGAGAGCTTCGTATTTCAGTGGGGCTGCACGAAATCCAGAAAGTAGAAACATCCAGAAGGACATTTTTGGGCTGTCTTGGCACTCGGCTGAAGACAAATCCGCTCGCTCCTTCAGAGCACGTCTGGGACACTCACCCACTTATCACCTGCTTCACCTGTCTACTCCTCACGGCAGCGTCCCTTGCTGGTGGCGCTGGGGCTGCTCACATCTGAGCTCCACCTTCAGTCTCATCTCCTTCCTTGTGTCTGAGCGTTATAACAGCTTTCCTCCCATGTGCCACAAAGCCTGCCCTTACTTACCCTCAACCACAACTAGGAGGTATCGCCTGGAATCAAACATACTCTCCTTGTATAACAATTACATCATCGCATTAATGTTCCGGAAATATCTGCAAGGGGTGAGACTTTAAAATTGGCCCACGACACCAAAGGCAGGGACTCGTACGCCAGGTACAGTGTGTGTTGTACGACTGTAAAGCTTAACATGATTTTACTGTGGTAAAAGGTCCTTGCAAGGATTATCAATAGAGAACAAACAGAGAAATTAATGTCAATCGATCTTATACAGGGCAATATGTGTCTTGTGGCACTTTTTTTGCGGTGTTCTCTGGAAGGATGTTGTAACGACGGCTTTAAATGTGAAGCCGTCACATTTTCAGGTTTAATGCTGCAAGCCACGACTTTGCTAAGGAACCCTATGAGGATTATGTAGCTAACTCCCGCACGCTGCCCCGCGATTGGAGGATTAGAGTGGGGGCGCGGCCCCACCAGCAGCCCATCAGCTGACGAGCTCCACAGACATATGGCATGTACTACTGGTGTCATCAGTGGCAGGAGATATCAGCGACCTCTGGTTACTGCTCAAAGCACATCGACTGCACTGCTAGGCCCAGACCACTGTGCTCATTTACTAAAGGATCAGTCATGTGTGGTTTCACATCAATGACCAAATGGGTCTCTGTCTAATGAAGGATGGTGTTAATTGTTTCTAAGGATCAATATGACAGCTCAGATTTGAAGGGAATATTGCTGGTACTGCATTTCCTGGTTACTCCTGGCTATATTGTAGTTTACCTGGTTTCAGGTAGATTATTACCAGCCGATGCGATGTGCCTCTAGAGGCCGCAGATCAGCCCAGCTGCTGTGACGTGCCTCTAGAGGCCGCAGATCAGCCCAGCCGCAGATCAGCCCAGCTGCTGTGACGTGCCTCTCAAGGCCGCAGATCAGCCCAGCAGATGAGGTGTGCCTCTAGAGGCCGCAGATCAGCCCAGCCGCAGATCGGCCCAGTTGCAGTGCGGCGCCTCACAAGATCACGGATCAGCCCAGCCCCTGCAACCTGCCTCTCAAAGTCAGGAGTGCCCAGCTGCTGTGACACGCTTTGCAAGGTCACCCTCTTTTGGGATCATGGCCAGTGAACCATATAACCAATAATCCACAGGAAAATGAAAGATAACAGTCAATAAGTAAAGGAGATAAATAAACATGCGTGAGCAGGGAGACGAGGCCCCCCCAACGACAGACACACGTGCGACTCACATGGGGGGGGACCCTCAGCCTAGAACCACTCCCCCAAAGCTTTTTCAAGGTCTGCTTTATGTGAAAATGGGGGGGGGGGCAGTCAAGCCAGTATTCCCATATATCAGAAATATGACCACATAGTACAACCACTTCGATTTGCAGCCATATGATTTGCTTGTAGCTTGTGAACAGAGAAGCAGCCTGTCCCCCCTCCCCACACTCTAAAAACCTCAAGGCCCCATCATGGTCACCCCATGGAACGGGAGGACTCTAAGCAGCCCCCCTCCCCCAAACAAAAGAGGGCCTTCACATCAGCCACATCAGCCGTTTCCCTATACACAGGCGTGCAGTTAGAGATTCTGGGCCCGACGGAAGCATATCCAATTGGGCCCCCAACTCAGAGGGGCCCTTGGATTGGTCCTAACTCCCCCCCCCCCTTAAGTGTGCCCCCTGGTTATACACACTACGGAATATTCTAGACAGGTGCAGCACGGCTGTGGACTGGGCCGCCTGCATGCGGTGATTTTCTTTATTTACCTGTAACATTCGGCGTTCTCACCCAGGGAAATGCACAAATTATACCAATGACATCGTGAAATGTCAGTAATACCATCAAAGTTTGTGAGGGAGGGAGACCCAGCACTAGGGCCGATGTTTTATGATGATACACCGATGGTGTGCAGAAACTTGCTGATTAGTGTAGTGATTTACATTTCGAAATCAGGTCGGAGATTGTCTTTATAACTCACACGTTTATCCATCTACCCATCTTTTAATTGCACATAAATAAATAAATCAAGCCGTTGGTTTATTTTTATTTATTGCAGAATATTCCTTTCAGGAAGTTGATGTGTATTTTTATGTTAGTTTCCGTTACACATTTGTCTGTGTGTGTTATATGTACCTCACATGCTCTGTGTTGGGATCAATAAAGTGTCTCTTTCCTATCTGGCTTTCATTTCGGCCTCCCCAGAAGAGAACTGCGGCGAGTCTGGACTTGCAGTCTAAACCACCCCCCCCAACCCTCCACCCAGCCTCCGCATTTGTTAACGTTACTCTGTCTTGCTGATTGTACAAGTGTCCCTGTTTCATAGCCTTGTAGGATTGCAAAGGTTTTGAAGGCTGACGGCGATGAAGCTTTTTGATTAACACACATTAAATCATGAAGATGCAGCAGGTTTTTACCAAACCGAACTAAACGAAAATGAGTTCCAGCTTCATCTGACGGGGGCAATCGCAAGGACTCTGGGGGCCCTATAAGCGAAAAAAAAAAAAAAACTCGATGGCCCCCTTCAACTCACCCTCTTCCCATCACCTCAGGGTAAAATTAATTACCTTTATTTTAGCATGAAGTCTAAATTAATAATATACAAAAAGGGAATTTAATAAACGTAAGTCCTTTATTTTCATCACTGTGCAAAACACGATATTCAAATAAAGTAGATCTTTGTAATGCATTATGTAATCAACCGGGGCCCCTTGGGGCCCCTCCGAGCTCCCAGCTCTGAGTCCCTGGAAATGGCCTCCTCTGCTTGTCCTGTCGCTAAGCCATTGTCTGAAATACTAAATTGACCAGATGCGAATTCATTCTATCACGTATTTTATTTAAAAGGATTCATTTATTTAAAGCGTCCGGATTTATCAGTACGGTGTTACAGAATAAAGGCTGCGTGTAAATCCGTGTCCGAATTGCAAAAACGGCATCCGGTAAGGCGCAATAATTGTCTCATATGGGATCATGCCAGGAAAATGCAACTTGTGTAATATTTTTCTCCTGGAGCATCAAAATGAATTTTGGGGGGAGCACAGAGAGACACCCCTGCAGCTAAACATCGGTATGTGGACATTAAAGTGTTTAACACTGGCAAGCACAGGCTTGTTCAGAGAGAGCGAGCCGTTACAAGCTATTTATTTGGTCAGAAGACACCGGCTCTTCAGGACAGTCCTGGGATTTGAGGAGAGGAGACAAGAAAGACACAGGTCCCCCCCCCCCACCCCGCCCTGGTAATGCTCATTATCTTTGACAAAACAGAAGTTACCCATGAAACGGTGAACAGCGAATGCGACCGGGGCATTAACTCCTTATTCACTCAAGCCTCATTCGCTATACGACGACTCGCACTTCCCGCTCGTCTCCGAGAGCCCTTCACGAGCCGCCTTTCAGGTTTAATCAAAGCGTCATTAGTGTCAGCAGGAGAGTGGGGGCTGATTATGGCGGAAAATACCGTTTTTTCGAAAGAAGAAACATTTGATAACCTAACTGTCTATCTCCACCGACTCACGTGTCCATTAAAAAACCCCGTTCCGTGCCGGTGTAATGGTGGGACAGCCGCACTGTTTTTCCTTTCACACGGGGTCGATAGGGCTTCTCCAGTGCTGTCACGCATGCCCTAAATTATCACCAAGCTGCAACAGATGAACAAATTAACTACTCTCAGCTTCCATCACTGAAGCCATCCTACTTAAGGCTGTATGTCTTACAGAAACAAACAAACCTCCAAACGAAAAGGTCTAGATAGGGGGGCAGAATACTGTATTAATTATGCAAGTCGAGTAAGAAAATGTCTCCAGGTTTTAAATTAATCGCTCCCTTCATTCGGCCTTGGTGCGGTTTTAATTAAACGCATTTGAAAAGCGGCAATGTTCACGAGGAAAACAAGCTCCTTGTGTGTGTTTGCCCACCCCCTGCCACCATGCCCTGTGTGTCACCCCGCCGCCAGTGACACTCGGGGGCTGATGTGTCACAGCATATGCTCTCATGTCCCCATTTAACGCAGGACAACACGCCGGATCACGTGTTTCCCCCGACGCCCCTGGCCAAGGGCTGCTTTAGGTAATCTCATCTTCTTTGGCACAGACATTAAAAATAGCACACCACCCCCCCCCCCCTCCCTGGCCGCAGAATACGGGCTTTACACGGGCTCGGGCCGGGCTCGGGCTCAGGCAGTAAATGAGTGGTCAGGTGATGCATTTCGATTAGCGCGAGAAAGATGCGAAAATGGATGCTGAGGAGGTGAAAC
>JAODKF010000005.1:308914-319436 GCA_026779585.1 Mormyrus proboscirostris
GGGAGAACATTTTAAAACGAATTTGAGGAAGCACTTCTTTACACAGCGTGTAGTTAGAGTATGGAATAGTCTTCCTGTTAGTGTAGCCCAAGCTAAAACCCTGGGTTCCTTTAAATCAGAGCTAGATAAGATTTTAACAACTCTGAGCTATTAGTCAAGTTCTCCCTAAACGAGCTTGATGGGCCGAATGGCCTTCTCTTGTTTGTAAATTTCTTACGTTCTTATGTTGTTGTAAATTTCTTACGTTCTTGATGTTCTTATATGCAAGAAATAATACATTAGAGGTAGACATATAAGTGAAGGAGAGACAGCTAGATGTCGGGTACAAGCAGCTTGCGCATGTGCTGAGAACAGGCTAGTGATGGACAAAGTCGGAAATGCCAACCATCCGGTAAGCTGGCAAGCGCTACAGAAGGTTTCCAACTCTCTGGGAGCAAAAATAGCCAGAGAGGAAGTGAACGAACATAAAATGCAGGTAATTCAGCGCAGGGCCTCCATTATAATCACATAAATCACATATGATAAGCCCCAGCGTGCTAAAGCTCACCTGTAGTTCATGCCTCACCGCTCTTAAAGTGATCACCCTGGTACACCTGTAGTTCATGCCTCACCGCTCTTAAAGTGATCACTGCTCAGTGCTCTTACTAACCCAGAAACTGACCATTTGTAAGATGCAGCTGTTTGCACACCAGGACAGCTGCAGCATTTCAGCGGTAATTATATGCCTTTCCTACCGGCTTGTGGCACCGCTCTTCCAACAATTAATGTTGTTTAATTCCAGTCAAAAGATCACCCCCCCCCCCCCACACACACACACACACACACACACTGTTTGCGCTATACACGCGCAATGGTCAAAGGCAGGAAGCCAGAACTGGAGCAGTGACAATATCTATGGTGTAAATTAACATCAGTTTCCCTCCATATCGGCACCGATTTCACCGTTTCGGGTGTCTGACATTCATCGAGAATTTACTCATTCATTTGCGGTGATAATATGCGACTCCAATTCACGCCATCATGGATTCCAAAAGCTAATTTCAAAGACTAATACAAGTGCATGATATCAGTTATATGGAAGGAATATTACAGGAAAAGTCTAGGAAATTGAAAAGTACAAAGAGTCACTTAGGAAAGGTCAGTGTCTGGAAATGACATCGGATAAAATGCAGCGGAGCTTGGAGCTCTCAGTCTGCCACAGAGATGTTCCTTATGCTAATGAGCGCGGGAGGCAGTGAAGTAGCTAATGGCGTGGGCTCATAACCTGGAGGTTGTGGGTTTGTGTTCCAGCAAGAACTTTGATGTTGTCTGTTTGAAAAATGGCACCAGCAGTGCTTCACTGGAGCAGCTACCTGCAGGAACTCTGAGTTTCTGCGGGTAAAAATATACTGTGAGATAGTCGACTGTGTCTTCGGAAGGGTATGGTTTTTTTTTTTTTCCTAAACTGACAGTGTGTCTTGGCAAAGCCAGGGCTAATGAACAGAGTTATTGCAGCAGGATGTGGAGTCTCCAAGCCCTGCTTCTCTGCCTCCTTTGCGAGTTTTGCTTTTCAAGGCACATAAGAAGCACTGTGGCTGTTCTATGCCAGTCTACGCGCCAGTGCATTTACGTCACGAGCGTGCCGTTATTGGTCACCTGTGGGTAGCACGGGATTTACGGTACACACACGCACACACACACACACACACACACACACACGCACACGCACACACACACACACACACGCACACGCACCCGCACTCGTGGGTGTGCCATTCGCCAGGGTCATGGTGACTTTGTGAGTGCAGATCAGCTTAATTTCAGCCTTTCATAACAGCTAACTGTGTGAAAACTGTATACATATGGCATTAAACATTAAAATATCATAACAGGCAGTGCTGAGAGACCGGCTCTCTTTATTCAGCAGGCTGCTGTCCTGTGTTTACAGGCCGTCCCCTCACCTCCCGTGGGCTGATTGCCCCTCTGCCCCAGATTAGCTTGGCCTCCTTTAGGCTTCACACTGGCTGATTGCCCCTCTCTACGAAATTAGCCCAGCTTCCCCCAGACTTGAGCAGTAATTCAGACCAATGGAGCTTTCCTTGAAAACAGATTTGCCATATGTGAAGCCTCAGAATTCGGCGCTCGACAGGTGGTGGAAGGCACCTTCTCAGAGGTGACCCCCCTCGCATCAGTAGCTGTTAAGCATGATGTAGGAAACCTAGAGTCCAGACTTTGTAAGATGATGATGATGATGATGATGATGATGATGATGATGATGATGTAACCCAAACCCAAAATGAAAAAGTCAAGGTCACATACACCTAGGGCATCCCCGATAAATCAAATCAGCCTTAAAGTACTTTTTAAATTAGTAAAAGCATTTCATGATGATAACACGAAGTGACTCCATGCAGATGGGTAACGGCATGAATTGGCCGGTTTGATCCGCTTTGTTCAGGTAGCTGACCGCATGCACAGGGAATCAGAATAAGAGGTTTAAATGTCATGCGAGAGCAATGTGGCACGTGCAGCCGGTACGGGGCCACGGTGTTTCTCGATATGCATACTTCACCATACTTGTGTTCTTGTGTAAACGTTTTACATCATATTCCACTGCCAAACACCATTTCCAGTACTCAAAACACAAGTACACAAGGACAGTAAATATCCTCGGATGTTTGGCTTTGCTCTGCCCCAAATATCAACGATGCATCGGTTGCATCCTCGTTCTTTCTAGCAAGGCAAGTCTTGTAAAGACCAGGGGTGCGGCCTTTGCGTTTTCGGTATTGAGAAACACCCCCGTTTCGCTCTCACCGCGGCGACGACGCTCGTGCACTCCAGCATCTCATCTGTCGCACCGCCGAGCCGGGCAGGTGGCCGGTGCAGGCTGTCACGTCGGCCGGTCAGCGCTGCGGGCCGACTGCGCTGTCAGCGGGATCTCTGCTCCTCTGCCTCGACTTTGAAGGAAATGGTGAGAGCGGCCGGAGGTGCAGCAGGAGGCGAGGCGGGGGGTGTGCCCAAACGGACCGGCTAATAAAAAGCCCTTTTTATACAGCAGTAAGTGAAGATTTCCCCTCAGGACGGGATGTATTGTGTGAAATTAATTAAACTAAAGATAAAGAAACAGCAACATGTTTCCAGCATTTCTCCACCTCACATTAATAGCCCTAGCATTCGTGACACCCCGAGACCAAAAGATAGTCCCTCAGATCCGTGCAGGGCAGATTTACAGTTATGGGGTCTTAGTGTTAGTGCTGAATTATTACTGTTATATGAGAGGTATTATGCGGGTCCGAGGGTTATGCTTCTGATGTACGACGCAATTATAACGTACGAAGACGAGCTTCTTCTGGAGCCTCTTCTGGCATTAAAGCAGAACGTGGCCGTGTCGGGCCTTCTTGTTTTCATGAGCAAAATAAATCAACAGTATTAAGTTACGGAACTAAATTAAATTTGCGATATGTGGAACAAAGTACACTGCACGGTAATTGGCCATACACAACAGGCTGGACTTAAATACGCGAGGAGCCTGTGTGTCTGTCCTGCGGGGACATTACCGTGGTACTTTTTGGGGTAATGGCGCTATTTCCAGCCAAAATGCCTGGAGGCTGTTTGTGGCATGAGGCTGGAAGGACCCTCTCCCTCACATATCTGTCACTGGATTTGGACACCGCTGTGACATGTCTGGGCATAGTCACACGTGCTATGTGTGAATATAAACGTGCAATAAACAGCCATCCGACTGCACAGCCCGTGCACACATGTGCAATATTATCTATTTATCTATTTTTATCACAATCTGTTTATCGTGCAATTTTTACTGTACTTATCGTCATATTTACCCACTTAATCTATTACCATCTCTTTATGTTATGCTTATTTGTTTTTATATAGAAATCGTGGTATTGTGAATTGTCTATTTCTGTCTTGTGTGGTTCTGTGCTGCGCGATCGATCAGAAAGAGTTTCCTCCAGGATAATAAATTTCCTTTTCTTATTTTTTTAGTAGTGTTTGCAGTGCTGATGGGTGTCTAACCTGGCGTCGTCATGTGTCATTTTTCAGGACTGCTGGGAATGGTGGCCCACATGATGTATACGCAGGTCTTCCAGATCACCGTCAGCCTGGGTCCGGAGGACTGGAGACCACACACCTGGGACTACGGCTGGTCTTTCTGGTCATTGCCGCCCGTTCACCTGCATGCACCCACACTCCCTCCCTGCTCATGAGGCCAGGCCGCGACCCCATGTCACACAGAATCCTTTTATTCATCATGTACAACAAGTACAAGCAGTTTGGACCGGCGCAGGTGGTGGCAGTCTAGCATCCGTCCATCTTCCATAACCGCTCGTCCTCTTTGTGGTCACCGAGGGGGTGGGGGGGTCCGGAGTCAGTCCCGGAAGCTATGGGTGCGAGGCAGGGAACAACCCAGGATGGGGCACTGACCCATCACACACACACATATGGACAATTGGGTAACGACAGTTAACCTCAGCATGTTTTTGGAACCAGAATACCCTGAGGAAAACCTATAACAACACGTGGGGGGGGGGACATGTAGACTCCACACACTGAGCCACGGTGGAGACTCGAGGGTCCCAGGGGCGTGAGGCAACGGTGCTGAGCGCTACACCACCGCACTGCCCCCTGGTGGCACGAGTATAGAACTAAAACCGTCAAGGCAAAAATACACAAAACAATGAATCGAAAAAAAAGTCGAAAAATATGTCATTAGTAAATAAATATGTAATCGTATAAAGAAGAATGAGGCGGTGAGGATGAGATGTGGTGTTGGGGTACAAAGATACCAGACTGCTAAACAGTCTGCTGCTTTTAGGGCCAGATGGTAAAGAGAGTAAAACTAATTCCAGTGAAGGTTTTACTACCAGCTTCTAATTCCAGTGAAGGTTTTACTACCAGCTTCTAATTCCAGTGAAGGTTTTACTACCAGCTTTTAATTTCAGTGAAAGTTTTACTACCAGCTTCTAATTCCAGTGAAGGTTTTACTACCAGCTTCTAATTCCAGTGAAGGTTTTGCTACCAGCTTCTGGTTGTGACGTGATGGGCTGCCTCAGCCGCTCCACCTCGCCGTAGGCAACTTCCCTGGGTTTCCATAGATACTGCATGAATAGCGGCCTGCATCGCTGCTAATAGATGTAACTTTCATCTATATATTATGTTCACATATTACATACTGAAGTCAGGCCTAATTGTCCAAGAGCTGTATTAAGGACATTATAGGCCGTTTGGCTATTAAGGGTAATACCGCTAAGCTGCATTAAATCATGTGAACTATTCTGCCTGTGATCAGATTACACTTTTTTTTTGCTCTCTGAAGTTCATGGTACTGAACCTACTCGAGAGACAGACTCAGCACAGGAACAAACCTACATGAAAGGTCCACAGGGTAGTGTGTCAGAGCATTATATTGCTCACGGCATGTTGCTGCCCCACAAAAGATCTTTAAGCTCTTGAGCCTACAGCAGAGCTTTTGGCTGGATGACACGTGTCACTCCACAGCGCCCCCCGAAGGCACACACCGTGGCTACCCAATGGGTCACATTTAGCCACATGTCTCCATGCCATCCTTTGCAGAATTGCGTGGACCGACTTAGTATTTTAACAATGCAGTGTTTAAAGCATAGATCCTATCAACTGGTCCTCACTGGACCTCACGAGGCGTCGGTTACTTTGATGAGGCAGTGAAACAGACGTTACCACGGTTACAGGCAGGGTGATGAGTATCAGAGTCTAGCGTGGCACTGGCCGCTCTACGCCCCGCAGACCCTGGGAATGATGCCCCGCCCTCTTCTCCCACAGCCTGGCCTGGGGATCCTTCACCTGCTGCATGGCAGCCTCCGTCACCACGCTCAACTCCTACACGAAGACGGTCATCGAGTTCCGGCACAAGCGCAAGCTGTTCGAGCAGAGCCTCCACGAGGACCGGACTTTCCTGGAACAGGAGGCCTTCCATTACTTCCGGGAACGCCCAGTGCAGTCCGTGTCTGGATCTGTGGAAGTGTTCCCAGCCCCCGGAGCCAGTCGGGCCAAGGCGGGACCCAGGCCCGGCACCACCACAGCCGACCTGGGGGACGGCCCGGACTCGCTGGGGGAGGAGCAGTGCTGAGGGTTCTGGTCCATATCCCCGCCCGAACCGGACTGTCAGAGGCCGTGGGGTGTGTGTGTGGGGGCAGGGGGGTTACTGGGATTCACTGTCCCCCGTGTAGCTTTTCAGAGAGGGACTCGCCTTGCGCTTTTCCGAAAAATTTACGGATTCCTTTTCCTTGTTGTTCGTCCGATTGAGTAAGAGCATCTTAAGGGAGACCATCATCGTTCAAAGCCTCTCTCCCGGCTCTGTGGCTGAGACCTTCTGTACGGCCGTGTCGTGTCATATAGGTGAGCCCCCTCTGGCCCTGGAAACAGATTTGACAGCAGGACACATGATCAACTAAAACTATCACTGCCACACAGCCGTATGAAGATATTTCTGTATGTCTCTGAGCTCCTGCAAACTGCAGCTAAAATCGGCCAGAATCTTAAATAAAGACCCAGTGTTATATTAATATATGATTAAAGGGCTCAAAGTGGAAATAATAAACTCTGATTAAAATGGAAATATTAAACTCTGATTAACGGGAGAATATTAAACTCTGCGTGCAACTTTTGGAGAATTCGGTTAAATAACTGATGGCATCCTGGAGCTGTTCTGTAACGCAATCAGCCGGGCCTTCTCCATACCAAGGAGAACCATTTTTTTTAAACAAAATTCAATACGGCGCGTTTGTTTGAAGAAACTCTTGTGTCCAAACAAACGACACCAGTAGGCTTATGCTCATGCCCTGTACATTAAACCGAACATTTTTCCAGTTTGATTAGGCCACAGAAAAACAGTGTTCACCAGAGAATAACGGCAAAAACAAGGTGTCACATTTTGCGGAGCTGTTTTTTGATAGCTAGACATTATTGCTTGGTGTTGTCAGTTTAATCCTTAGCTAATGAAATTCAGTTGTTCGGAGTTTTTTTTTTTTCCGTTTGTTTGCTGTTGTTGCACATAAAATATTCCGATGTAAATAATCCTGGGGTGTTCTTTGAGTTTGAATGTACGACTTCATACATTTATCATCGTCTTCCACCTCTGCATTTTTTTTTTCTTTACATAACTGTAATTTAACAGCTCCCGTTTAACCTCTAAATACTGAGAGGCTACGGAAGCACAAAGGCCCTCAGTCCTCAGTCATCTCCCTCTGTGGGAGCACAATCTTTCGGACATACGGCACCCGCAAGAAAGTGTCCGTAACAGTGGTAAAAGACGTCACTCTCACTCCATGGTCATGTGACCTGGCTGATATTTAAACAGGGAGGGGGGGGGGTCTCTTGTTTGTTTCCATAGCTCTAATTTGCACACTCCCAGACACTTTTAAACTACATTCTACAGAAGACTGGATCACAGCCGCTATTGGAAGCTTCCGGAACGTCTCCCAGACGGCGGGGCGGCTCTTTGCAGATGTCATCCCCTCCTTACAATTAAGCTCATCTGTCACAACTCTGTCTACAGTTTCTTTCTGTCCTGATCAGGCTCAGAGCTTCAGTCATCTGTGTTATTTTACATCTCTTTACTGCGGCCCAGAAAACAGAAATACACACATATATATATATACATATTGAAATGATACTCTGTATTATATATCTATGAATTTAGAGAATTGCATCCATGCCGCAGTTCCGCACGCGTGTTTTTCCTGCAGCCTCACTCTGTGCCTATTTATAAGGATCTTCTTATCAGTCCTCAGTTGTTTGTTTGTTTGCGGCCCTTAGCATCAGCGGCCTGTCGATCGCTGTTTTGCGTCGCGCTAATCGCGTTAGCGGATCACGTTGGCAGCCTGTGACCGAGCGTCCCGCACCCCCAAACGCGCTGTAGCGGCCCAAGTGATGGAGCGGCCCTCCATCTGAGTGCCTCGGACCTCCATCCTTGGTCCAGCGGCAATATGAATCTCTAAAGGCTGCCTTCGTGTTACTCAAACTGCCACGACATCTCCCACAAGCACAGCACTGGTTTCACCAATAGATTCCTTGTTAATTATATTGTATATCAAAAATAGAAAATAAAGACTGTGATTAAATTGAAATGAGTCGTTTAGATTCATCATTTAGCGTGATGAGGGCTTGCAATCCTTTTTTTCCAAAAACCGTGTGATCTTGAGTCCTGTGCGACGCTTGTGACTCTGTAGGGCGAATTTACCGATGGCATTAAAGCTGTCCATTGCAGTGCCCACGGTTCGGCACGATCGTGGAGACAAGCTGAGGCACTTCAATTAAAGACTAACCGGTGGAGTCTAATTCTGTCTCCGCACTGCGGTGGAGATGCAGAGCCGCTGAAGGTCACATGTTTCGCACGACCTGCGGAAGAGAAGAGCGGCAAGACGCCGTCAACAACGTTGAGGGGCGGCCAGGATTCAGCTAAACAAGCAAAACAATCCATATACATATATGTCCAAAAACACGCTGCAGAAGGTCCAAGGAATGAAATCATTAACCATGACAAGGCTTTGTAACCCAGTCAAAAAGATACATGTAATCCAAAGCTGTATAAATTATTTAATCATACCTGCACAGCTCAGGACAGGGAGGGCGAGGACCAGTGCTAGAATCCATACCTGTCACCGGAACAATGTGAAGACACAACATATTGCTCTGGTTTGCACAAGACGCCAGTCTGTGGCCGAATGCACAGCCCAGGTGGGTAATGGGAATGTCAGGCTGATTCATGCCTCCTATTCTTACCTGTGACTCCATTACGGCGCTGTGCCGCCCTGGAAATCCCCGGACTGGGTATTTATGCGCCAAAAAAAGCCCGAGATACAATTTGAGCTGCAGTCCGTATGAAGCGGCCCACGGGAGGGCATTCGCCGGTTAAATTGCGTTTCACCGCATGTGGAATGATGTTTATGGCGCTTTGTGTCACGCAGCTTACGGGCCGCCGGCACCCTTCGCTTCTCTATAAATGTACCAGCCAGCCTGTCGTCTGAGGTGGGAACAGCCCGCGAAATTGAAGGGCCACCAGACACAGGTGGATTCTGTGCTAAATTAATCCACCCTCCCCCACCCCCCAGGACAAGGTGAGACCTGCAACCTTGACATCCGCGGTCCTTTTGGGCTTTTAGTTGTCATGGTGGTGGCGAAACAGACACTGTGGATGTGATACGGACCACAGGTCCTTAATGTACAATGCTTTACACAGCGGTGCACAAAAAGGGACCTTTAGTCAGATCTCTCCTTTAATGGATATTTTTTATCCTTTTTGGAAGTTTTAACAACTTTAATGACTATGAACTGCACCTAATGTCTACAGTATGTGACCCTGCATTTAGATAATGCGTCTGGTTTCTGTAAGACTGAGACCTGCTCATTTTAGAAGCTGCATTGCACTCTACAGGTGAAGCTGACCACACCCAGATCCACGATCCCCATAGACCATCCTGCACCACATTCTCACATTAAGAGTCAATTCAATTCCAGTCAACTCAGACCAGAGCAGTTGGTAAAATGCAGGTATAAAACCTACAGTGTGTAGCTGAAACTGAAGTAATAACCCCTAAATAAAGATTAAGCAAGGAATAACGTGCTGTAGTGCGAACGTGTCATAAAAATAGCGTGTGGTTTGACAAAAAAAAGATTTGCGTATATAACAAAGCGAGAAATAAGCACAAGGAACTTAGCAGGAGACCACACTGTAAAGACACCTTCTGCCAGGAAACGGCAAAGTAGAGATATCGTTCATCTGCGTCGGAACGCGAAAGGCAGACTTTGACTAATATTGTGTCAAATAATGCATTAAGTAGCCTTGAAAGACGGAAGAAGGTCCTCTTCTTTCCATTTTAATAAAAACATTTTTAAAAGTCTTTTAAGCATCGGAGAAAAAAAAAAAAGTTTAATTTAGCGAATATTACACAAGCTGCTGAAAATCCTTAGTTCAAGGTTTGTTTACAAATGTGAATTTTATCATTTGAATAGAGGCTTAAAATTATTACACCCTTCCCTGAACACGCCATCTCTGTGGAGCTGGAAAATAATAATAAAGCCATACTCAGCTCCGTAACGTTTTTCTGGATTTTTCTGAGCCGCACTGTAAGGCATCGGTCCCTGGAGGGCTGCTGGGGGGATGAACACCCTGGCAGATTCAGGGAGCCCGGCATTCTATAGAGGCCCCAAAAACGTACCATTGTAGGGCCCCTCCGCTCAGCAAAATCTACTGAGGGGCCCCAGGAGGCATTATATCCGGGGGCCCCAGGATTCTCGCAGTCTATTTCTGTGTGACATCCCTGGGGGTAGCGTTCCCTTCTATTATAGGTGGAGGCGTCCAGTTGGAGGAGGGGACTGTCACCCTGTCTTTATACGGACTCCTCGCCCGTTTATCTCTGTGACATTGTAGCTTTCATGGGACGAGAAAACAGTCTTTAAAAAAATGCCCCTGCTGATAGGTTGAAGCTCAGATTGTCTGGGGGGGGGGGGGGGGGGGGGGGGGGGGGGGGGGGGGGGGGGGGGGGGG
>JAODKF010000005.1:372794-382968 GCA_026779585.1 Mormyrus proboscirostris
CCCCCCCCCCCCCCCCCCCCCCCCCCCCCCCCCCCCCCCCCCCCCCCCCCCCCCCCCCCCCCCCCCCCCCCCGCTTAAACCATCTGCTGGTGAAGAATTTATTCTCTAAATCACTGTAATTAAATCCAAAATAAAGCATGCTGTACAAGGCAGAGAGGAACCCCCTGTATGTTCAGGGCAGGCTCAAACATGAAGGCGGGGGGGTGAGTGCAGGGGGGGGGGGAGAGAAGCAGAAAGGTAGAGCGAGGGGGAGAGGGGCAGGGGCAAAGGGGGATGGAGAGGTAGAAGGAGGTACAGGCACAAAGAGATGGAGGCAATATAAAGCAGAGCGGCCCACCCCCCTGAAACACCAGCTAAGCCTCCTTCAAAGCCAGAACGTCGTTGTGGCCTAGATAGGAATCGCGAGTAAATTTCACCCTGCGAGGAACACAGCCTCAGTCACCATAACCCTGGCGTATGAGATCCAATTCTCCCAAACCTTTAACTGCTATCTCCGGGGCGGGGGGGGGGGGGGCTGAGATCTGTAATGTAGGACGACCCCGGAGAGTGGTCAAGCCTGCACCAGGCTGCACATCTGCAAAAAAGCTTGCCACTTTAGCGTAAACTGCTCTCCAGTATTTCCCCGACGCCCTAATGGTGTGGTGGGGAAAATGAGAGGGACTCCGCACAGCATCAAATCAACCCTGTCCTGGGGGCCTCACAGCATCAAATCAACCCTGTCCTGGGGGCCATCACTCACTTTGCCTGTTTTAGATCCCCCAAGCAGTTAGACCTGAGCTCTATACAGGCTTTCGCTGGTCAGTGTCTCTCAAACTGCCTGGTATGACCCGTGATAATACAGTCGACCCTCCTGCATTGTGACTTTCCAAATCTCAGTTTCAGTGACTCTCAGTGTCGGCATTATAAGTTATAAAGTTATTAAGTTATAAATGGGATTTTTTTCCGGGAGGCGCAGACGACATGCAACACAAAAAGTTCAGTAACTCAAATGCAAAAAATATACGTACAGTACCAGTTCGGAGGACAGCAGGCGCGTTTACGGCAGCCTCCCATGCGATATATCGCTGCGATCTTTATCGGTCACATTTCTTGTATCTTTTCATTTCACTTCAGTCCGCTTGCCAAGGGGATCGACTATTTGTTGTGGTTTTTCCAGATCACTGCAGCCCTTTGTTCAGTTTCATTTCATTTCAGCTCATCTTATTCCTGTTGGGGTCATGCCCTTAAGTACGACGTCAGCTTTGGCTAGGCCCCCCCCTAAGGTCCAACAGCTCTTACCCCTGTGCCTGATGGGAATTATAACAGACAGGGCCCGCATGGCTGCCATTTTGTTTTGGGGGAAGGTGACGTTAGTTACAGGGAAGGAGTTCTAAGGCCAAGAACGCGGCCTGGAGAGCTGTGGTGTTTTCATACGCAGGACGATATTCTGGTGAATTCCGCAGAACGCGGGCGGCGGGCGGAAGCGTCTCCTTTTAATCGCGCTGTGCCTGAGGAAACGTCGCCGCTTGGAGAGAAAGATTAAAAGGAAGAAAGAAGCTTCAGATGTTTCCACCTTTAATGTGTTTTTCTTCAGCTTCAAAGATGATTTTTGTGTCCTTATTGCTCTTAAAGCGGCAGCAGCCCTTCTGTGAATTTCTAATTTGTTACTTTTATTATTTATTTTATCAGTCACAAATCCAAGCTACAGCCATTATCGAACAACAGAGCTTACTAATCAGTTTCCGTGTTTCCTTTATGCGCCTTTTGTTAATTTGCTCTCTATAGCCGTCAGGCTGTTTGATTTTGTACATCATAAACGGTGAATTTTTGATGCCGGTTAGGGAGATGACTGGAGTTCTGTTAGCTTAAGAAAACCCTGGAATGTGGCCACGAATGAAACACGTATGCAAGTATTAAAGAGTCACGGCCTAGATTATTTTTGAACACCGATAAGACGTATGTGACATGAGTGGAGTTTCGAGAGTAACGTTAATTCTGCAGAAATTAGTTGGCCCTTATCTGTGTAACCTTTTTGTAAATAAACATTTGCATCCTCTGCCATATGCAAACTTAAAAAAAAGACCCAATTTAAGTTAAGTGTTGTAACGCTTGGTTTACGGCTGCTCCTCAGTGTGTGAGGGGGCTGCAAGCTGAGCCCCCCCCCAGTTTAATTACATTCAGGTTTTATCTTCTTTTAAAAGGGGCACTTGGTGCCTGCTGCATTAAGTCATTGTTCAAGGTTGACTGTCTTCTGGGTAATCAGATGGCTGATTGAGATTCCATGAAGATAAAAACAAACTCAATGTATGTGGGCCATTGAGCTACATGGCCCTGCTGTGAGGGGGGGCATCAGATAAGGGACATTCCCCAAAAAATCACGGTACATCTCCTCTCGCTCAGACACCCAGAGAGGAAGGAATCATGGCCCAGTCCGAGCGCGGGCTCTATGACTGAGTCCAGACCCTTGATCCTGCTATAGGATGGACGACAAAGCAGTGATTTACATTTAAATTTATTTATCTAAAGTGAGATACGACCGAGAGAGCAGGATCAGCCAGTCCCTAGAGCAGTTGGGAGTTAAGGGCCTTGCTCAAGGACCCAATGGTGACCTCACTCTGACAACCCTGGGATTTGAACCAGCGACCTTTCAATCACAGAAACAACATCTTAACCCACTGGGCCACGCAGCGCCCCCTAGGTGAAATAGACAAATGCAGCTGCGTATCCCGCTGTTCAGGGCCGCGCTGTAAATCAGCGCTTGGATTCCAACTCAGCCACGTAGAGTGTGAAATGGCATTTCTTTTAATCCTCCCCCAAGAAAGAGACGAGAGTTTTCTGAAACGACTGCCGTGATTCGTCGCCCAGGCCTTCGTGCCCGCCTCACACAAATTCCCCTTCGGTCCTCACGCCCAAACCCCAACGCAGGGGTGTAAGTTCACCTCTCCGGCAGGCCAGATGTTTCCTCTCCTCCAGCTCCTGAAATGTTTGTCTTAAACGACCGGCAGAGCTTTCCAAGCCTTCGTTTAATTTTCAGGGAAAACCGTTCTGACATATGAACACTCGCTTCTTCGTACATCGTTCGCCAGCATTTGATCTAAAAACGGGAAACCCTGAGCTAAAAACGGGACCTCGGCCCTCAGCTCCCACCCAGGGAGCCCATTTCCGCCGTTATCGCAGGAAACAATGCGGTGTTCTGACCTATGTGCTTCGCCAGGCACGGCCCCTGAGCTGACCCAACCTTTGGGCCACACAGGCGTCAGTAACGACGCCCAAATGTGCGCTTCTCACGAGCAGCCAGACCGGCTGAGGCAAACAGCCGCATGAGCGTCCTTAAGTGAGTGGAGGGGCCCCACTGCCCCGAACAGCCTCGTCTCTGTCCCCCAAACACAGAACTGGGCACTTATTTTTGTCCAAACAAGGTGAAATTTCCCGGCTGTGAAGGCCGTCGCCATTTCCTTCCTATCATCTGTAACAAACAGCCAGGGGCCCACCCTCAGCGGCGAAACCCAGGTCCGCCGTCAGCATCCAGATGGGCAAGCCTGTCGACCGATTCGACCTCTCGCCGCAGGACCGCGCGATTGTACCAAAGACTGCTGCAGAGAGTCTGTTTAAATGAAGGGCACATATCAAATTAAGGACCCCTGCTGTGATAACAGCTTTCTCAGGCCCACAAAAGAATCAGCTTCCTTTCATAACGTGACCCCCAAAGATAAACAAAACAAGTGAGGAAAAAAAACGCTGGGAGGGCGGTTTCTGGGAAGCCATGTAGCCCCTTCGCTGAGTTTGTATCTGGTAAAGAAAACAAAGCCTCCAGAATCAGTGAATTACAGGCAGGCATCGGATTGGCCGACAAAGGGTCCTGACAACATTGACCGTGGCCATTTAAATTCAGCAGCTATCTAACGAGCACAGGACTGGAAACACAATCATCACACGAAAATGCACATAACTTTCCAGCAGGATACAAACCCGCTTCTTTGGGAAAATAATGGCATGTTCCATTATGTCTTTTCCGTGTGAAAACATATTATAAAAATCTGTTTGTTTGGGAGGCGAGAGCCTCGGGGCGTTAGCCCTGGGTCCTTATTGTACTTTAGTCGCTCAGTGGCTCCATTCACACGCCAGTCTGTTATGCCTTCAGCAGCAGATGTCTCAACTATAATGGGCAACAAATCTCAGGTTTCTTGCCACCGCTTGTACATGCACCGCCATATAAACCGCGAGACCCTCACCGTCAATCTCGCGTAGCCTGCAGCTGGCGTGCCAGCGGTAGACACAAGTCCGCAGCAGCATTTACATCTTGCTGATCCGATACCGGCCGTAAATCATTAGGTACTTGCAGGTTTCCCCGCTGCGGATGAGACTCTTGAACGTCCTGAGGGTGAACTGAATTGTGGGGGATAACTGGACAGGCCCAGCTGCACAGGAAGCCAACCGCGATCAGACAGTGTTGCCAACGGTAAACAGTTATGCCGTAGCCAAGTTAGGTTCACCACACACAAGCAATATCTCCCTACCACCGCCATAGCTATTTCCACCGAGCTATTCGCTGATATGACAGGAAGTTCCTCCATCATTGTTTTTCTTGGCTTTGAAGAGACAACCTGGAAAGATACATCTAACCGGGACACCAGAGCTGGAAGCCTCATTGATCGAGGCGTTAGCAAACTGCTAATCACCTAGCTAGTTCATTCGTCACCTTCCATTTCTCACAGATGTGGTTCCGTACTGAATAAACACCAGGAGTACAGATTATCCCAGTGCTACAGATTTATCTAATGTATATTTAATGACCGTAATCAGTTCATTTATCTTTAACAAGTTTTTTATGGTTAATTTGCATTTAACAGCTTTAATTGGTTTAAAGGCTCATTCATATCGGAGAGTTGGATGGAGAGTATGGATCTTACCGTCTTGTTGGAGCTGCTGGAGATGTACGGCCGCTTCTTGCTCCTGCACCCCATTGCCGCGGCTGCTCTCTCTGGGTCTGGGTCCCACTGCGCTGGCCGGTGTAAAGGAGGCGATCCTCTGAAGGATGGAGCCGACGGTCTCACCGGCATCCTGCATCACATCCGGGCCAGGACCTGGGGTCGGAGCGGCTGGGCCAGGGGAGAGCTGGACCACTTGGGGCTGCGATACCAGCTTGAGCTGCAGGGTTTGGGCTGGGGAGAGGGGCATGGGGGACTCGCTGATGCTGGGGACGGGCAGGGACCCCGGGGGAGATGGGGGGACAGCATCCAAGGCATGGGGGGGAGTGATGGGCGTGTTTGAGGGGTTGATCAGATTCCCATTGTGCTTAGGGGCCGGTTTTGGTGCCGGGGTAGCTTCAGGGAGTGGAGCCTGGGGTTTGGCTACCAAGCTATCGAGGTCCAGAGGGAACTTGCTGAGCCGGGCCGGTTCCTTGGGTTTAGGGGGCTGGGGGCTGGACGAAAATGACGGAACCCTTCCAAGAGGGTTGGAACCCCAAGTGGGAGCGACGCCAGCGTACCTCACCCCCAGGGGGCCCGCATTTCTTCTCCCACTGCTCTCAGAGATCTGGAGGTCCAGGGAAGGCATGGAGCCATGGTTGACACCTATGGGTTCTGTGGCCAGGAGGCTGGGTGCTTCCACCTCAGAGTGGAAAACGTTGCCATGCGAGGAAAACTTCTTCAGTGCGGGGTTGGCCAGATGCTGGGGCTTATACTCGCTTACCCCTATGGGGCTCTGGGGAGGGCTGGCCAATGAGCTGACCTTGGAGGTGCCTTGGTAGTCCAGGCTAGAGGAGGAGCTGTGGAGGCTGTCGTTGTCACTTCCCGGGCCGGAGGACAAAAAGCCATTTGGGTTGAACCTATTCTGGAATGACGACACACGGGTGATTCCAGAGCCTGTGTTGCCATTGGCCCTGACCACTCCAATGGTGCCACGATTAAACGACAGGCTGGTCACCATTTTGCTCTTCATGACTGGACTCTGGGCGGGGCTCGAGCCGACGCTGATCCGTGATTGGTAGGAGGGCGGCCCATGACTAGCCGGCCCTCGGCCATCGTTGGCTTTGCCGAGTACCGGACTTGGACTGAAAGGCGAGCTGAGGGTGGAGGAAGGAGAGTAAGCAGGGATCTCGTCCACATCCTCAATGTCAAAGGATCTCTTCAGCGCTGTGAAGACAAAAGGAGGATTTCGTTAACGGTTCATGCTCCTTGTCTCCCCCAACACCCTATGCCACCTGTAGAAAACAAAACTACCCTAAGAAGAACTTTCATTAGCTGCAAATCATCAAAGTACCCAATTTAAGGACATTATCCAGCCTCTGATGTGATTGCATTCCTGGGTTTAAATGTGATGTCACTGCTCTTGGCCAAATGGATCAGAGTCACTGCTCCTGGCCAAATGGATCAGAGTCACTGCTCCTGGCCAAATGGATCAGAGTCACTGCTCCACCGGACTTTTCACAGCAGCGGCTGTAACCTGTAACTCTGCCCCCCCCCCCTCCTTGGTGGAGGCAGTTTCATCTCTCTCACTGCATACACTGGCCTCATCGCCTCCAAAGGGCTCTGACCGCACCCCCAGTAGGAGGGGCAGCGGGAGATGAAGGAGTCACCTGTAAAAACCTTCCCCCACCATTCGGCTTTGAGAAGCTCTGAGTTTGGGGTCCATTAAGATCTCCTGATGGTCCAGCGTCATCATGGGGATGGCGTTTCACATTATGCGCAATGGGAAAATATCAGTTCATACTGCGCTAAATCCCAGTGCTACACTGAAGATATAGAGCATCAGTACCATTCCAGGTGTCAGATCCATAAATCTGCAGGGGGGGAATGTGTATGTCCCAGTGGTTGATCTTTCACCTTGTTGCCATTTTAACAAAAATATTCCCCATTCTGTAGTGCAGTGTTTCTCATCCCTGTCCTCGGGGGGCCATAGATGGTTCACGTCTTTGCTCCCTCCCAGCTCCCAGTAATATGCACTGTCTAACAGGTACCAGGGAGGGAGCAAAAATGTGGACCGTCTGTGGGTCCCCAAGGACCAGATCGGGAAACACTGCTGCAGTGTAGTGGTGGACCTTACCTGTACTCAGACACAAGAGGGGAAAAAGTAACATTTTGTTGTATTACAAACGGAAGAACCATTCGGAAAAGCGAGAGAGCACAGTAATGACGGAGGTTAAACGTTAACTTCTTTCCGAAAGCTCAAACTGGGTGTGGACAGAGAGCACTCAGATGCTTTGTGAAGTTTAAACAGTCCCTAGCATTCATTCGTCATTCCCCTGTAATGTGGGATACATGAAAGCCGGCGTTTCCCAAAGAAAAGGCCGGTTCACCGCCCTCCAGAAGCCAGCCTGATTATGTCTTCAGCAGGCCTGAGATTTTCTGGCAGAGTCATTGTTCCGTTCAGTGCCGCAGCTGCTCTTATCTCCCTCTAACGAGCCCGAATGCTTCCAGGGCCATGGAGCAGATATTACCTCGCTGCTTTATTAACTCACAGACCGTCGGGGTCTCTGAGGCACGAGGAGTTTGCAGAATGGAAAATCAGCGATATGACTCAAAGATGAATAAAACATTAGCAGAGCATGTTATTTTTTTAATGATTGAACTCGAAGGAAGTTGGGCAGATTCTAACTGTTAGAAGCATTACTTAATCCGTCTGAAGATGAAGCAGCTAAATATCTGAAGTCATCCTGGGCTTCAGATGGGCTCAGAGGGCATCCTAATTAAAGGCAGAGTCGGGATGTCCACGGCTCCCCAAGGCGGGCGCTGGCAGAGCTGGGGGGTGGGGGCCCCTGCCCTGAACATGGCAGACCTGCATTCCCCAGCCTGACGAGGGGGGGGGGGGTCAGCCGACAGCAAACACGGCCTTTCAGCCCTGCTCCATTGTCAGAAACGGCTGCTCTTCCTCCAGCACAAAGACCCGATTCAGCGCTGGGGTGTCCTGGGTCGACGGGTTGGGTTACCACAGCCCGCATGCCGACCCAAGATTCCGGCAGGGCAACAACGTGCCGACCGGGAGGCACACATGAAATCCTCAGCAGCCAGACAGTCTTTTGAATGGAGGGGGGTGTGGGGGGTTGAGGGATTGGGAAACGCTGTTTGGCATTTGGGTGTGGCTGCTTAATACGCTCCACTCACTGAAATGCACGTTCATACGAAAGGCATGAAAATCAAGCCTGTCTTTGGTCACACAATAAATAGGCCCCGTAAAGGTGAGGATGTGTCCCCAATCCCATCATGCCTCTCTCAGGCTGCTCTCTTACTCTATCAGGGCACCCACCCTGGCTGTGCTTCTTCTTGCACACTGTTACAACCTTGTACTGCACTCACAGTGTGTAGTCTGTGCAAATGAAACCTCCTGCAGGCTGGGACAGCTCTCTGAATTTAATGTATGATAAATGCTCATCTGCATGTGCCCTTCCTGCTCTCTGCCTGTGCACTTCCTGCTCTCTGCCTGTGCACTTCCTGCTCTCTGCCTGTGCACTTCCTGTTTTATGCCTCTACCCATTTGTATTCTGCCTGTGGTCAGTCTGCTGTGCTCTTCATACTTTTTCTGAAACAAATGGGCATCCTCCAGCTCACTGTTCACACCCAGGCGGAGCCCTGAATGCCCTCGCTGCACGATTAGACGGGCTTATGAAGAATGTACAGTTACAGTTTCCCGCCCCAGCACGTGTCCATAGGGGGGCACCCCGGTAACGGCTCCGTAGCGTGGCCGTGAGCAAGCGAAGACTTGTTATCTCAAATGACACAAGAATGGAGGGAACCTGGTATCAGGTGATGGGCCACACCGGGGCGTAATTACCAGCAACCACGCCGTTGTCCGCAGGTTCGGGCTGGCATGGCATCTCAGTTTGCAAGTGGCGCCTCGCTTTGTTTGTGGGGGAATCGTAGAAACCAAATGCACGCTGAGCTCCTCGATCATGCTGCTGTATGAAGCTGGATCTGCCCCCAGAGGTGCGGAGGGTGTGCTTCTGTCAAGCAGGTCTCCTCATTCAGTACTCTAACCTTCTATTCCCACACATCAGCACTCTCATGTCAGAGGGTCCAGCAGCCCCGGTCCTGTGCTGGCCTTGTCCGGGGTCGGCTCTTGGAGACATAAGGCTGAGGGATTCTAACATCTACCCAAGAGACGAGGTCCTTTTCCAGAGCTCCACCTTAACTGTTATCTGACACCACCACTACTTCCAGGCCATGGAAATCAGGAGTTTGTTGCCTGTGGTGAATGGGGGGGGGGGGGGTTATTTCATACATTACAACCAGCCGGCCCCCCAGGCCAGTTAATGCGGGGGCCCTGGAGTGAGAGTGCCGCTACCCTAATGAGCTCCCCGCCGTGCTGAGCCTTTGGCTTGAGAAATGCATGTCCCCTGCTGGTTTTTTATTTTATTTTTTTTTGGGGGGGGTCGGAGCTGTTTCCAGTGGGTGTGCAAGCCTTTGGACGGGCCGTGACTTGCCCCCCAGCCCAGGGCCTGCATTCCTCCCAGGTGTTTCGGTGACGACCCCGTCACCTGGCAGCAGGAATCGCTCACCTGCGGAGACGTGCGGCACATCTGGAACTGAAATTCTGAGCCGGCGTTTCCGCGACGTTGCCATGGAAATGGCAGAGCACCATCAACCACCGACCCCCCATCATCACCAGCCCGCTCCCCCCCAGAATCCCAGTCCGGAGTCTCTGACGGTCGACCGAGTGCAAAGAGCTCATATCAGTCTTCTTTGTGAAAAAAACAGGGGGGGGGGGGGTCACTCTTCCGAGCCCCCAGTCAGCTGAACTGGGAAGGTGAGGATTCCTTGGTAACACCAATAATACCACAAAGCATCACCCTTGAGAAGGAACCTTCTCCATCATCTGCTATAACCTGGCATTGCCTCAGAGTCCCCCCATGCACTAATGCGGTGAGATTTCTTTGCTTTTAAGTCCCACCCCGTGTTGTCTTATTGTTTATAGGTAAGAAAATAAATGATGCTCTGTGGTTGGGGACAGGAGGCAGGTGAGTCCGCAGCCCAGAGGCCTGTAATCATCTTGCTCCCTCCCAGCCATTCTCTGGGAAACCACCTGACCCGTTTTTTTTTTTTTCCTCACCACAAATATCCTGGAAACGGAACGGGACTCCACGGAGACCCAGGGCCAGGGAGTTCCAGCGGACTGTCAGGCAGCATTCAGACAGCTGAACTTAAGCCAGGGACGTATAAGAATCCTCCCCACCTTTAAGATCAGCTGCCTTCAGCCTCCT
>JAODKF010000005.1:382987-398539 GCA_026779585.1 Mormyrus proboscirostris
GGTGGGGGGTAGAGGAATGCAGCAAGGGCCTGTCACCCAGGTCTCCATTTTGATTTAGTGCCACTTGTCAGGATGACCAGATGGCTGCTCACTTTCCAACGTGTGGTCCAACAAACCTACCAGTGCTGTCACTGCGGAGACCTTGATTAAGGCCCCTTCAAACACTCCATCAATAGAGACCCGCAAGATGGGGTTCCTCTATCGTCCCTGGCTCAGCACCCACCTGAGACCCACCCCAGCCTGTCCTGGAAAGAAACTGGGTTCATGTTAAGGACCAGTGACTGTAATGATTTACTGACAGAGCTGCCAACTGAGTCAAAGTCTTCATAAACATAGAAGGAAGTCCTGCGCGGAGCATCACAGGAAGAGTATTCATTACAGAGTGACCACAGGGTCGCTTAGGCAGTGGCTTCTGTCCCCTCTCACTGTCTACAACAAAACATTCATTATACCAGTAACAAGAATTAAAGGTTCAGAAAATGTATTTGACCAGCTAAAGCCAATACCGCAGACAAAGAAGAGAAGACGGCCACTTCAGAAACACAAAGCCCACGTGATAATATTTTATATATGTGCTCCCGTATTTCAACTGATAACACGAAGTGGCGTGCTAATGAGAGTGCGGAAACTCTAAATAATCACACAGCTTTCTGAGGAGAAACATCGTGTTACTACACTGGCAGAGAGGCACGACCGAGGGATGGCATCATCAGATGTGACGCACTGTCGCCTGCAAGAGCGTTTATTACGTTTGGTATCTCTCCGCTTTCACCTGACCTAGCAGACTATCTGAAACTACAGCCCCACTCAAGCCCTGTGTTGTAAACAAAGTTTCCGAAAATCGCCTCAAGCTACAGGTAACATGACAGAAATCATGACCTAAAATATGTATACTGTGTGCAGCCGTACCCCGAGGTTAATCTGAAATACAGGCCCTAATTACCATTGCAGAGAAAATAAACAAAGAGAAAGACGTATAGTGAAAATGAGGTAGGCTATTTAGACCCGTTAAACTTAACAGGACCCTTAAATTACTCTTGGAAATTGCCCTGCCACTCGTTTTAAGCGCTCTGCTGAAAAGTTTACAGTCTCATAAACAATCAAGCACTTAATGCAATTAATATCTGCGTGCTTTTTAAGATGAAGTCATGCAGTCCTGCGATTATCCGTACATTTCAGTGAGATCGCGTTTCTCAAGACCAGCCTGCGCTCTCTGTTTTTTTTCTGGGAACTTACAGCACGCACTTTACCACAAAGATATACGCTTGATTAATTAGCTTTAGGCGATGTTGGACTTTCGCCAGATTTCCAAGTACGTTACATACGAGCACCGGAGATATAAAAAGCTCAAGCACAGATGTATGGAGTAAAAAACACTCACTTCTCGGAAGTCAATTAAACTGCAACTCAAGAATGTAAAACACAGCAAATTCACATTGTATATACAGGATATATGAACCCAGTAACTTAATATGACCACTCCGGAAAGAGCAAATTAAAATCCAAATACTAAACAGGTACAGTCACAGAAATAGGAATACTGTATAAGTGCTGGAAATAGGTATCTATGCAACTTCTCTTACTTTACTATATCAAAATAGATTATTACAGATTACAAAATACAGCGCTAAGCATCAACTTTGCGAGAAAAAAAATCATATTCATTTTTTTGTTTGTAAACTATGTATGGGCATGATGCATGCTTACAGTCGCGCCATTAATAGAAAATCTATGCAGAAAGCGCTCTGCGTTAGATACCACACTTTGGACGAAACCAGCAGGACTGATTACTTTATACAGTCGTATGAGAGGAGTCAGGGGTTTGTTCTGGAGAGCCGCGTCGTGCAGCGTCCACGCTTTTACTAAAGCAGCAGTCGTTACTACGCTGAATCAACAAATCGAACTGACCTCACTAATTTTACGTTAAAACGAGAAACACTCGAAATATGATTGCATTCAGCCTGTGTTCATTAAACGGTATATTCACAATCACTCCATGCATAAGAATATACATTTAAGAGTAGGTATATGTAATATGTTTACGCACCATTATAATCAAGTGAATTATTATCATTATTTGTCGCTGTTTTTGTTGTCATTTCAGGTATGTATACCTACCTTCGAAATCTGACAATATTCCCTCAAGATGATCATTCACAGAAAGATCTGACATTATGATCGCTTCGGGTCCAGGAGACTCAAGCTTCGTACAGTTACAAAACTACTTAAGGTCTTTTTCAGGGCAGAAAATAGACTTCCCTTGTAACAAAAAAAAATCCTCCGGGAATTTCTACAGTCATTAAACCAGGTGGAGGCAGATTTTCCGCTTCTTCCTGCGACCGAAAAAAAGTTTAACTTGCGCGAAAAGCACGTAGAGTCCGAATGGAGGCTGGGCGCCGCGAGTCTCTGGCTCTCCGCTCGTGCACGGCGGCTGATAACCCTCCTCCTCGCTTTAGGTAATCTCAGAAAGGGCCCTGCCCCCCTAGGAGATTGGCTGGGTGATCCCGATGCAGGCTTCATCTACCCCTTCTGAAAACCCGCGTAAGATTTACTAACACCATCCACTCGAACTCACTCCTACAACTGATACACAAATTATGACACGATCGTCACAATTAACTTCATACGGATGATTATTTGCTACTTTCTACACTTAAGATCCTATAGCTGCTGCATTTAACAACACTTGCAGGTCATTAAAACTCAAATACCTTCTAAAGTTAATGATAGAGTTGCATTGGCTTCTAATGGCCATAATACTTTCAGTATTTTCAGGAATGGTGAGTCAACAGCAGGGTGTTTGATGTTTCCTTTGACGGTTGTCTGGATGACCTGAGTTACGGCGAATGTCTGCACAGTCCCGTACCTGGTAGGGTAAGACTGATGCTGCTGTACTCAAACCTCACGCCTCTGATGTCAAGCCTCCAATCCTGTCAGCTCTTTCCTGAGCCTTTTCCACCACCTCCCATATATTTCCTGTCTCTTTTTTGCTTTTTCCTGTTTTTTTTTTTTGTTAATCCAGTTCTTGGGCGTTTTTTTTGGGGGGGGGGTCATCAGGCAGCTTGACCATTTGTATTTTACATCTGAGAGGTCTCCAGAATGGTCCCAAGACCAGGTGGTCTTCACAGTTCACCCTGAAGGGGCATCACACACCGACATCTGTATTTGGACCACTTGCGGAGAATCTCATTGAGCAAAGCTGCGGCCCTGACGGCCGTCAGAAAGGCGCAGGTTTCTGTAGGTGAACTGCATGTACCTCCCACACCCCTGCAAGGAGCTTCTTTTATTGCTAACAGTTTGTAACCTTTCCTGGGCAGCGGCAGTGTCTGTATGGGGCCCCTGAGGTGACAAACGGTCACTACACAAAAAAATGAAACATACACATTCCTTATTTAGGAGATACTAAAGCAGCCCGTTCTGCTAAATGGATAGTTAGGATCTTCTGACTCTAATTGCTAATTATTTATGTAGCTTGTGAAACATCTTGGGGGTGGACAGCTAAAGTGACTTTTTGATTGTTCCATTTCAGCAATAAGCTACTTTTCCTCTCCGAGCATCCGCACCCCCACGCAGGACCCGTGCATTAACTCTTCACGCCAAGCCGCCAAGAGGTCGCCAATATGATTTTCATTACATGGGAGAGCATGTGACTGGGTCCCAAACCCCCCCCCGTGGGCCCCACCCTCACATGTCTGGCTGCGGACTTAAGTGGCCCTCATTAACCACATGGGCCTGGGGTGTTAAGGATTACTGTCTCTGTGCCTTTTCATGCTCTGTGAGATCGGGCTTGAAAGGAGCTGGGAGTCGGGGAGGGTGACCCCAGGCAATTCCCTTTCCCATTCACACTCTTTCGGCCACACGGAGGCAGTGCTTAAGCAGAAACCGCCTCTGATCAACCTCAATGACATTATAGCAGCTTTATACACTTTAAGAGGCTCATCTCTCAGATATGACTGGAATTCTGGAAGGTTAAAGATGGAGCCCCAGTATGAGAACTGCCCCTTTATTTGGACAGCTGAGGAGAAAAAGATAAGCATCTCTGAGGGAGCCAGACAACTGGCACTAAATGCACAGCCTGTCATGGTTACATGGTGGGCTTACTAACAAATGAACAGGCAGATGAACTCAGCTGCAGCCAATCCGGACGATGCATATTACTGCCGTGCGCCCAGTCAGGTGATAGATCTTTTACATGATGCCACAATGATTATCCCTTTGTTTCTTTAAGCTGGAGAATTTTTGTAAATTTTGTGCTGAGATGAGGATTAAATTGTCTCGCTTGCGTAGTAAATTTAAAATCATTTACTGGAATCTCTAATGACTATGCACTTTGTCAGCTTGCCACGCTGCTTATGCAGGCCTGGATTTTCGTTAGTGATTAAAAGCTGCCTCACACTCTGATTTGTAAACATCCTTTAAAATTTATAATTTCTGGAAAAGTACACAAGGAGTGGATTTACCCTTCATGGTGTTTGACTTTGTTACTTTTTGTTTAACTTAGTTCCAAAGGTTTGGCTGCGGTTGACGTATTATGTCTGTATATAACTTTAAGGTTTAAATTTAAGAGACAATGGATTGCGGAGGTGCCGCCCGACCTTGTGAGTGCTTCCCCTTGTGGCTGCTTCAGGTATTTCAACGAAAACGTTCATTGCTGAATTTCAGTATATACACGTTCATTCCAAGGATATGATGAATGAATAATGAATTTAATTCAGCCTGTGAGTGAAGAAATATCGATTATTCACTTGCTGAGGTCACAGACATCGTCTGTGATTGATGGGACTGTCAGCTAGCCAGGGGCCTGGGGTTGTCGCCGGATCACACTCCACTGGATTCCCCTTACCTGGTTTTTGTTCCTGCCTTACATAATCTCAATATGGAAGAATGAGTGGATGACTGCAAATCTGGTCAGTTCGCTGGGACAATAGGTGACCTCTTTGAACTTTAGCCTCACCTGCCTGCAGCACGGAGATAAACCACTGAAGATAAGATGAGCAATCACAAGAAGAGAGCAGAGCTTGGTCCGGAGCCGTGTCCGCGGTGGTGGGTAATGCAGGTGACTGGTGACTGGTGGGTAATGCAGGTGACTGGTGACTGGTGACTGGTGGGTAATGCAGGTGACTGGTGACTGGTGGGTAATGCAGGTGACTGGTGACTGGTGGGTAATCCTGGTGACCGGTGACTGGTGGGTAATGCAGGTGACTGGTGACTGGTGGGTAATGCAGGTGACTGGTGACTGGTGGGTAATGCAGGTGACTGGTGACTGTCCAAAGCAGTCCTGCATGTTCTGCGGCAGCTCAGATGCCCTTATGCTTAAGTTCACACGTGTGGATCTCTCGCTGGTCACATGACTACCCACAAGCAGCGAGCAAGGTATGACACTGCGTCAGCCTTCTGGGAGCACTGCTGACCCTCCTGAGAATCACCCCCCCCCCCAGACACCAGAGAAATAGCAGCTGCCCGACGGTTTGAGTGATGGCCGGTAATGTGTCGCTCGCTTCGGCCGAATGGTGACCCCCTTCCCCTCTGCCCCGGACCCCCGGCCAAGCAGCTCCCGCTTGACCGTGCCTTACAGGACTCGCCACTTCCTCACGATGCTTGGGATCAGGTGTTCAGGAAAACAGTCTTCAGCAGTTCTACTGTTTCAACTAGGGGGGCCACACTGTGGCCCATTACTCCATTCGGGGGACCAGATGTATTTGACCTTACTGTCCTGCAGATACTGATTATGCTAGATAGCATTAAGAGGCAAAGCCCGTGCATGTTATCATGCGACACTCCCCCCCTCCCCCATCCCCAATGATATTCGGGAATGACTGCATGGACGCTGCGCTTTCGGGGCATTGCCGGTCCGGCCTGTCATGTTGTTAATGTACGTCAGATATCTGCTGCATTAATCTGCTAAGGTCACCACGCTCTGATGATGCTCCTCAGATCAGAGGTCTACAGCCTGCCCTAGGCAGTCTGCTTGGGGTCTGTGTCCTGATGGGAGAGGGTGTGTGTCATGGGGGTCCCATTGAAGTGATTTGCTCCAGGGCTTGGGTCTGATCTGGACTTGAATGTTTTCCATCTTGGGAGGGTGATGGTGGCAATGGGGTTGGGTGGGGTTCACCCTGGGGAAGATACTTACCTTGAATTACTTCACTGCCCAATAAAATAACAGTGGACAGATCAGTCAAGTCAGATTTGTGATTCTGATATGAAAGACCTCTGTTCTTCGGGATATCTGATTATATGCGATTTAGAGGACCTCGTTTTAGTAAGTGAGTTAGGGTGTTTACCGTCTCCAAATTGCAGCTCTGGGTGTGGCCTCAGCTGATTTCCAGAGAGATGCAGCCGCTGAACGATGTAACTTTAACAGTATCTTAGCAGTAACGCTTTCCTTGAGGGTTTTCCTTGAATAATGTAGTAATACATGCTTATTGAATGCATTAATTAACCAGTAACTAAATCTTTGTTAAGTAATGATCCCATGTTAATCAATCATTACAGTTCATGGGTTTCATGGGGAAACCTGTATTAGTTCATGATGCTCTTGAGTAGTAAATTTGTTACGTAATCTTTGCCCCCTCAAGTGGCCTTACCATTATTAACTAATTAGTTAACTATTAACTAATATTATGCCTGAATTGAATACATGAACTGTCATGATTTATTAATGATGAACAAGCATGACATCAGTACTTAACTAACACTTAGTTACTGGTTAATTGATGCATTAAGTAAACATTCACTACTACATTATTCATGACCCTCAAGTAGAGTAAAATATCATTTAATGTCACTCCAGGATCTTTCCAGGTCAGGACTTTCCCATCTTTCTTCTTTTGTATTATTATTGTAATATTGCAAAAATGGGACATCCTTGATAGCACTTTTCCATGCAGGAAACAGGAAGTGTAACAGCTGCCAGTGTGTAACTTCCTGCCTTGCAGGCTGGCAGCACTAAACAGTCACCAAGGTGACAACTGACGGGTTAAAATGTTAAACCTCTTGGGGTTTGTCGTTTTTTTAGTAACAGCGTGTCTCATAAACATTGTCCAGATACCTGAAACGACGGTGTTGACTGAGAATTGTGGTTCCTGTTGCTGGGAGCTGGTTTTGGATCATCACAGTGTGCTGCTCTGGTGCAGCTGCTGCAGATATTCACGAAGAAAGGTGCAGGGCGTGGTACCCTCTCACAGGCTGAATTTTGCGAATCCTACACGGATATGACCCCGATCACATTTTTTCTCCCGCTGTTTCCCGGTTTCTATTAACGGGCCGTGTTATTTCCTCATTGCACTATTCGGACATGTTTTCATAGGAAATCTGGGCTGCGGTTCACGAGCTGCGGTTTTCCTGCAAGCACGTTATGATTTTATTCTCCGTATTATTTGCCCTGGTATGAAAATATTGACTTTTTTATATATATTTTGGTTTCAGGATTTTTTTTTTTTTGCAGATTAGATTTTAAGTTCCGGGAGACACACGATGGATAATTATGAGCATCCATCACTTTGGACTGTTTTCACAGTGAGTCATTTGGACGAGCAACGTTTTATTAGAGCGAATAAGTCATATTGTTGTTCAGATGTGATTTAAAGGAAGGGTACGATTTACAGTGTTTGTCCAGGCGTAGAAACCTGATTCGTGAGTTTCAAAAGACGTTCAAAGCTGAAAAAGTTGTACTATATATCAAAATAGTATTTAATTTATTCAATTAAATGTTTTACACAGACCATAAAATAAAACAACCTAACCATGAATAAATAACGTGCAGTTTTAATTAAACCGCCTTAGATAATTTTTTTAAAGTGCCACATTATACATTTTTTTTCTCCCCTGCTCTGTACTGCCATCTAGCGCTGGAAGGCCGAGGCAGAGAGTTACATCCATTCGTGTTTGAGCCAGCTCTCACAGCGACCCTCCTCCATTCATACTCAGTAAGACCCCTTAATCAATCCCTGCTTCTCCCCGCAGGAGCCAAATAGCTCCGGCGCCTCATCCAAGCTGCAGTCCCAGCTACATTTACGGCTAATTTTACAGCTCGGCGCGGTCCAGTCAGGCCGCAACAGGATGCGGACTCAACAGCGGAAACCACCGTCAGTGGAGCTGAAAGCGGGAGAAACATGCATCCAAAATAGAGGCAGAAACTCGGGGTAAAATGCAGCATGAAAAGGACTGTGAACTCTTTTAACTCAGCGCTTAATATCGTTTTGTAATGCATAATATCAAGTCGGAACATTTGATTATTTAAAAAATGCATATTCTGAAAATGGCAAACACTGATTGGTGTAAATATTGTGAATTACAGTAAGCACACTCAGTGTTTAAAAATTCCGATAGGTCTGTATGTTATGCTTAAGTAGCAGTATAATGCTGAATGATCAAGTCTTTTTAAAATACCTTTAATAGTTTGCTAGGGTTTTTTTTCCCTCTTGTTAGAGGCGATTTAATTCCTCCCCCAATCTTCCATGCAGGATTTAGCTCCCATCCTCCTGCTAGTGCCTCTTAGACCCTTACCATTCGTGGTGGAATGCTCCAGGAATGCCGAATCGAAAATATTGCTTCTCGAAGTTCTCTAGAATTACAGCTGGTGAGATGTAAGAGGGGTTTTGAGGGCTGTGAACACAGTGAGGCGAACAGGGGTCACGCAAAGGCTGAGGAGCGCGGGTAGGGAGAGCGTTAAAGTCCAAAGCCTTTGAAAAAAGTTACTGATACCCCTTTCACTGCAGAGCTTAACCCAGACAGCGTCAGTGACGTCATCTGTTCAGGTGAAATTGTGTTCAGCTGAAAGCTGTGCAGGTCACTTTCAGTAAAGACCTCTGGGAGATATTCCAGATTCAAAACAAGCTTGTGGTATAAGATTTATGATTCCAGGATGGTTTCTCCGGTGTGTCCTATTGGGTATGTGTGTGTCCCTCAAAAATAAGTAATAGTTACAATAGTTGCACCTCAGCAGCCTTTTAGAGTTTATTTAAGCCAAATTAATGCTCTGAAACTTGTGACGAGTATAAAAGAATCATACAAGATAACCACGGAGGATTCTGCCTTGGTTACTGAAGGTGTGCGTGCGTGGGTGTGAGTGAGTGTGCGTGCGTGCGTGTGTGCGTGTCAGTGTCAGGGGGTGGTGTTGACAAAGGTCGGACAGGAAGCCTCAAGCTGGGCCACTTTTCCGGATATTTCTGCTCAGACGTGGCGGAGAGCTGCAAATTTAGCCTGCGGTAATTAAGCCGCCACTAATGGGGGAAAGTTGCAGCTTCCTGTGAATGAAAAACTCATCGGGGGGGGGGGGGTGAAGTCATCGCGTGCCAAGAGGCACGGCGCCTCCACCTGACACCTTCTGATTAGGCGGAATGGTGCCACTCGAACGGGCAAACAAGCGCATCATGCCGCCAGGGAGCCACCGGTAACACGCTTGTGTTCCCGAGGTGACTGAGCCGCCTTCGATTTTCAGCCACGGGATCTGAGTCATTTATTTGATCCGCCGTGGCAAGCGGCCCCTGTCGCCGTAGAGGCCGTCCGGAATTAATTTACAGATGATGGAAAAACTGTAAGGCTTTTTTTTTCCATTTTGCACCGAACGCGAGTGAAAGTCTGGCGGTGGCCTGACGGAGGGCGGCCGGGATTCGGCGGCCGGGGTGTCAGATTTCCACCAGACGGGGGGGGTCGTGGCTTGATGTGTCCGGAGTTAATTAGATCGAGCTGGGAGGGACACCTGCGGGGCTTATCTGGCCTTGGTATTCATTAAAACCCCCTCAGCCAGAATGGAGAAATGTTTCATTTATTCACGGGAAGTGGGGGCCTAGGCCCCTTTTGGGGGGGAGAGGGCGGGGGCGGGGGCTCCCAAGCAGGCCGGAGACCTTCAGCCCGGCACCGGGGACATCACACACGCCCGCCCCCCACACCCATGGAAGGAATGTGACGTCAGACACCCAACCACGGAGGAACGGATGGAAGATGGATGGACAAATAAACAGTAACAGTGCGAAGAATGTCAGGGAAATTATTGCACAGAATTCCATAGTAACGGCTCAGTATTAAACAGCCCGTCCCAGGGGCTACAGGCGCAGCACAGGGTGCCACGTTGCCCATTGCGAGGGACGCAAACCTATGAGGAATTTGACAGCTCCAATTCACTTTAGCATGTTTTTTGGACTGTGTTGGGGGGGGGGGGGCAGTTGGTAACCCCACGCCGACACGGGGACAACACCCGAATACCACACACGCGTAGCCACGGCGGAGACTCCGTCCCTGGTCCCAGAGGTGTGAGGCAACAGCCCTAATCGCCACGGCATCAGTGGGTTGTACAGGGAGTGAATGAACATTCGGTGACGGTACTTAAGCAGTTCTGGTCCCAGTTGGTCGTCTCCAGGAATGGATCCAGGCATCAGCAAGCTATGAAGCTGCCTAGGGCCCGATTGGCACAAAGAGGCCCAGACAAGTGCATGGCAAGAAAAAAAAAGTATACATTAATTATATACATGATAGGCTCTGGCTATAGCTAGAATAGGCAGTTGCCTCGGGCCCCCATATTATTAATTGATCATCAGTTTTCTTAGTAGGGGGGAGTCCCGAGTTGCCTAGGGCCCCTGAAAAGGTAGAGCCAGCCCAGGGTGTCCCGCTCCGAACATAGACTCACTCGCTATAGAGTCTAATGGGCAGAGGAGGTGAGCTGACGTCACTGAGGGAGGACACTCCTGATGACAGGGGTCTCCGTCTCCTCTTCCTCTACTGAGGAAAGGACCATCACCCGCCTTGTATGTAAATACCTTCGGGTAGGTCACTCACTCTCACGCAGTGTCTATCTTGACGTGAACCTGGAGAAATGCATAGAGGAGACAGCGTCCCCCACTGACCCCACCCTGCAAATAAAAACCATCCCCACCTCACCATTGATTCAGGGAAGAGAAAACGCAAAGATTTATGGAATGAAGATGCGCTGAGTGGTACGGGTAGGTAAATCCGACTTGTGTAAAATCTGATGGAACAAATTACTTAAGTCATTCAAGAAATCCCTGCGTATATTTTAAACCATGTCCTTGTTCTCCTGATCGCTCCCCCTGCATGGGAAACGTGGCTCACTAACAAGTCCCCCCCCCGCCCACAGAGAGACTTGATTAATGAGAAAGAACGCGGCCGCATTTCACACTTTACCGCGCGGGGAAAAGGCGAAGCGGCTGGCTAACGGTGCAGCTTTTTTTGCGCGTTTTTCCGCCAGCCGTCGTCCTCGGCGATGTGACGTTCTCCTGATGTTGTTCGAAGGTTTCTGCGTCAGAGGTCCCCAAGAGCTAAATGAGGAATACTGGCCGGAAGCCACCTTCCTCCCGTCCTTGTTTACGACCTTCCGCACATTCTACACTCTCGCTGTGCAACACCGACTAGTTTTTAAACTTCCTGCCTAACTGACTATTTCATAATCACAGCTACGTATTCAGGCCTCCCTCTGTCTTGAAGCTTTCATCTACAGTCTCCGCAGTGTCACACAACCTGTGCAGCTCTGTTTCTTAATAAGTTTTTCGGGTCTGATCATTCATCATTGCTTTTCTTTCAGTTTATTAACCAAAAGCTCTTGACTCATATTTCATGCATAGTTCAGAAATCAGAGAATAATGTATCTTTTTCACAGGAGGAATTTTTGAAACCATTAAGGAGGAAATGTATTTAAATAATCTCCGGTGAAGTAGCGTCTAACTAACCAGACTCAAAAGTTACATGGCATCTTAGTGCTGTTCTCTGGAGTGCAATTGATGCATTTCACATTCGTTTCAGATGAAATGTATTAGTTTCTGGGAGATACCAAAGACTGTTAATGCTTTTATAAACAGACGGTACATGTTGACGGCATATTGAATTTGGATGAGTTTCATGTAAAAAAACACAGATCAGGGTAAAGAGATAGAGAGAGTAAAGTGAATCTTCTTCCCGATCCGCCTTAAAATAAGGGTGTTACTCAGCCACCCAGAACACGCCGTCCTCGGGAACCTCAGAGGATCTCTGCTGTAAGGGCTCTTGTCAGGAAGCCCGCAAGGAGACTGCAGGCAGCCCCGGAGCAGCTACGGTCCTCCGTGGCTGCCATGCGAGGCTGTTCATGAGAGGACAATAAACTGAGTGCTTCATGCCTGAGCTTTCAGGGAGGCGGTGGAAGCCATTGTCGAGAAAAACTCCCATCAGCCAAGGCCGTGTGGGAGACTGTCAGGCCAAGGAGACGAATATCGTGCGGTCTGACGGGGCTAAAATTGATTTTTTTTTTTTTTTTTTTAGCCTGAAAGCTAAGTGCTACTTTTGGCACCAGGCTAATACTGCACACCATTCCAAGAAGGCTGTTAATATCCAACTGTGGTTATTCTGCCCAACTTCTTGGGCGAGGAAGCTGGTGGAAGCAGAGGTCCAATCAGAAAGTGCGATGCATGGAGGACATGATGCAAGACACATGGGATTTTGGACAAGAATCATCATCCACATAAACTAAGAATACCTAGAAAAAGGCACTTAGAAGTGGCTTCGAGACATACTTAAAAATTGCTGTTCAATAATAGCCTCTATCAGACTTTGACCGAGACTGACATGCCATAAAAGGTGATTTGAGTTCCACAGTCCAAATCTCAAAGTTAATGGATCATCCAGTCTTCTCATAATTACTTATTCAGAGAAGGGTCTTGACAGGGCTTTTAATATGGTGCTGTGTGTTCTTTGGGGAGAAATCCTACCAAGCTCCATTTTGATTCGGCATTATAAGGCGTCCAGAGTAGACGGATGCTGGCCGCATCCGGCGTCGTACACCGGAGCGCCGTTTTACGACCCGTCTCTCTTCACCGGGCCTTTGCGCATAATCCCGGGTCATAAAACGCTCCCATCGCGCTGCTCTCATCACTAGACATGGGTCTGGCACGGCGAGGCACAGAGCACCAGATGTGCCGTCGCAAGTCGCTCGCTCATTATGCAATGAATATTGTAACGAGCGTCGAGAGCGCGGAAAGCCTGGCGCTCGGACGCGCCGCGGAGAGCGCGTTTGCCGTTTTTACATTGGAGCTGGCTACAGTAACTATTGTAATACACAGGATTTTTTTAACCTGGCAAACAAGCATGTGCCTTCTGGCGTTAAAAAGAAAGAAACCCTATTAGTAAACCGCAGTCATTTATAACTGCACTTTATTCCTTCTGTGTTCTTGCGTAGTTGTATGTTTATTACCAATTACTCAACCGATAAAGCCAAACAGCGCACGATTTGCCGTGCGGATGTTAAAGCGGCTCAGATGGACCCCCTTATCTTTCACACACACACACGCACACACTGCCCAAGTTAGGGGAGGGTGTGTGAGGTCTGGCTGGGACGTGGGCCGGGAACATGCCAGATCCTGCTGCCCACCACTGTGCAAGTTATTGAATCCTTGCCTTGGCTCATTTGCGAGCCTTCTGCGAGTGAGGCGGTAGCTGGGAACCGGGGCGCCGGCCAAGCGCTCGCCTCACCCGTGGAAGAGGCTGGCCACAGTATTCACATGTCAATTTACATATTATGGAAATTTCATATATACCTCAAATCTCAGCGTAATGTCATGTAAAGCGTATGCAGATATGTGTGCCTTGTCAAATCTCAGATATCCCAGGGCTTTAGCCCGTTTCGTGACAGTGAGCAATTCTGCAACATGCTTGATATATGGAATAATCGTAGTCCTATATCCGAACTCTAAATCGTTTTAAACGATGGAGGACAATCAATAATAGGACTAAATCGAGTTAAGGTGACGTTTGGTATTCTTGATACCGCGTTAAATACTGACAAAGTGCTGACACTTTTATTTTAAGGCCAAACGATCATACTATCATATTTTATTTTAATGAACATTGATCGATAGATTTAATTAACTATTTCAGATATTAAGCCATTTTTTATTATGAAGAAACATTTTTTAAGTGAGTGGGCGGATTGGCGAAATGATGATTAGGGAGAGAAGGGGAGGTTCGGGAAAGGTTCGGGGGGGGGGGGGGGTACGACGGTGGTCTCTCATTATGTTAACGCTCTTTGAGGTTCGGGGATGTTGGCAAACGGACCGCAGCGTTTGGCCGCCTGTAGGGGTCAGTGTGCAGAATGGAAAGCTTGAACACGGGGAGGATCTGGAAAGGAAAAAAGCGGAGAAACGGTGACGGAAAGGGGGTCGGTTTGGTGCGAGAGCCGTGGGGCGGCGGTGCTTCGATCGCGTAGGCTGGACACGGTGCCGGGGGCGGTGGGCTCCCAATAAACGTTAACACGGTGCCTTTCCGGGTGAAGAGGGGCGAGAATCTGGGATCGGACAAGTTTTAAAACTAAGGGGAAGCCCGGGCAGTAGTCCAAGAATCCGGGGGAGCCGGAGGAGGGGGTGCGGGGGCTGGGCTGGGCTGCCAGATGTAGCGTTTGCGGGGCTGTGATAATGTAGCCGGAGTTTGCAGCTCGCATCCGCTTTGGAGTGCAGTGAGTTCATCCGACGGGACGCCGACCATGCCCTAAAAGCGGGTGAGTTACGATCCACAAGTAAATAACACTTATCCATTATTTAAAAAGACATCTATTCATGTAATTCGCGTTAAAGAGAGTTTGCCGTATGTTAGCGAGCAGGCAGATGCCGCAGTTTCCGCTTTGCCATAAGGAGCGATGCATGCGATTTGTTCCAGTTTACTGAATACTGAATTTTCCCCCATAAAGTTGTACAGCTTGTTCACCCGATGCGTACGTTTTTTTTGCAGTTATAAATCTCATATACTTTCGCATGTTTCCGATCGTTTTTTCCCCATTGAGTGTGTGTTTTCATTGCTTTAAGTTAAAGTGCATTAATGTGGGTCTTGATCACTACGGAGTTTATTGGCAGAAAATGATTAACTGGACACTGGGCGCTTATCCTTAACCACGACCCGACTCAGCCTTGCACATCTTCAATCGCACAGTAAGGGGATTATCCTTTTGAGCCTTTTTTCCGCTTTGTAGTTGAGGAACAATCATGGTATCACACTATCACTCCCGGTGAGTTTTAACTTATTTATTATATTTTGCCTGCTTTACCGGCACAGTTCGCCACAAAACATACATTCAGTGTCCAATTTCATATATAGGCACATCTGGTCATTGGTGCAACAGTATGTGCCGGTAGCTGGATACCTTGGTTATACTGACTGGTCGGGAGGTTTTCTTACGGTCTGAGGAAAACCACATAAGGGCTGAGGTGCCTGATGTAAGAGGCTTTAACGATGATGTGATCGCCGTTCACCATGTCTCTAGCGATTCAGAAACGGTGGCCCTCCTTAGATTCTCAGGAAGAGTAATAGAGAGTGATGGCTGTTGTGAAAATTAGCAGCCCAAGGAGCACAAAGTGTGGCCTGAATCCAGTCCAAAATGTGCTGGCAATACAAGATATGTAGTTTGTGTAAATGAACCAGGTTTTCATAAAGTCCACAGTCTTTGAATAACAAAAGTTTATCTAGCAGCTCCCAAAATAGGGCGTTACTTTAGCTATTTTGTGGCATGAAGACTGCGGGGATACTTCTAGAACTTCATGAGAGAGACATTGTACTGGGCTTGCTGTACGTGTATGTGGGTGG
>JAODKF010000007.1:17958-31803 GCA_026779585.1 Mormyrus proboscirostris
GAATGGGACCCGATTACAAACACTCAATGCCCATAAAAATGAGGGAAGGTTTTGCTTCCCAAGATCTATAATTGAATCCGCGGAACAGTTTATACACATCAATGCGACGTTTCATAGTGAAATAGGGCTGTATAACAGGGTTCAAAAAAAAAAAAAAAAAAAATCCCCGCCTCACAAAAGAATTCAAACAATGCACAAACGACCTTTTCTGTTCCTTTACATGATTAATTACCTAATATCTTATTAATTGGGAAATTTAGCTGAAAGCGAAATACTTTAATTTCCTATGCATATCATCCTGTCTGAAAACAAGTGATTAAGCTGTAGGTAGGTGAATACGCAAGGTCAACGCGACCAGGGGCCTCGCTCACACTGCCTTGACTGATCCTTATCGAAATCATTTAATTGCTCCATATATGACAGTATTCCGAGCTGAATGGGGCTCTCTCCTCAGCTAAGGACAAAGACGTTTCCTCTGAAAATTACAGAACTCCCTTTAACAATGAGCTGAAGGTGCTGAATTAAGATAAAGTCTGTTACCATCAAAACGCAACGACTCGGCAAGTGCGGGGTGCAAAATTCATTTCCCGTGCCTTTCCGTTTGTGCTGATTTATATTGTTCTCCCCTCGCCCCAGGGCGGCCTGCTCGCGTTGATGAATTACACGCTGCACCGGTTAGCCGACGCACCTACGTTCCATGTACCCCTTCTCATTATCGACTTATAGCTGCATCTCTGCTGTTGTCTTTTGCAGAATCTTAAGCACAGAGATGTTCCACAGTTCATAGACTGGAAAACCACGGCTTCACTGGGGCACAACAGACGAGACGCAAAATTTACTCACGCTAGGCGCATAGGAGCCAAGGGAAGTGAGCCCCTCCCATACACTTAATTCGGCTTCATCGTTCCCACCATACGCAGACCTATGCCTTTATATTACATTGTGTTCCACCCAATATCAATATGCCATTGACTCACGCCTTAAGAGTGGCTATTTCCACCAATTTGACAGCTGGTGAATAACGATAATTTGAATACTGTTTCAACGCGCTGTCAGAACACATTTAACGACCATTAAATAAAGCCGGTCACGTTGTTTCGAGAGTAGTTAAGTTTGCTTTGAAGTTCATTACCATACAGCCGTCAGTACTTTATTTTATGCCTACGTTTGTCCAACGACACCGATGGCAAATTCTGTAGAAGTGACAGTGGAAATCCTGGGGGGAGTTGCACAGAAACTGGGATAGGACATTTCCAAAGCACAGAGGTCTAACGGCACTGGGAATTTCTCCTCTGCCCTTCCCACAGGCAAAAAATAATCACCACAAAAGGTATGAGAAGGGTTGCAGACTCCGGGAATCTTTGAGGGGGGAGGAAAAAAAAAAAAAAAAGTAGTTTTCTGTCGTAATAGAGAAGCAGAGATTCAGAATCACTGGAAACTGGGAATTTAACCACACAAAACCTCAAAACAAACACTTAAATGAAGATAAAGACGTGTTAAAGCTGTTCGGATAAAGACCTGACGGGTATACCTGGCAGCGTGGTAATCATCTGTCAGGGATTAGTTTTGTCTGAAATCATTCAGTCACCTGGTTGGAATTCTATGAAACCCTCCCTTCCTTTTTCAAACACACTTTCAAGTTTACCACATCTTATTATGGTAGAATGTACTGGAAGTGTTTGATTGGTGTATGGCAATGATTACAATTAAGGCAGCCCTTTAGCAGTAAAATATTACATCCCAATACTACAAGCATCATGTATTATTCTGTAATGAAAGGTGCCACACGAAAGTACAGCTGCAAATGAGTAATGAAATTTCAAAAAGGTGACTAGACAATTTTCTTTTAATTACGTGATGTAATTTGATTGGGCTACAATTTAATACTAGAAGGCGGCAATGAAATCGTAAATCTGTGCCACCGGGAATATAAACACGTCAGGCAATTCCCCCACATCAGCTGCAAGCTGCAAGAAGGGGGCTCTCACCTTGGGGAAGCTCAGAAGAGAGGAACGGGACCTCCTGCACACTGATGTGCGTCCAGTCAAAGTCGTTGTAGGGGTCCTGCTGGTAGTCACACTGCGCTGGGCCATTGTCGAACGTGCAACCCCCTGAAAGACAACACAGAGGAAGTCTGTTACGGCATATGCGCCGCCGTCAATCGGGAACTGCTGCCACACACTTGACCACCCAGATAGGGCTCCACACACGGCCGTCTCCCGCTGTTCCCTTGTGTTTCGGTACTTGATTTCCTTTGCAACTGGTTATTCTGTGCCGAAGAGCATGCGGAGTGGTGGCATGGGGCACCAGAAAAGGAGGGGGGGGGGGGGAGAGACTTGGAATATTTAAAAAATAATCTATCATCTGGAAGTGAACCTGCCACAGGCCATGAGCGGCAGGGAGGGACAGGGACCTCGCACAAGCAGCAGCCACACCCTGAGGACCTGCATCTCCTGAGATCAGTGCTCGAGATCAAGCATTCAGGTCATCAGTGTCAAAAAAAAAAAAAGGTATTGGGTTTTATGCATGTAGAATTGCTCCTTTTATTGCGGGGCACGCTACAATCTCTAAGCGGTCTACGGTGAACCGAAGACCCGTTCAGACGTTCACAGAGACCATGTTGGGCACAGAGTAGCAGATTCTCTCTCCTGACTCAGTCACTGCCCCTCAACTGTCCTACGCGTCCCTACAATGTGGCGACATTCTGCATACGCTGCGTCTCAGCCAGCCAGCACGCGGCCCTGTTACCCTGAGAAATCTTAATACCGCTAAAAGGTCACAATATCTGCCGAGTACAACTCCTGACCTTTAAGCCATTCAGGAATATCAAACAGCAAAAACACGCAAAATTTCCATTTTAATGCAGAAAATAACTGGTGCTAATTAAAACTGCAGAAAGTCAAAGAGCAAATATTTTGTTTCTTTGACAAAGGCAGTAAATGATTTTTGAAGATTACAAAAGACCAGGAGCCTAAATTGGGCACATGCACCCACGCACACACGTGCACTGCCCTACATGTTCTCCCCTAATCAACATAAACTATAAATTAGACTATAAATTAGCAGGGTCTCGAGTCTGGGGGCAGGACGACGCGAGCTCCAAAGACGGCTACCTCTGCAAAAGGGGGAACAAAGTAAAAGCCATTTTGTAGCGAAATCTTCTAGACTACACTCGACACAACGTCTAGGATACTACAGGAGCCACAGGCCACAGATAAGGGTGGGGGGGGTGGGGGGCGTATAACACGAGCTGAATCAATATTAACAGCTTCTGTCAACTTTCTGCAGCTTAATCTCCAATTTAAAGGTGATGACTCAACAGTCCTAGACACACGCATGCAGCCCCCCCCCCCCCCTTTAGATCAAATAAATGCAAATAAAACCCCTCACAGCACTAGGACACCATTTACGACTCATAAGATTCCTCCATTTATTCAATCCTGCTGAACGTAACATTATTAATATTTACCACATCGCAATTAAAAAATGCGGAGAAAGGCTCTAACCGTCAGTGCACAGGTCCAGATAAATGCGTTACCAGGCTGAGGTCACACTTACCAGGTCACGCTGGTTTCGACAACAATCATTGACACGATCCACAGGGTTGGGTTACCCCTGCCCTTCTTTGATTTTACCCACACCAGCCCCTTTCCTATTAATCTGGTGAAAATATTCAATTCACCTATGCAGCGGGCAGATTCGAGTCGTGTCAAGTGGGTCACACTGATCATATACAGTAACACAGCATACAGTGATGAGATACAACATTCCCCAGGACTGCACTTGTGCATATATACATAAAGTGCAGAGACAGACAGGAGCGCAAATACACACAATTAAATTAAAATTTGAATTAAATTAGATATTTAAGCACACATGAACACCTGAATACTTGTACAAGTTTGGATTTCTGAATATTCATCAGGAAACAAAATACAGTTTCTAAGTATCACTTGATAGTAGCGTTATGCATCGTTTTCCATAATGTAAAAGGCACCAAAACTGCAATATTTTTCTTTGCGTCATAAAGAAAATCAAGAGTATGGTAACACAGGGAACTCCGAAGGCGGCAGATATGCTGGGACAAGTGCTGAAGGAAGAGCCGTCCAACACGGATCTGCCAACACGGATCTCCAACAAGCCCGCATTTTAACCAGCACTTCCAGCAGTATTCTTCCACTGGAAGGTTTACACACCCAGAATATGTACTGCTTCTGACTCGGATTTCAGACTAAACCTACGCATCCCTCGCCAAACAAACAGTCACCAACAAAAAAAAAAAAAAAAAAAAAAAAAAAAAAAAAAATGGACTCTAAAACAAATGCATTCATTACATGGGAGAAGCTAAATTTTACAGCAAACATTCCTTCAAGAAATCCAGAGATTCTACAATGCAAGACTAGAATTAGACAGATCCTCATATCCTCAATTATATTATATACATAGACACACACACACACACACACACACACACACGAGTGGGAATCAGTTCAATACTAAAAGGTACAGCCACATTCACAAACTTTTGTAATATGCTGATGCAAAAACAATATGATGCACCAATAAACAGATAAATCCAATTTCATTAGAGCTTTGAGAAACCACACCGGAAAAAAAGAATTCTGATCAAATATCGCCTGTGCCTCAGAGCCAGGCCAAATGCAGTAATCCTCTCATTATTGCACAGTTAATGTAAACGTTTATAAAACTTCACCAACACGGGAGGTGTTAATGCTAGACAGGCAGCCATCACCGTGACCCACGTTGCGCAGAGCCACGCGGAACTTTTGTTGCCTAGCAACTGCCTTCCTTCCCCACTCGGGCACTGTAGTTTCGTGGAACGACGAATCTACAACATTTAGATAATTTCATTATTAAAGTGCTTATTGCTTTCAAAGGTGTTATTTTATAAAAGCAGTAAGAAAGCACCGGCGTCCTGCAAATCCTGCCTAATGATGCTTTTGTAGCAACTTTAGCAATTTTTGGGTATAAAGACATAACAGGGATAAAGACGTGGCAAATGTCAATTAGCGACGGACCTGATTCTAACACATTATCACTTTTCATATCTGCGGGGCGGCCACTTAGCCTCGTTTACCTCCGGCGCACCTTAGCTACAGCAGAATACTCAATCACTGACAGTGAACGAGTGCGCGCGTGTGAGGCCGGCCATTAGGCCCAGTCCCGCCTCCTTCGGGGAAATGCGGAGGAGATCACAGAGCAATACGGTGTACAGCTTATGTTTAACCAAAGGCACTGTTCAACAGTCACTTGACAATGCAATATGACCAGCGCCGACGCGCGTCTCCAAACGTAGGCCAGCGACCGAAATAATAGCTTGATGGAGTAGCTTGCTACACCTCAGTTGAGTGACAAGGTACAAATTCCCTTCGCCAGCAAAGACTGTATAAATGATTTGGATTATTATCCAAGGGCTCAGATTTGGAACTTCACTAATGAAATAATGGCCTGTGCTTCATTTACATAATAAAATAATTATTGTGACTGATAAACCTCAAAGCAACCAATGGTCGCTTCTCGTAAAACTAGGCTAACAGCTCTATAACAACGCATACATAAAACATGGCTGTTTGGCGCAACTATTTTAATAAAGGGAAATACACGCAGGAATTTCAAACCAGATGTAACAAACGTGCCTCAAGATTCGTGTGTACGAATTGAGAAGACATTTGCATTTTACAATAGTCTCGGCTGGGGGTTAAACAGTACCAGGGGTGCACGGTGATGGGGGGGAGTGCATTTCACAACTGACAGAAAACCAGTCTGCAAAAGGATTCATTCAGGTATTTTGCAAGATAAAAAATTAAACACTACATTAAGTGGATAATTTCATTCACACTCGATTGCCTTTCAGAATAATGTTTTTGACAAGAATAACGTGCAAACGTCTCTCCCTATTAGCAGGAGGGAAATATTTTAGTAGACAAATTCTCACACTAAACCCTTTTGCTTATCAAACAAATGTATTACAGCACAAATGGTGATGTTAGACCACTGTTCAGGAGTCCACATGGAACTTAAAACCAAGACTGAGTTTAAAAACTTCAGGAAAAGTCATTTACCTTCGAGTACAAAATGTTAACATGACCAAAGCATTTTCATATTGTGGATGTAGTTGCAAATCATGCTACTCTGGATTCCCCAACAGAGTACAAGTGTGGACAACAAATCCAATTTAGATTAACCAGCAGGCCCAAACTTGAAATCTAATCTGTCTGGTTTCATCTGACAATTGATTACTTCGACAATTCTCATTCCCGACCTAACATTTTTCCTCTGACCAAGGGGCTGGAAACCAAACAGGACCCTGATGAGATGGTACAATATGCCTCATTTCAAAAACTCGTGTTGCTGCCATTTCCGATATCGGCCATCCACCTGACTTCTGACGCGTCAGTTCTTTGAGTAATTAAAGGCTCAGATTGCAGACTTTTTCAAATTCTATAGAAACACTCTCTCTGTGAAGAGACATACCACCACAAAAATGTTCCACCCCATACTGCAAGAGGCGGTGCCCTCTGAACAGACATGTACTGGATATTGCACCGTAAACTGCAAAGGTGCACAATAAACAGAGTCATAGCCTTTAAAATTTGACAAAACATTTTCCTCCCCATGCTTTCACTGCAGAGCTTGCAGAATACTTTAGTAAATTACACAGATCCAGCTTAAAAAGTCAGCAGACAAGCCATCTGTTTTCATTCCAATTAAAGCTCCCTCTTTTCAGAAATTTACCCAGCCAATGAATATCTTGGCTACATTCTTTAATCATTTTAGCGTGTGATACATTTCTCCTCTTAATCTGACACTCATCGTACGGCAGATGAAATCAAGTGGCTGTTTACTGCCCAGGCCACACGGGGAAGCCGATTTAAATCTACCGTCGCTGTCCAGACGACGGGGGGTTAATAAGCTGGCGCCGGCGGCCGGCTTGAGAGAAATGCACGGTAAACGCTGCGGATCAGAGCGGCAGGGAAGCATGGCTGCGTGAAACTCCGAGTCGGAGGTGCACCAGTGCAGAGAAACAGACATGAATGACCCCAACCCAGATCAGCACAACCCACCTCCCCCCTGTGCTCTCAGGAATCTGAAACAGCTGGAAAATGCTGGAATCAACATCGCTTTCTCTTTTGTGTTCTTAACTTTACAAGAACAGAACAGGACATAACAGTTGCAAAATAGATTTAACACACACACACTTTTTATATAAATCAGGACAGACAGATTTGGCTGGGGGGGGGGGGGTCAAGCTGTAAGATGGGCCTTTTACTAAAAATGTGATTCGTAAGCAGCATGAACTAGTTGCCTCACAGCACAAAAACAATGCAGCATAATTAAACAAGAACAATTAGCACAATTGGACACTAGCGAGGTTAAACAAGCAACAATTAAATAAAACGTCTCCAAATCAGACAGGTCCACGGCCCTCCTAAGCCTGCTTTCACGTGACGCAGTGTCAGATGTTTGTGTTCTTTTCCATCAAATCTGAGTCAAATCCCACTGGAGCCAATGAGAACTCAGGTCATTCTCACCTCATAATTGTAACAACTCCAGATATAAAACCCCATTTGAACCAATTCACATACAGGTATGATTTTTATTAATAGCTGATAATGTGCACCAGAGCGCGTACGCACGCACACACATATACAAAATCACCTCTAGCCTAGCATATAATCATAAAGATTAATGTGTAATTTGGTTGGTGAATTGAAAAGACCCCCCCACCCCCAAAAAAAGTCTCCCAAAAACATCTTGCGTACGGGTGCAGTCTTCCGTCGTTTAACCTGTCCCACTTCTGCGCTTTACTTTTATTACACTCCTTTTATGAACAAAGGAGCCAAGCCGTCGAGAGCCAGCATGTAATTATAGGGGGCGTTTTTTTGGACGTGTGATTATTCCATTCCTCCCGTTTAACAAGCTCTGCATCAGATGTTCCCCCCCCTAAACTTTTCACATCAAGGAATAAAGAGCGTAGATGCAATCACAAGTCAAAGTGCAAATATTAATCAACATCCTGGCATCAGTGAACGCTCAACAAATCAAAAACACTTTTCACCTGAACAAATATCCCTTTCCTAAAATGGGATTCTAGGCATCTTCATCATCGTAGCTGCATAGTCTCAAAAAAACCTCACACTCTGCCCTCTTGGAAATACTACAACTGCGCGAGAGAGAGAGAGAGAGAGAGAGAGAGAGAGAGAGAGAGAGAGAGAGAGAGAGAGAGAGAGGGGGAGCAGAGTCTGTAAATGACTTGCGGCTAGTTGGTTAAACTCCAAAGAAAAAAAGAATATGCACAATATACAAAGTTTACTGGGAAAATATGAGCAACGCGATAAAGCACACCAATTCCACTGGCAAAAAGACTGATTTCCCAGCACTGTGGAGGGAGGGAGGGAGTGTTTACACGTGGTTTCAGTGGAGTGTGCCTTTGAAGTGCATTAGCCATGTGTTTGAATGATGTCAGCTGCATGGAAACAATCAAGTGCGGTGGGCAACGTGCTGATCGCGCTCCCCAGAGAGCGTCACCATCTATTGCATCTGTAATCCCCACATCAGTGTAGCCGAGCTGCGGAGATATTTCCTGGACTACCACCAGGACTGCAGGGACACGCGTTATCGTTCAGGGGATTTGATCTAAACACTCCTGGGATCGTATTCCTGCCAGGTTTTCCTTTAAGGCCCAGACAGTGCAGGGAACATACACTCCATGGCAGAATTGTCAAGCCCCCCTGAGAAATGCTCTAGTGAATCTAGACAGTAAACTATTTAAATGAGGTTAAAAGGCGAGTGCCCTGACCGCAACAAAGGTGAATTTAATTCGCACGGGAAGAAAGAGCATTTAAACGTTGGTGTTTGTGGCAGGAATCGGCCTCCTGCCTCCACACGAGCAGAAACCCCCGGCCTGTGACGTGTGCTTAGGGCAGATCCAAAGGGGCATCACTTAGCTCTGACATGAGCGTGTGGGTGGCACCTTGTTCCAGGAAGTTCCACTTCCTCATTTCAAACCAACAGCTGGCACTGAATCTTCACTACCAGTCACTGACTGGCCTTCACATGCTCCATTTCATGGGTTCACCTGAAACCCCATTTAGCTGTAGCTTTGGATATTCTCCATCTCCTAACGACAGCTAGTAATCTGCATAACGGGCACACCACAATAAGTGATTACGCTCCATGTATGCCACCCAAAATGAGATTTTCTACTTGCTATCCAGTCCTGTTTCTATGGTCTTATTACAACATTTAGACACCCATACATCCAGACCTGACTTTTCTTTCATGCTGTGGAAACACATTCAGACAGGTATAAAGCCGCCCCAAAGAGGCAGATATTAAGACATCCACCATCATGTTGTATTACACGCTTTAAGGGTTCATTCTGCGTCGGCGTTTTCCCTAAATACAAAAGGATTTAACTGCCACAAAGGATTCCTAGACGCACTAGCAAGCCGTGGACATGGGCTGCGTTTACTTTCGCCATCTTATGACCGGAAAAGACTATGTTAAGCATTTCAGGAATGAGAGTCTTCCTAGTAGAGAAACCTACAAGGTTCCTCTACTGAAAGGCCTATTGTCCCAAATAACATGGGCGCTTCAGGCAGCTCCCCATGTTTACCGTGGGAGGAAGACACCCCCAGGGCTGGTAATAAGTAAAACAAGCATCCCCCCCACCCCGCCTCAATTTCTACAACCGTCTGCTGGATCTGAGACCAAATAGGCGACGCATTCATCTTCCAGATCCAATCTTCCAGAAATCATTTTGCCATCACTTGTGGATAAATATTTATCCAAGGAAGATTAGGAAATTGAAAAAGGTATGGGGGGGGGGGGGTCCCCATTGGTGTAAACACTGTGAAACAGCATTTCCTTTTAAAATTACAGCAGTCCCTTGTAGACAGTACATCAGATTACGAATATGAATTTTGAAAACCGAGTTAAACTGACACAAACTTTCAGGAAAACAAGACCAAAAAGGTCTTAACAGGAGAGGGAACAGCGCTGGAAAAATCTCAGAATGCCCCTAAAAACCATGATAAATAAAAAAAAATAAAAAATTAAATCGCGTACAGTTAAAACATTGTTTTATTTTTATTCGTTTCATTTAATGTCCCTCTAACACATTCATATAAACAGCACCGTTGTTCACACTACGTTCATGTAGTTCTATGCAACACCGTTGCAATACCTTGTGTTTTTTAAAATCGCTGATGGTTGGGTAGTGCGAATTTTCATGGTATATCAATAGATTCTGATAGAGCTTCAACAGTTTCTAAAAAAGATGTTTAAAAAACAGGCTGCAAACTTAAAATTGGTATACCACTTGAACCGGTATATATCACCCAGCACTGATACTGATGCATGGTACATATACAAAGGCTATTAAGAGCAAAATAAGTGTCTGAACAGTCCAAGCAGACTGTATCTACATACACAGTTCTCTTAGTAGCAGCAATAGTATGGTATTTATTCACTGGTGTTGGTACATGGTATTACTCTATGCATTTAATCTGGATACATATCAAATTAAGAACAAATTTTATGCATTAGTTACCATTTTTAAAAAGTGCCCCCGAAATTTTGTAAATGCCCCCAGTTTTTACACAGTAGGGGCAAAAGCTGCCTGCCAATTATTATTTTTTTCTTTCCTACACCGAGTACGACCATGCTCATGTAACATCAAAAGACATTTATAGCGATGGAAAAGGACACCAAATGCTTTAGGTTGGGGGCAATTTCTGAAAACAGCTACAATCACATTTACAGACTGCACTGCAAGCAGCACAATAAAAAAACATAAAAATGTGACACTGGTAGAACAAAAGTACAGCAAGCTACCAGTGGAATCTATGCAGCCTAGATGTAAGTGCAGTCCCTTGCATTTGAAGTAAGATAGTCAATCGCTTTGTGTTTTAACCAGTGCAGGTGGCGTGTACTTGAAAATCTCCACACACACACACAAGGGGTCTGAAGATAAGAGCCCGCGTTGTTCTGCCTTTGCTACACGGGGCTGACCGGGGGCCCGCAACAGGGGACAAGATCGCGAGAAGCGGCCAAATCGGCACAGGTGGCTTGGAGTGGGGGCAAGTGAGACACCCCCAGCTCGACCGGAAAACTCAGAGCGGTTAGAGAAGACGCAGGCCGATGCCTTGGGTCTACCCCGGACAGGGAGTAAGGCAGTAACCAGAGGAAAAGCAGCAGGGCAAAATCAACACTGCGGGGGTAAATCGGTGGTGAATCCTGGCAAGAGCAAGGTGGGTAGTTGCCCAGGGCAGCATCTTCTGAGGGGGCATCCACTTTGCAAACCATCAGCGCCAACAGCCCCTTCCCGGTCAACTACTTTTACTATAGACCCCTCCACCCCCCGGTGAAGTTCGCCCTACGGAGTTTGTGAGCGAGCGCCGGTGGTGAAGTTTGCCAAGGGCGCCGCATGGGCCTCCACCACCACTGAGCATAACTTAACATCTGTAACGAGTGAACATTGAAGGTGGCAACACCAAAGACGACCTAAAGCTGTCAGCGAGATCCTGGCGGAAAAACCCTCGCTTAAAAAACAGGCCCTGCGGCGCACAGTAAAAATAACAAATGGGACTCCATGATCCTAAGATGATTCCAACCTGAGTGGGGCTGTAACCATTGGCACGTTCTAAGGGAGGCCTTCAGGAAGCCATTTGATTTGTATTCAATTAAAAATTTAAAAAAAAAAAAGAACATTTATATATGAAGATACATGAACTGCATAAAAATATTAGCTACATAATCCAAGTACAACCATTCCTCGTTTAGTGGCAGAGTTCCGTTTTAACAGCCAGGTCATTAAGCAAAATGGTGGCCAAGCCTGGCCGTGACTGTGCCTGGCTTACAGCTTCCCTTTAGCTTTCTATACTAAATCTTTTATCCTTCATTAAGTGGAGATTTTTAATATTTTGAACATTCTACTTCAAAGCTCTCTCTCACGCCGGCGCTCATTGTCAGGCGTAAATGTGAGCGTTGGTCAGGGAATGAATTACTGCCGAATGTTAGACAGGGAGTGGGTGTAAATAGCCCAAGATCACAGGAGTGATGAGCAGACTGCTTGACCAGTCACTGTCAGCCACTAGACCCCTTTGTAATTAAATTGTATTTGTCATTTGTGGTTTCTAGGTTTATTATCCTCTAGAAGTATTAATTGATTGACTTCCTGAAATGCATCAGAAAATCATTTTCAGTGCCCCTGCCCCAATATTAGCAAAATGATCTTGCCTTCAGGAAAAGAAAAATATCCTTTGCAAAACAGTATTGAAATAAAAAGATCTGAATGAGGGTTTGGGGAAAATAAAAGAAGCTACAAGCACTTTTTCTGGTGTAGAGGGATTCAGACTCAAATTTCCTGTGTGGTATGGGTGAGGGACACACAGGTCTCCTGTGTACACAGATGAAAGGTTGCAAGTTTCTACTGAAAGAAAACATCTGGTTCATGGAGATGCTTCTAGCACACAGTCGAGCACAATTTTAATCTACACTTTGAAGGGGATTCATTTCTATAAAATCTGATAACTTCATATCTTCCATCCAATACAATATGGAAGCCACCAGTGGCCGACGAGATGTTCCCAAACTGGATGCGAGTGCCGATTTGGCCCATGTCAGAACACGTGCACAGAGAGCACGGGTGCCGAGCCTGGACATGTCTGAGCGCCGAGACACAATACGAGCTTAGTAGCTACATGGGAATATGGACCATGATGGCAGACCACACCTCGCCGCCATTACGCTACAGAACATTACAGCCTTTGCAAGGATTTGGGGCTTATGCTGTAGGATCCGCTGCGCCAGGTTTACACTATCTCCACCAAACAAACACTTGGCAAAGCCCCTAGCAGGGCTGCTGAGGTAGGAAGATAACATGTCTGTTCTCTAGCTCGGAGAAATTTATGCAGCGATTGACAGGAGCAACAACAGTGCACTAATTTTAAGCTCTGAGTAATGCAGGTCCGACGACATACAACTTTGACTGCAGCCTAAATTCTAGATAAAAGCGCCGCTCTGAGCAGCTACCTGTATATGTAGTGATGTAGAGGAAACAAAATATTTTTTCAAAATGAAGACCACAGGCCATATTCTTTAGCACAGCATAAAACGGCTATCATCCCTCCGAATAGCCTGCCAATACAGTACAAGTTCATGTCTGAAATTAAGGTCATCTTTAATAGAACGACAAAGGCTGGAGGTGCATCCGGGACCCTGTCCGGACTCCTCGCAGCCCGAGGAAGGCAGAGCGAGCGCACGGGGCAAGATTTGGGCCCCGTCGTCCGACAACGCGAGAACAGGAAACGAGCACAAGCGGTGTAATGCAGACGAGGTGTGAGGAATCCAGGTGAAGCGCGTAGCCCAGGGGCCTGACACGCTACCCCTCTTTGTGTCCTCACCAGAGGGACCGCCGCTCTGAAATTACCCTCCAATCACAAAAGGCTGAATTGCATTACAGCGCTATTTAGAGTCGTCCTCTGCCACCCCCCCCTCCCATTAAGTAGGTAATAGCTCAGGCCAAACGTCTCTTCAACTCCGTCTCTGCATTATGGTCTGGCGAGAGGTTTCGCGTGTCACCCATCTTCAAAGTCATCTCCCTGACCTTGGGGAAGGGAATAACTCGCACCATGGCGTGGTACATAAGGCAGAAAGATATTAAAAGTAATGTTTGGGGGGTGTGTGGGGGGAGATCTGCATTGATCATGAACAAATATTTAATAGATGTGCTGCAAAGGCAACCAAAACTCCATTTCCCCTTTACATATGCTGTTAGGGTTCCCCAATTGCAGTCCCGGTTCCAACTGGTTAAACTGC
>JAODKF010000007.1:41262-55233 GCA_026779585.1 Mormyrus proboscirostris
CCCCCCCCCCCCCCCCCCCCCCCCCCCCCCCCCCCCCCCCCCCCCCCCCCCCCCCCCCCCCCCCCCATATCAATCAAAATATCCAGGCTAACAGCCCTCGACAGAGCCAAACGATGACAACACATCAGCGAAGTTCAAGAGCCTCACACCTGGCTACTGGTCTCACGCTGGAAGATTCTGTCACCTCGCATGACACGTACACACCAGACAGCCACCTCATTAAGACAGCGTGACAGAGCTACCAGTCTATAATCGAAAAATTAAACCGAAGTCTGTGTAACCAAGTCATGTACCCTTCGCCTGCACAGCACAAACGTACAAAATAACACACTACAAACCTCCTGAAGAAAAGAACTGCTCGTATGTAGTAAAACTGGAGCTACACCAACAACCATAGCTGATAACACTCAGCATCTAATATATAAAAACACACAACTACCTTGAAATGTTTTTGCCGTGTGAGCCAAGAGTACTGCCTTATCAAGTTAGTCATGCAACTGTCAAAATGCTTAGGAGGAACCTACAGATGAGGAGAGGCACTGAAGAGACGTTCTTCCAATCCAGCTCCAGGTGAATTATGACCCCAGAGTATCATGTACCCCCCTCACCCCTCAAGACCAAGCGAAAACAAGCCAGTCTTCCAGGAGAGACTGAAGTGCTCTGGTTAGATGAACATCCCGCCCCCACACCTTTCGCAGTCAGAGGCGAGATTGGGCCTCACGTGAATCGCTCACATGACCGACACACTGCCAACGTTACTCAGACATATACGTGTGCCGGGAAAAGTACGCACATGAAATGGGAGACGGAACTGCGAGAGGCCACAGACTGACTCATCCGGAATCATCCTGCCATGACACGCTCATAAAAGCAAAACATGCTTTCTATGGGACAGCAAAAGTATCACAGACTGAAACAAACACGGGAAACGGGGGGCCCAGGGGGCACAAAAGCTCTACTTCCCAGATTCCACGAGCCCATTAATCGAAAGGGATTCAACCGAGCATCTGCAAATGAGGGCGACCTGCGATTCCCGACTTCCGTTCTGTGCAAGTTTCGCCTCGGACAAACGTGTCTTTGTGCTATGGATGGTGTCCCATCTGAAGGGCAACTTTGTTTAAAGAGGCCGCCCGCCTCAAAAGCCCGGATGATCCGGGGACTGGCAAATCCAGGAGCCGAGTAATGCTGGTACGGGGCCAGGGACACAGGCCGGTGATGAACCTTGGAATGAGCCGGACAGCTTGGTTAAACCAAGGTAGCGTGTTTAGTCAGGAAGACAGCGTCCTGACATGTGACGCACAAGGGAACAATTCTGAAGTCAGGAGTCAATGTTCGCTATGAATTTTTCTGCAGGTTTTCTGTGTACATTTAACATAAATCAGACAACTGGGACACTAATTTCACTTCAAGGTCAAAACTGCCCATACAGTGAATGAGCAAAGGACAATTTCCTGATTAATCTAGTGTAAAGTAATCAGGGGAGGCTGAGCCAGTGAATGGTGAATGATTTTCCTAATGATACTCGCAAGCAAAATGGTCGCCAATTCTAATGGAAGGTGGGGACTCGAGTGGAAATGCCAATAGCCTGAGACACCACTTCCCTGAACTTTGATGAACCGTACCATCCTCTAGATGTTTAACACGGTGCGTTCACACTTACCTACTCGTGAAAAGCTCGGACCCCATCGCTGCCATCCTGTCTGTACAGTTAATCAAATAAGGCAACAAAAGAGTTAATGGTAATCTGTGTTCCACTTTAGGCATAAAGTAACAAAATTTGAATTTGATAAATTGAGCACCATAGCTTTTCCTTGACTAGCAATTAAAGATTAGAGAATTAGATGCATGCTTTGTTTTGCAGGATTACATTTCCAATAATGAGGTGCAATACCTCACAAAACAACAACAAAAATATTGCATTAAGCAAGACAGTCATGGTCTGTCGGGCTAAATATATCTGACTTAGTAATCAGATTGCACTATTCCTTAGCAAAATTCCCACTGATTAACCTTCACATAGACTTTTGTCAGTGATCCGATTTCTTTGTTAGAAGCTGACGGCCATTAAAGAATGTTAACCTGCTGGAGTTAACTTGACCCTATCAAAGCTCTCAGCTGGTCGTAAATGATGTCGCTGCCAAACAAGAGCTGAACTCTGCTCCCCAAGTCCGTCCTGAATATCAATGAGCTGTCGTGCATTCGATGACACGGGATTCGTCACTCTGCAGATTTAAGAGAGCAGCTCTCCTGACTGAAAGGTTTACATGTAGACGCTGTTCAGCACGACATTCTGCTGGAATAAGGGAAGTCACAGGGGCAACTCCCAACCCCCCCGGTGATTTGCGTTCCCTGTGCAACTACTGTATAGTCACTCTTCAGACCGTTTGCGGGAAAACAAATTAAAAATAAAATATGGGGGGGAAAAAAAAAAAAAAAAAAACTGTCCAAGTACACCGATGAAAATAAACACCTAGTATCCCAGCACACATTATCCATCACTGCCATTTTGTGCAGATGACCCTTAAACCCATCTGGAACACAGATAGCCATGACTAACAGGCTGCACATGCAGGGAGGGGCTCCCAGTGACCCTGAGAATGGAAAAGCATGAGTGTTTTACAGAAGGTATGAGGAGGGACGTGCTCTTTCTGCATGTTCCTTAAGTGAGCTCACCATAAAGCATTTGGGTTTGCCAACTCCCAAACCCAGCTCTGAAAGGAGGCCCCCATTGACAACACATGATATAACAATCCTTGAACACAATTATTCATGAGAACTTCTAGCGCAAAAAAAAAAAAAATATATAACACAAACCACTAACCCTTCCTAGCCACGCCTGCTAAAAGATAACAGTGCACACAGACACATTTCCATTTAAAATGGTCGGTAAAAAGAAAATTTTGCCTGAGAGACACACGGCTACGGTAATAAAAGGTGCACACTGCTACCAGCCATGCAGGGGACTTCTGTTGCTGAAGTAAGAAATTTGTCTCAGAGCCAGGCATGTTGTTGAGGGCCATAACGGAAAATACGAAAGCTTTCCAATGGAAACAAAGCAGGGCGTGCAGATTTACAAGATCAAGGTGCGTTAGAACTTGAAAGCAGGCTTGAACTGCAAGGAATTCCATTGTTCGGAGAGATCCAGGTCTTGAAATGTTGTTATCTCCTGTAAGGACACTGATTTGAATACTGGCATTTTAAACATCCCCATCAGCATAAATGGGTGTTCTTCTAGTCACTCTTACATCCCTCGTTCAATTTTGTATATCAAAAAAATAAAGTCCACAGGCAACACCGCCCCCGAGCCGCCAAAGTACAAGCAGTTCAGCAACAATAATCGCAAAATTGATTGAGCAGAAGATCACAGTTAAATTAGTTAACTTAATTTGTTAGAACATAATGCTTTTATAATTAGTGTTTCAACAGAATACACATGGCTCTCAAAATATCAAAGGGCGCCCATCAAAAGGTAAATTGAAAGCTAAGTCGGGTAAATCAGCACTCATCGCAACAGTCTTTGATCTTAAACCTGGGCCTGGCTAAGACAGACGGCCAGCTGAGGTACAGTTCGATGAGAGGCAGCAGTGAGAGCAGGCAGCCTCGGTGCGCAAGGTGAATGCAGAGAAATCTCAGATGAAGGCACCCATCCTTTGTTTACACCCAAGTGAAACATTCTGCCTGGTTTAAGATGTGCTCCCGCTCTTTGTACTTCACAGTGGCCACTAAGCGACAGCGCACAAACAGTGGGTGGAAACCGAACCAGGAGGGTGCAACACAAGGCGGCTTTTGCCATTAGAATTCAGGCTTCACAACAGAATGCCGCCGCTACCACAGGGAAAAAAAGGGAGTATGGCAAAAGTAGGAAATAAAGAAAGTCACTCAGTGGGTGAATTTCTCTTCAGGGGAGCACAGGCACAAAACACGGAAGGGGACAGGTAGACATTCTCAGGGTGAGCTTAAGGGGACTCCATGGTTCCAAACTCACACCTGAGCAAACCGCCTCGGAGCGCCCCCCCCGCACCACCTAAGAGGGTTCAAAAGACCTCAACCTGTCTGGGTGTTCAATCACGATGCATGGGGGTCCCCAGCTGAGCAAATGCAAAGAAAACCGAGGAACAGAACAAGGGCAGCCGGGTGAGGAAAAAAAAAATAAGTGACAGAAGATACAGCCAGTGCAGGACTCCAGTGCGACAATATCACCGTAGTGAAATGGATAACAGCTGGTAGAACTAGTCAGAAACAACCAATACTATTTGAGGGACTGAGGAGAAGAGGGTAAACACGCGCACACGCACACACTCCCAGAAAAGAAAAAGAAAAAAAAGGTCATATGGTATCGGGACAGTTTTTAACAATGGACTCCTTCCAGGAGCAGACAAACAACTTTTCTAAAATATTTTACAACCATATATTATGCAACAACTATGAATATTACTGGAGTGCCTACCGGTGTACAGCGCGCACTGTTAGTATTTTTTCAGCTGCCTGTATGACCACATTTCAGGCATCTTCATTCAACCCCCATTACAAAATATGCTCTACGTGACAAGATCTGTATCACGCAAAAACCCAGGCTTGCGCCATGTGCCGTCTGGGACAGGCTCCAGGCCCCACCCATGAAAAAGACAAGCATTTACAAGGTAGGTGGATGGATGGATATATCCTATCATACCTTTAGCCGCAAACCTGCATGTAGGCTGTTTGTTCTGTTACAGCGCTATCTTTAGCACATGGAAATATCAGCAACCTACCACAACCCGCACAAAACCTCCTACCAGCCAAAACGCTCAGGCAGAAACACAGAAGATAGACTGCGAGCCACTCAGCTCCATAGTACCCCGAATCTCAGCGAAACCCCTTTGGAGCAGTGAAGCGCTAGACAGCGGTGATGCAGAACAGAGAGAAAAGTAAGGAGAAGTCTAAGAAGGCCAAGGGTGGGGCAGGAGGGGTGGGCGCAGAGATGCAAGATGTTGGTGGAAAGCAGGTGAGACGTGGAAAGGAAATAAACCGCAGCCACCACAGGGGGAAGAAGCTCAAATTTCTTTAACTGGACATAAGGGTCGGATTCTAGAGGACCTGACGTTTCTCCAGCCACCCAATCATAAACGTGTTACATCCTCAGTTCAGCAAACTGGGCCTCAAGTTCGGTTTTCGTTGGCAGTTACGGTCTCGAAAGGCAATAGGAGTCAGCCTGTTTTCACTCCAGCTTGCGATTTATGATTTCATACCATACAACAACTTTTTAAATTTAAACAGCCCTCTAGCAAAAAGCACGCGTAAGAGATTTTGCCGTCTCTTATCAACAGTAACGCCCAGTCAGCTCTTAAAAAGGAGCTTATGGGGCAGTGGGGGAAATCGCCTGGAGATCACAGTTACTGCAGAGACACGAGGCATGCGCAGTGACCAGAACGGGGGGGGGGGGACCCCACCCCCGGCAGCGAGTGGGTGTGAGGGACGCTACACCAAGCCTGTGTGCCCAACAGAGCATCAACACCCATCCTTGGCACCGGGAGGAGAAGCTCCAAGGGACTTCGGCGTGGCACTCGTTGGCACAGATGCAAGCCTGACACACGCTTCCACGGAGCACAAGACCTCAGCCAAGGGGAGGGGCGCAGGGCGAGCGCACACGACTTGCAGACCGCGACCGACAAGCCTGAATAGATCCTCTCATTCCGTTAAAGAGAACAGCCTTCATCCAAATCAGCCAAAGACAAACAGGCCATTTACCCCAATGTAAATGTTACCCTTCAATCCCTCTGACCTTCTTGTAGTTGGATCCTAACAAAAATGCTCACTTTATAACCTTTAACATGCTTTTTTTTTTTTTTACTTTTCTGAAAGTATCTTAAAATGGTAACGAGCTGAAAAAACATGTACGATGCACTCCTGAATTAAACCCAGGGGAAAATTATGCAGTGCTTGCTATATTTTGAGGAATGAAATTAAAAGTCTATAGCTATAATAAAAAAAAAAAAAACCGACGTTTCAAATATGGATTTATCACGCATATTTTTGCCAATTTTAAATTCTACATGGCAGGCTACAAACAGATTTGTCGAGAACGTGGGGGAGGGGGGGGGCAACACATGGTGGACCCCCTTTGCACTTACTGAGATAAGCAACTTCTCCTGCCCAATTCGCAATAAAACAAAGACGCAGGCAACACTGTCGTGTCAGCAACTTCAGTGCGGTGAGCCCCGGTCTTCCCCTGCGCACCGCCGTGCTCACTAGACCGTGGCCTGTATGGGACCGCGGGGTGCTGCGCCACAGCCCGTTCCCTCCAGCTTAATTATACCAGAGCACGGTGTGATTTGAGGCGCCTGAACTCCGGACGAGCCTCTCCGGCGGCTTTGCCCACGAACGACCCGGTCGTTCCGAGGCGACTCGGAGCGGAACTGCGGCTGCGCCGTCGTGTCGGTGGCGGCGCGCGTCCCCTCGGGTACGCGCAGTCAGTAAAGGGCCCGTGTTTCCGATTGGTTAATCACAGTCACCGATTCATCGAGTGAATAAGTATGATCATCTGAAAAGGATTTCCTGTACATGCATGCAATAAATCAAATCGCCAATAGAACAACTGCTTCGGAGAGTGATTCTACTAAAAAAAAAAATCGAATTCTTACTCTTGATGGGCATAATGTTCACTAACCGTTTATTGCAATTCAAATTATACGTTAATATCTGTAGGCAAGGTTCATTCAAGCTTATTTTCAATGCGGAATTTAAATAAAACGATTTAAAGGTTTACTTTTAATAAAAATCAACAGAAAATAGAGTTTAATTTTATAAACTGAAAATCCGAGTACTTAAGATGACACTTTATATGTTAAATTCATTGGGGGGGGGAAGGTTTCCTTGACATATCAGCAGTCTTGCCAGTCACTCCATTGCCAAGGCAACAACTTAATTTTCAATGGACATCCCCAAAGAGTACATTAATTCCAATTTCACTTTTAAAGAAATTGCAGGCTGTTTGAACTCCATCTGCTTAAAGTATAAACACAGACAGTTTTAATTTTTCTTTTTGACTGAAGGCATGTAGAAGAAAAAAGTCCAAGTTGTTAAACTGGTCAGACAGGGTACATTCATACACACATACATAATCATACTACAGAAATGAGCTTATATAAAGAAATGTGCTTTTTCTTGCAATTTAATGTGCAACTTGGAGACACAAGGCCATTGGTAAATGAATGTGCCTTGCAAGCACCCAGTCTTTGGGTCACCACCATAAACACTATGCCACCTACTGTCCGAAACAAAGAACAAAAACAAAACACTATTACATCATTCAAGAGCTCAAGCTACAGGCAAAACGTGAAGAGGTCACGTAGATTCATATCTGCACCTTGTCTGGCGGTACCAGAAAATGACAGTGGATCATCCTGCTTTTTTGGTTCTCAAATTAAGAATACAGCTGAAAACATACAGGAATGTTCCCAGCAATTTTCCACAATACCACAAGCATAATTACACCATTTGCTAATCAACCTCCAAAATGCGTAATTTGCCATTTGTCATTTTGTGCTTTTGATTACACTAATGTAATTAGTCCATGGTTAAGACTTTCTGATTAATTATCTAGCAATTATATAGACAGCTGTATTTCATACTTTTTCCCCTGGTGGTGAATTAATCTGATGATGTTAGATACATTCCAGCAGATGTGTGGAAACTGGCGCTCCTCTGGAGCGGAAGATGATTCAGATTTGAAACCAGTCTGCATTAACTTGTCTACTTATTTAAGGTAATATATACGTGGTCAATTATATTACATTACAAAATGTGATTTACATTATTTTGTACTTTTGGTAGTCGTAGCAATTATTGATCCTAAGCGATTTTTAATTAATATATACATTGAAGAAAATCCGTGGATGCTTTGGGTAAACGTTTTGTTCCTCTGCTCTTTCTGCGTTACCATGTTAAATACCTTCAGATCACATGACTCCACCCTTCATCTCACACGACATTGTTACAAAGAAAACGTACAAGGTAAAACGCCCAACATGACGGCATTTGGGTTTTTTTATATAAAAAAAACCTCGCTTAAAGACAGCCGCGAGTAAAGATTTTTTTAACAGAATTTACCTTTTAAAGGAAATTGATAGAAAGTCACATTTAGAGGTTAGACGGCTGATAATGAAACATTCCTAAAACAGCGGGGGTTGCGGTGAAGAAGGGGGTTGACTGTTACCCCTGAAGTGGAGGCGGATTACTAGTGAAAATATCGATTTACCAATATCAGACAAATCAGTAGAGACGGCAAGGAATGGGTGATATATTTACAAAAATATTAGTAAAATAATGACCACTTTGATGTGTGCGTTGTTTACAAAACACTTAATATAATCTCGGACGCAAACTTTAGAAACCATAGGCTATTTGGCGTAACATTGAAACAAATGTGTTTCCCCACACTACACTGAAACCAGTGGCGTAAATTTAAGATTTAATGACGGTTTGTTTTGTAGGCCTACATTTACAACTCTAGTAGCAAAAATACTGAGCAAATAGGTGTATCCATATCACACCACGAGACAGTAACTGAAGAAGTTGTACCTGTTTGTTTAAATGAATCAAATTCAAGCGAGAATAAGTTCACTAGAATTATTTCTGGATGCATTTTTAGGCTGCATATTTAAATGTTTAATAAAACTAACATTTCGGTTAAAGTTTAGCAAAAGTAAGCTGTGTGTCATTCCATAACCGAAGATAAAAACGGTTTATCAGCAAGTCCTATTAGGCTACCAGCCCTTCGCTGGATCTTTTTCAAAGTTATAATATTGCACAGCAGTGTTGTTTTAAAGCCATTGTTTGCGTAAGTTCGACTGAGTCTTAAAGCCTACTTTCGGGAAGAAAATCTCCTTAATATTTTAGGGTTTTTTCCCTTTCCATTTTGCCGTTTTTGTAAACGGTGACCAAATGGCAAGCACGTCTGTGAAAAGAGTGATCCGATTACGTCCTGTGTTGGTAAGACTGCTGGAACGAAACCATATCCTGGTTTTGCGTTTTTACCTGCAACTGAAATGTAGCTTAAAACAAGTTTCCTCCCCCACCGGTACTCGGTAGTTACGGTTTACTCTTCCTGAAGGGAAAGGACACAACCTAAGCCCAGATCGCATTTAAAAAAAAGACAAATATTTAAACGGAAATGTAATTAAACGTATTTTTTGTTTAAAATCGCACATCCCCATGAGACAACTTTTTATTCACCCATCTGAGGCCAACTTTCCCCGACGTTCTTGACACGCTCCGCAAAGTTCAACTTACCTGCCGTGAACTGGGACCCCGCGCTACAGATCGGCAGGAGGATCAGCAGGGAGCGAAGGAGCGCCGTATCCATGTTTGTCCGCAGAGTTTTTTAAAGTTGTAAAAACTGGCCGGCCGCTCCGCTTATTCCCGCAGACCGGCGCGCTCCATGCTCGGCGCCGCGCTCTCCCTGATACTTTGTTTCTCCGCGAGCGGCGAGCGAGCCCATGACGTCAGCGCAGCCCCGTCCGCGAGGCGAGCGGCGCCGGCGCTCCAAGCCTCTCGCCGTCTTTGAAGGGACGCCAGGCTCCCTCTGCCGTCAGCAGCTCGCCAAGTCCGCTCCTACTCACCGGCCGGAGCGGCTGTTCCGGATCATTCGCTTTAAAGCGGCCAGCAGTCACAACGCGCGATCCGGGAGAAGATTCGGAAGCGCTCGCTTCGCATATCTGTAGAAATGCTCGTATCGCTTCCCCATGCGATGCTATGCAAGTCACCGGGTGGTGGTATTTGTACTTTACTCTTTGGTTACCAGTTTCATATTGTGTATTGTACTTACACAAAGACGGCAATGTGCTATTTGAAATGACACCTGTGTTTGAGCGTACATGTGTGATAACAGACTGTACAAGATTGTACTTGGACACTAAATAACCAACCAAGGTCTCTAGCAGATAAACAGTTTAAACATCAACTACCAGAAAAAAAAAGATTATTAAAATATAAGCCTAAAAGGAATGCAAGAAACTGTATGTTATCTCTGGCTGAAAAAAATAATTTAGTTGTTTTTCTCTATCAGCAGATTTTGGAAGTAGTTTAATTTGGACTGAAACTAATATTAAATTAAAAGAGATTTAGGAACATTCCATATTCCTCTTCTCTGGGAGAGAATAGCCGGCCCACGCTGGATTTTTCAGCTCAAAGAGGAGCTGAATGCGTTCCAGCAGCATCGCTCACTGGCCTCTGTAACACCAGCTGACAGAATGCTTCTGCTTGCTCTTTGCCTCCTGTCTACACCGGCGTCGGGTCTGACTGAAGCTTAGAGAATAGAGCAGGTAGGAAACGGCGAACAGGCCACGGCAGCATGTGATTTGGGCTTCTAATTGCTCATCGCGGTCGATGGGGCCTGTCTGAGGCGCATCAGAACGCAGAGCTCAGCCGCGGAGCCAGGGGGGGGACGTGAGCTCGGGTTCCGAGGGGCCGGGCAGCGCCTGCGTGTAAACATTGAGAATCAAAGCCCCTGTCAAGCTGGACGCTGAAAGGGGGAGCCGGCGCAGACTCGGGAAGATGCCAAGTCTGCCAGTCAAAAAACACTTGGACGGCGTACAGTCGACCCTCCACCCCTTTCGCAGCAGTAAACCAAATAACCCTTGCGCTCTGATTCACCGAGGGGATGTCAGATGAGGACCAACGGTGTGCCGACAAAACGAGCCCAGGTCTGATGGGGGGGGGAAACGAAAGAGGAGCGTCATCCCAAGACAACAAAGTGCATGTGTTAGTGCCACTGAAGGCTGCGCATCACCCTGCCTCTTCCGGCTGGGAGAGAAACACAAGCAAACTCCTTAGACAGTCCCTTTGATTAGAGAGAGGACGCGGGGCACATGAATCCAGGAGGCTAAAGGTAGACTGGCCTAATTAAAGCAGCAATCCCCTCCCCCGGTGGCTGCGTTTGGATGAGGGGTGGGGAACTGATGTCGAGCTCAGAGAGTAAAGATCAGACAGAGAGGATTAAGCCCCAGACAGCCCCGTTTGTGAGCTTTTCCGTATCGTCAACATTTTTGGCAGTATGTTAAATCACATACTCGTGAAAAATTGATATGCAGCCCCGGAAATAAGCCCCTAACTAAAACAAATCATTTGTCAGGTTAATAGAACTTTTTTTTGACAGTGTCAGACAAACGCATTCTAGATAACGGGACAAAAAAAAATCTTAGATATTATACAGGAATGTTCAAAACGGGACGATTAAAGTCTAGATTGCGTGGGTTAATATCAAAACTATCGCGGCAGGCGCAAAAATATTCCGCACATATGTATTTATTTTGAAAGGGATATGTCGCTATAAATGACTCCCCTGATCGGGCGGTAATGCTGCAGTAGCATGTTAATGCTAATAATGTTCATTTTGCACCTCCACTGCAATGGAATATGCCTGCAAAATAAAGGTATATGTTAGAAGGCGATGTATTGATGGCTTGGGGGAAGCCAAGAAGGGAAGGACTGCTGGCGTAATGAAATAGAAAATAACACACATTTCGATTAATATCGCACACTTTTGATAGAGATGAAATTAAGCTCCTTTTAAAGTCGCTTTCAACATAATGCTATATGGAATATGGAATGGCCTGAGTTCGGATATATAAACAGAATAATAATTCAAATAATATTTGATCAATCAATGAATAAATAAATAGTTTTTTTTTTCATAAGGCCTTATTGTTGCAGCCTTCACAGTTGTTTCTTATAAAATGTTCTTTCAGATTATTATCTTCCTGTTGCAGTTCCGGCGAAGCTCAAAGCATTGGCACAATTTGCACATATCAACTCTCACCCTTACCTTTGTTCTATCTTGCTGTGGGGAACGATATGAATATCAGTTGCAATTTGCTTAACACAGAGGTCTGCTTCGACACCCCTGCCACCTCAAAGACACAGGGGTAAGAAAAGCTTAATGTCTTTTGACTGAAGAGACACTGGCCTTCTTCAAGCATCAGTGACCGAACATCTCATCTAACAATGATTCCGCTTGATAACTGGAATCCTCCAGAAGGCCAGATTAAAGATGCACCTAATTAATGCTAGTATTGCAGTAATATAAGGCCTATCAGCGAGAGCTGGAACGTCGATATCCGGAAAGTACAAATCCAGACCAAGGTTTTATTTCAACCAGTTGAGTTTGAAGAGTCTTATAGTCACAGAGTACGCAACTGGTTGGTTGAAACAAAATCTTGGTCTGGATTTTTACTACTTTCTGGAGCTGAACTTTCTACCTCTGCTTTCACTATGCATTCCAATCCCCCCCCATTTAAACTCTTAGACCAAATCATCCCGACCAAGTTATTAATAAGCGACAGAAAAGGCCGAGTCGTTTTTTTTTTCTCATATCACATATCACGTGTGTGTGCATTCGTTAGTTCACAGCAGTGGTGTATTCTGTCAGCCTGTCAGCAATAGATGACTCAGAACAGGCCACACCCCTTCGTGTAATTCAATCAAGACGTTCACGTGTTGCCACCATACGCCGCCCCCCCCCCCCCCTTTAATTCAATGTTTAATTGAATAGACGGATAGGTTATCGTTTTCAGCCATTGTCTAACAGTATGAAAAACGGCTATGAATACGACACTGCGACTGTCACATACTCTAAAGTCAATTAAAAATGTATGAACTTCCCACTATAGAAGTGCATCGCAGTCAGTCGCAGACAAAACACACGGGCTGCTGCACGAACAACATCACAGCTTATTAATTGAAATAACGCGTGTTTGTTCTGGCAATTGTCTTCTAAGCTAAATACGTGTGAATGTTTCGCTTGGGCTAATGAATCTCGTTACTTTTCGATGTTTGTCTTTGCATAAATGCAACTGACAGCGTGGAGTTTTGTCAGTTGCTTATTAGAGCTATAAGTCCTGAATCTTTGATGATGCTAGACTGTCATCACATATGGTTAACGTGCTATTTGCAGGCACATGCATATAAACACCCACCCATGCAGTGAAACACAGCCTTTATGTATAAATATAATTATGGATTCTGCACTCCTATAATTCAGAGTACAGTGAAACAACTATATTACAATTAGCTGTGGATCTGCCGTAGAGACTGTTACCTGTGAAGCTGTGAAACTCTGTGTCACAGAAAATGCGAATCGTTTTTTTTCTTCCCACATTTTGTTGCAAAGAAAGTCCAGGGAGGCTGCAGTTAGGGTCTCAGTGTTTACCAAGCTGGCAAAAAGTAATCAGTGCAGGCATCACACAGTCACCATTTCTGCTATCCTGGAGTCAGAGACTCTGGATTCTTCGCAGGGATCTGAATTATGGAGCATGTGCTGTAAATATTTTAAAGATCATGAATTCTGAGGTGAACCGGGGAAAATGGGGTTGCACCTGTTGTTGCAAATCACTCTGAAGCTTCGTCTGTGGAGGACATTCTCATGATTTCTTCGCTGTGGGCTGCCATTCAAAGCTCGGGAAGATCACATTTCATGGGGCTCAAAAGGACTCGTTTCTACTGAAATGTACTAACTCACATGAAGTGTGTTGGTCAACATGGTGGCACAAGAGCTGGAAAGTGACATCACGCCTTTGAATATACTGCAGAAATGCTTGTACTGTATGTTTCACTAATTCATGGTTGTACATGGTGGTACAGGCGGCTGATGTCCATGTTTCTTTCTTGTGAGACTGCTGGCTACAGGAGGCAGTGAGCTTGGAAACAGATGCTTGCTGCCATTTGGACAGGAGTCCAGTCCTTTCACATCCACGTCTCCCGCTCTCCTGTAAACAGGGGGGCCTGTGATGGGGGTGGGGAGGGGGCAAGCTTACATGTTTGCAGGACAGCCCTCTGGCCTGGGGGGGGGTGTTGTGCTAGACTGGCCCTGGTTCTTGCAGAGTGTGTGTGAGCAGATGGTGATCCAGCACCTTCTCGCCTTAGGGTGTACTCACACTAGGCAATGTGAACCGTGCCCGAGTGCATTTGACCACCAAAGCGCGGTTCGTTTGACTA
>JAODKF010000007.1:65985-90478 GCA_026779585.1 Mormyrus proboscirostris
CGGAGCCAATCCCAGGCAGCAGAGGACACAAGGAAGGGCCCGGAGCCAATCCCAGGCAGCAGAGGACATAAGGAAGGGTCCGGAGCTTATCCCAGACAGCAGAGGACACAAGGAAGGGCAAAACACGGGATGGGATTACAGCCCATTGCAGGAACAGCACAGTGTAATGCCATGTCACTTAATACTTGTGTCTTCTTAGTACCTGTGTCCCTGATACCTGTGTCCTCTGCTGTCTGGTACTAGACAACAATGCATTTCACTGCACATTATATGTAGCATATAATTGTGTGTGTGTCAACTAAAATCTCAACTTGATTTTTTTCACACATATTAGAAAGTTGTGGAATAACTTAAAGAAATGTGGAATTTGCATTACCGATTCTATAATAATGTTTTTTTCTCTGTAGTCCAGAAGGAGCTGTAGCAGAATACAAACCTGTCCCTTCTGTTTACCCATAAGGCCTGATTTCTCACAGGCTTCAGAGGGTCTGAAGTGACTTTCTGGCCATTCTGGGAATTCAGCCGGAGCAGAAATCCATGCTTCTGATTTCCATGCCAGACTGGAGCTCTGTCGGGTTATTTATCACCATCTTAAAGGACTGTAAGGTTGGCCCTGCGTCTCCAATCCACATCTTCATCAGACAACAAGCTGTCCCTATACACTGCATACTGTATGTATCCTGAGAACTTCATGAATTTGAATGGCTTCTCCTGGTGTGGCTGCTATGGACGGGGGTCATTTCATGGTGTTATAATCAATAACAATAAAATTCACGCCTGTCCTGTTTTTAAACAAACAGATTGACACATCTGGTTTAGTGTCAATGTGTAAGCGAGTAAGTACACAGGGAGATATACACTTGTTTAATGAGACAATACATGCCAAAACTCAGCTGTCACACTTAACTAGTGCCATTCAGTGTCATCAGATATTGATGTTTAGCTTATGTGTTTCAAACATATGGCAAAAAAATATCTGTATGTTTATAATAGTCATTGGTTGAAGTTGAGGCTAGCACAGGGCTCAGTGGGTAACCCTGTTGCTCATACCTCTGTGGTTGGGGGCAGAGGCGGACTGGCATCAAAACAGCCTGGGGATTTGCTGTCAAGTGGCACCAATTTGATAGTTTGCTGCCGGCCAGAGAGGGGGAGTTATTTGGGACATTCTGCTGCCAACCAGCCCCGACGGCCAGTACGTGTCTGCTTGGGGGGGTTCTGTTCTGTTAGGTGTTCTTCAGGGCGGTCCAAAGACATGCTACCGGGTGTACTGGTGTCTCTCAGTCTCTCCTAGTGTGTGGGTATGTGCCCCGTGGCAGACTGGCATCCCATATAGGGTGACCCCCCACCTCGTGTGCTGTGGTGTCTGGGACAGACTCCAGGCCCCCCAAGAACCCGTTACTGGATAAGCGATAATTAATTAGTCATTTCCTGCTTCTTAAAAGTATCTAGTGAATGGTGCCCCACAATAGAAATCGACATAGCTTTTATACTGACGTTAAATAAAAGCCATGCTATTAAAATATCCTAAAGCATACGTAAAAGCAATTTACGTGCCTGAAAGTGAATGAAGTATACTGGAAAAATAATACTTTTCCCTTTTTGTTGTTGGTTGACCTCGGATGTGATGTGATTTAAACAGAACATTTTGCCATCTTATTAAATATGCCATTTAGATCTGAATTTTTGGCAGATTTCTCGTGCTATTGAGGGTGACAGCCTTGGAAGTGGATTGTTTTCATTTTAACTTATTGAATGCCACATTTTGACATTTTTTCTTGCATTTTTATTTTTGATTAGTTGTTAAGGTGCGCTCTTGATTTCTTATCGTTTGACATTGGGAAACGGAGCTGGAAACGAGGCTTTTGTCAGGCATTTAACAGACCAAATAAAAATGAAGAACCTCCACCTTTGTATTGTTCTCAGAAGTCTGTAAATGGATCCGTAATTACTGGCTGTCTGCCGCAGACAGAAGTGTAATTGTATCTCCGGCAGGATGGAGTTTACGATCTGCGAGCGCGCGCCGTATTCACTCAGCTGATTAATATAGGCTTCAGGACGGGACTCTGCTCTCCACTCTGAGCCATTGAAAGCGGCTCATAAGAAGGAACAATAAAGCCGTCGTGTAGCTACCACTGAGGGCGAACCCCATTCTGTCCAAATCGAATGTTAGACTCGAATGAGCCCATGTGGCGCTCTCCGTGAGCAGACATTTCGGCGGACTTTGGAAATAAATCAGGCCTTTCGGTGCAGGAGAGAACTGGCGGTCACCAACAAGCTTCTCCCTGACATTTTCCACCGCTTCAGAGGTCCTTAATCCACCCTCCTCCTCACTCTCTTTTCCAGTGTGGCGTTTAAGGAGCCGGTGGCACTTGGAAGCGAGCTGACGTCACACGGCGGTGGCATGGGCAGGTGGTACGGAGGTGGGCGGGCTTAGATGGGACACACTTAGCTGTTCGTTTACGCGCGAGGACATGGAAACCGGCGAATTTGGACCCTGCCAAAGTTTTAAAGCCGCAAACATCTGTCTGCTGCTTTGCGCTCGCTCTCGCCCGAGCGCCGTTTCCAGGCACAGATGTGTCATCCTGTATCCATGACGATAATATCCTTTGAATGTCAGGAGGTCAAACCTCTGTGGCACAAATATCAGCAGAAAGAGAGGAAAGAATTAAAAAGTAATTAACAAATTTAATTAAAAACAGATTTATTTTGAAAATAATCCATAGCAGTATCTGGCTTTGGGTACAACTGATCAGTGTTTAGTGGTTTTAAAACTATCATTTGGTGTTGGTCATATCGTTTTGGTTTTGTTTCATACTGAGGTCCATTTCTTAATGTGACATGTCTTCAAAATATGTGTCTGTTGAGCACTACAACAGGAGAAACGCATTTTGTGCATGGAAACAACTATTAAAGATCCCCTACACTGCATCCAGCCCAATCAGATGTTTCATAGATGACAGATGAAATCCGCAAAGTACTGCAAGCACTGAGACACCCGCGTCAGTTTTTTTTATGACTGTCCTCTTTGGGAATATTTATGTAGATGTTTTCGCATTGTTTCCATTATGGAACAAGTATTAAATCGACTATTTTTTATTAAATCACTTCTTGAAAACTCACTTTCTCCACTAAAAAAATGTATTAAAAAAAATCTTTCTAATTTGTCTTTTATGTCTCCACATGTATGATGCCATGATGGAGAAAACAACAGCTTCAAACATATCCATCTTTCAATTACTAATTTAGATGCAAGTTAATGAAGATTGCCGTGAGCAAACGTACATCAAACCCAGTGTCATGAAAAGACACTGAGAGCCACACAGGACAGGGAAAAAAACCAGCCAGCATCGACACAAAGTCAACGCACACAACTGCAACCACCGAGGACACAGTTCTTGCCGGATCATTTTCAGCGATGTTCGCCATGTATTTGAGCTACCTCAAAGCTCCGAATTGATCTTGGGTTTTGAGCGAACATCCCTCTGTTACGGCTCTGTTCCAATGCTCATCTGTCCTCTCTGTCTTCCAATTAAAGATGTTCGAGGAATGCAATGAGGGGAAGAAGAAGAAACAGGAGCCATGCCCGAAAAGGATTGACAGCGTGGATGCAGGTGGATGGAGAAAGAACGTTGGCATTTGGTATGACCATCCAGGAGGGGGCGATGGTGAGAGCGCGTACACAACCTTTGCTGGTCAGTGGCAAGTGACCTGGTGAAATGGAGGGACTGGAATGAAAGTCTCCACAGTGACACGCGGACAAACACAAAAGCACATATTAAACATGCAAATAAAGACAATTGTTTCATCATTTATTGAGCAGACACTTCTATGCAAAGTGACACAGAAGCAAGGGCAGACAATTCCCGTAGCAACAGGGGTTAGGGGCCTTGCTCAAGGGCCCAAAAGAGGGTTCGCTATCCACCAAGGGAATCAAACAGATGACATTTTGATTACAGGTATGAATCCTAACTGACGGAGCCTTCTACTATACTCAGAAAAGAGACAGCCAGAAAAAGACAGAGCAGAGATAGAATTCGACCACCCAACCCCTCGAGGTGAGACAAGAGGGCTGACCACTGCATTACCAGTGTCACCTACGTGTGTGTCAGATTATAGTCTATTGACCAAAATAACGTTAAACATGATGCATCCTTCTGTGAAAACCACGCCAGACAAAAATGAGAAAGATTAATTATATTGTGAATTTGAGAAAATAATCTGCAAGTACATGCAAGTCTGAGACGCGATTCACTCGGAAATATGGCAAGTGGATTAAACCGATGTTCTGGGGAACAGATTTCTGTAATGTGTTTTTATTACAATTCAGTGAGAATCTTCAGGCGTTGTTGTGATTTTGTCACCTTTTATTTCTTATTTTGCTTCTGTAATTTGAGTTGAACATTTAGTTTTGATGAGTAAAAGTTATTTATGGAATAGATGTTATGCAAGAAGTGCTTACACTGAGCAGATGGTGAATAACTTTTAAATAAACCCATTTAAAACACTCTGTTTTCAGATTCCAGAAAAATCCGTGTTTCACTGCCAAGCAGGCTGACTCTTAATGTTGGTGATTTCAAATATAGAATAAGAAAGACACTAAATGACAGAAAATCGTTCAAAATATTATGCCCAGTACACTGCAGCTTGCGTTGTTGTTTCAGGATTCAGCCTGAATTTTTATCTGCTCGCCTGGAAACGCCATGAAACACTGTACCGCATCTAACAAGCTGTATGTCTCACCAGCACACTAGAGGAGACTTGGATGAAATGGACGCCTCTTTGGTGAAGTTCTGAGGTGTGACTCACTGCGTTCTTGGCAGTTGCGCGCGGTGGCTGCCGCCTGTTGACGGCAAGTGCGTCCCCTGGAGCCCGCTGGAATCTCAGCATGTTTGCCAGTGACAGCCTGCGGAGGGGTGTTGGGAGATAGGACCCGTTCGCCATGACGTAAGAAAGGTACTTCTATGCTGAGGAGAACAGGGGTGGGCGGTACTGGTGGCCGCTGAGGATGCGGGGCCCTGTACTGCTTTTTCTCGTCCCTGCTGTCGGTAACGCTGCACTCTGTTTCTGTTTTAAGCCCGGAAATAAAGCGCGCGTCGAATCAGGCGGTACGGGCGCGGCATTTTCCAAGCTGCCGGGACCAATCGGTAAACTCTGAGAGAGGCCCGTTTCGGGGTAACGGAGACGGAGTGCCGTCATGGCCACAGAAGCGTGACGTGGGTTGGCGCGGTCGGCAAGGTGCGCCACGTATCAACAGGACGGCACGATGCCATCGTCACTAGCACAACCAAGACAGAGCACAAGCAAACAAGTGTTACGCTTGTAAAAATATGTGTGGTTTATCATACATGGTTGTATGAAGGAATATTCCTTGGTTATAATAAGACATACGCTCACTTCTGGTCCACAGTTACAGTAAATAATAGATAAGGCTGAATCATTTGATTTGTTTAATTACCTTATTGTCTGCTGCATTGTTGCTAGATTTGTCTTTTGGGAGCAGTTATTAGCCAGAAAATTGACAGTAACATCGTGAAACACATTTCTGTCACATTTTACTGTATTTTACATCAACTAGCTAATAAAGAATCCGCAACTTAATACATCTCTGTTTAGGTTACACATAACACATAGATACAGAAAATTTCACAGTAGCACTTGACTGGAAATGAAGACTAGCAAAACAAAACCTGACATCTCTGGCAACTAATAAAAGAATAAAAATTAAATATATCCAACGTATTCTTTTGATGGATTGCTGCTGGAGATGATTTACTTTCGCCTCTTGGCAGTTATGCTGAAGTGCAGCGACTGAAGGGAGAATTTCCATGATAACAAAGACAAATGGCATCTCTTCAGACTCAACTACATTTGCCATCATCCCTGTGTCTAGTGCAGCTCCTGCTCCTTCACAACAGCCTTTATTTTCTTCAAAGAAAGTCAGACATCCTGCAATCGCCTATTTTAACTACAAATTTTAAGCTAGACCTAAAAACCTGCTTGTTTCTTTCTTACAAATAAAATTTCCTAACACATCCACGGAGTATAATTACAGATGTTACAGAGAGGCATTATATAGCAGGACCGCATGATTATTTGTTCCCGAAAGATTCAATCATTCCTTTAACAGAGCACACGAGCCCAGATAAACTACAGAGTGAGCCCAGGACTAAGATGAGGATGTCAAAGACCTTGAGCTTGCGGTTGAGTTTAGTCCATTTGAGCTGCAGATGGAAAAGGGCTGGGAGCAGAAAACTCATGGCTGCCCCGGTGACGTTGCCCGTCAGTCCCATGAGTAGCGAGAAGTGGGGCATGAAAGTGGCCATCAGGAAGGTCATCAGAAGGAGGCCGCCCCGAAGCAGCAACTTTGTTCCGACCCCACTGGCCTGGTCTGCATGGCGCTTAGTAATGTACGTCTGTAGGACCTCAGTGGCTGCGTAGAAGGGCAGGGGGTAGGAGAGCAGCGCCTTGGCTAGCAAACAGAGGTTGACCACAGTGCGCAGAGTGGCAGGAAGGTTGTCTGTTATCACCTCCTTTGTCTCCTTGCCCCAAGTGAGAAAGGCAAGGACAGAGAAGGTGGTTTTGAAGACGCAGGCGATGACGTGAGTCCAAGTAATCATGCTGGAGAATTCACTCCTGTCCTCCATGTTTCCCTCTAAGGTAGGCAGGAAGATCTGAGAGGTGTAGCTGAAGATGATGACTCCGATGGACACAAGGAACTTCTCAAAGTCTACAGAGACAGCCATCCACGTCCAGGACCAGTGGGGAGCCTCCAGCAGGCAGTAGGCAATGATGATGAATGTGATGAGGAACTGGGCCAGGGAGCAGAGCAGACTGAGCCTGGAGACCATGTGCAGGTCCCGAATCAACATGCAAGGCATGAGGGTGAGAAAGGTGATGATGGACCATGCAAGTGGGGGCATAGGGAGGTATGGAAAGCTATGGCCTGCAAGGTTACAACTGACCACTAGGTAGAGGATACAGGTCATCATCAGCTCGACCCCTTGGGCTGTGTTGACGACTACTCCACCCACACGGGGACAGAAGTGGACGCAGCAGGCGTTGGCGATGTCGTCGTAGGTGCTCCTCACCCGAATAGGATGCCCCACCTCGTCCTCCTCATAAAGGCAGGCAACCAGAATCTTACCAGTGTAGCAGCAAATGACGGCAGCCAGGACAAGGAGGAGCAAGCCCAGCAAGCCACTTTGAAGCAGTGCGTAGGGTAGCCCCAGGACAAAAATGCCCTTAAATAGCAAAAGAACAGAAGAGCTAGACATATCACACAAAAATCGAGCCATTCGTAAATTTATACGAATCAATGGGTCATTCGTTTTGATATGTAGTGCTAACATTCTAACTACAGCAACGCTGGGTAGACACTCATTACACTCAAGGCCAAACAATTATGCAGGACAGATACAGTACCAGTCAAAATTCTGCACATACTTACTGGAAATCATTTGTCTTTCAGCAAGATAGTAACCCTATGCACACATATTTACTTATATAAATGTCGTGTCATCTTCTGAAAAAGTTGGAATGCTGTGACAGATCACCTGGTCCTCACAATCCCCCAACATAAACCTTATAGAGCTGGTTTGGGATGAGTTGGATCTAAGAGTATGAGCAAGGTAGCCAACTTGTGCCCAGAACTTGTGGAAACTCCTTCAGGGCTGTTGGAGAAGCATTCCAGGTGGCTACATCTGGAAGCTGGTTGAAAGAATGCCAAGAATCTGCAATGATGTCATTGAAGAAAAGGGGGCTAGTTTGAAGAATCTAAAAGTTGAGAAAACACCGAACACTTCTCCTGGAATATTTGATATGTATTACTTTTACATTGCCTCAAGGCCTTTTTACGCTAAGGTGAATGAATCACAGCTAAAATAGAGATACTGTACATGCGTTAAAAGCAAGTGTGTCCAGATATTTGACTGGTGTTGTATTCCAAAATCTAGTACTGGATGGATGTTTGAACGCCACCCCAGGCTTTCTAACGGAGAACATTAAGTCTAGATATGCATGGTCCTGTGGTTGTGTTCAGCCCTGGAAAGCTTTGGCCAGATAAAGAGGACATCTGGTAATTAGTGTTACGAGTGGAACATGATGCAAAGCTCCCAGTGCCAGAACAAAGTGTACGTTGCGGCGCTGTCAGAATTGTTGGCCAATCATTTGTGCTTCGCCATTCAAAAGGCTACACAAATGTTTGATTGCACAATTGAAAACTTGTAAATGTTTTATAAACGACAGTTGGAAATGCATTTAATGAAATGTAATGTATTCCAAAATACTGAAAATAAGGAGTCTTTCCCACTTGCAGTTTTCCATAATTGACTTAGTGGGCAAGGTTGATGTCCCGGAAACCTGACGCCTCTGCTTTCCGTAATATAATAAAATAGCACAAATATTGTGCATAATAATCATCCTTTATTCATACAGTTTTGCCTTTCATCCTGACGCACTGACGGGAGTCTTTTGACAAGGTGCAGGTGAGGCAGTACTCATGTCTAAAAGCTGGTCCCCTTTGAATTGCGCAGTAACAGAGAAACTGCTACAGTAGGACTCCTGTAAAATGTGCTTTTATCTGAAATGACCAAATTTGCAGCTGAATAAATGTATTAACCCAGCAGCCAGTCATCAACAGCAGGGGTTTTTCTGTGACTCAAATCTGCAAACATCGAGTGACGAAGCACATTCTCTAAGATCCACCACTAGCTTCTGTCCAGTGGACCCTCTGTAATATCGAATCTCTAATGCTGACTCTCAATCTGCTCCTGCATTTACACGCAACATAACCATCTCGTGAATGAATGTCATGCTCAGCACATACTGGCACTAGTTACCTGGATGGCATTGGTCACATTCCAGCCCGCTTCCCAGGTGCTGATCTTGGGACTGATGACGCTCTGGGTGTCCCCCACCGGTGTGACAGGGGGGTCATCGCAAAATGTCACTTGGCTGGACACACAGGGCTCCCCGTGACTTTCTCCGTCATCGCCGTAGCTTCTGCTCAGCTCGTCCCTCTGCGCAAACACAAGGCATTCCTCCTCACCTCCACAGCGAAACCTATAGCCCCTCAACAGCTCCACTTGTGTTTCCAGCCAGCTCAACCTCAGCCAAGACATCTCAAGATTATGTGGTGGTCTACTGATGCTTCTAGAAGCTGCTGCCTCCCACAGTGATCCAGGAGGAAAACAACTATTTTAACTGACTGGGGATGAATAGCAGATGATTTCTCTCCCATCACCAGCTCGATGTTAGTGGCCAACAAGTGTCAATCGCGGGGTATAGACCTTACCACAAGAACACGGTCCACTGCACAGCAACACACGTCTCGAACTCTAAATTGGCTTCTCATGACAACGAAATCATCCTGCTCCTCAACGCGCACGCAACCGCTGACTGACAGCGAGGAGATCTGTCTCAGAAAGTAATCACATTCTGAATTTCAAGTCGGGGGAAAAAATCGAATTCACGCTTGATTTAGGCTCAGGAAACCCATCATGCTAGCTTAAAATGATGTCATTTTCAAATTCATTGAAATTTAATTGGCTACAATGCAGTCCCAAATTGCATGAATCTAAGTAAAGTTTAATGTAAGTAAAGTGCTCTTGGAAAAGGTTAGTACAATTTAATCAAGATTTTGTTGACTTTTGTTAACTTACTGTAACTTTTTGTGACACTAGATGGAACTATAGAGCTCACTCGATCTTCTAGCTAAAATGCAGATACTTTATGGGTCACCGTAAATAAATGCATACATGCGCAACTAAAACGCCCCAGATATTATGAGCTTTAAGAAAAAATAAGTGAATCTGTAAGTACCTGCGTAAAGGTTATTTCATTGTTTCAGGGATGCAGAAGTCTTTTCATAGTGCAAAAGTAAGAATTACAAGTCTGATATAACATTTAAAATTTCAACCAAAGTCTCTTTAATAATGCTATCACGCTGAAACACTATTGGTTAACTAACTTTGAACTCCTTTGGATTAATACGTGGACGGAGAAGGCGGCTTTGAAGACGTAAGGCGGTTAAATGAGTCCAGGTCATTATGCTGGAGGACTGACCCCCTGTAAATGATAACATGAAATATATATATAAATCTGCCCTGTAAAGGAACAGCAACGAACTTTGACAATAGTTTTGAAAAAGAGAAGGCATTCGGCGTAGCGGTGCCCCCACTCCAGAGGCAGGGAGAGGGAGGGCTTCTTCAACTTCTTCAAAGTCCCGATTGAGGTTTTCCGCAGAGCGCAGAGGCGACTTGGACAGAGCGCTGATGAAGAGTTAGAAAAGTCAAAATGGGAAGCCTGCTGCATTTCGCTGTCGTATCGCTGATATGGCCATTCAGCCAAGCTCAGCAGAGGGGTGAGTGCAGCATTTACTGTAGTAACAGCTATAGGAAATCAATAGAATTAAAGAAAAAGAAAACTCTTTCTGAACTTTATGGGCCAGCCAGGGAACGAGTCTTGGACTATAACAAGATCTGCTTTAACAGTAATATTACATAATACAAGCTCATAAATAAATTATTAATGGGGTATTTTGCGGCGCAGTTATTGATTTGCTTGTGCATTTCACTTTATTTTTAAAACTTTCCCAGCCTATTGTCAAATTCGGAGAGGATTTACAGATTTTCATTGGTAATTAGTTTCTTACATTGTTACATAGGTTACTTGTGATACAGATTTATTTTTAAATTCTCCTTGTAAATTTGGTGATTGCGATGGTTACTTATAGTTTGTTTTCTTTATCTTTCAGAATAAGTGAAAAAGATCTTAGAATTTATATATTTATTTAGTTATGGGAAAACTAATCAAGAAATACTATATGATAATGAAATATCCATTGATGTTCACATCAGTACTGTCTGCATAGGATTCCGCTCATTTCATTTAGACATGTTTTATCTAGAAAATGAGCTGTAGGGTTGTAAATAGTCTACATTGACAGTATTATCTTCTTAATTTATGCCGGTTGTCTACATGCATTTGTGATATTTCAAAACCGGACAAGCACTGCACGGTGGCGCGCATTTGTTCATGAGTCTGCACTATGGTTAAGTTACACTGTGACGCGCATTTGTTCATGTGCCGCACTACCTCTAACCCTGCACGGTGACGCGCATTTGTTCATGTGCCCGCACTACCACTAACCCTGCACGGTGGCGCGCATTTGTTCATGTGCCCGCACTACCGCCTACCCTGCACGGTGACGCGCTTTTGTTCATGTGTCCGCACTACCGCTAACCCTGCACGCGATGCTGAGAAATGAATGTGCTGAGAAAGGAAGGAGAGACTGTGCAAACGCTTCACTGAGCACTGTACATTTTATTCGGGCGCTCTGGGCTTTTGTCCCTGTCCCTGTCCCTGTCGTGGTAGGGTGATTCTGTGCCCTTCCCCAAGGGCTCTCTGGTACATATGTCTATTAACAGGAACTCTTTGTTAGACAGATACAAAGACAGTCTAAACTTAGCATGAAAAGCGCCATTTCCATACACTAAACATAGTCCAGGAAACAGAGGTAAACCTGTATATCTTGTGCTGGTTGCAAATAAACCTGAGCTACAATGCTTGTGGTGTGTCGTGGGTGGTAGGAAAACCACTTCCGCCCTTCCACCCTCCCAGCCAAATGTCTCACCGCACTCACTATAGATTCTGGTCATCGCTGGCGTTGTGAGTCACAGTGTGGTTAGTGTGGTGGCCTTGTAATGGCTGCCATGCATCACTGTGATGGGTGGGCCGTGGCAGGTGGGGATGGAGGCGAGCAGGCAGAGCGCTTTAGAGAATAATGACGCATCGTAAATATGTAACAGAGATCCGGGTTTAATGCGGTCATCGCCGTGTCCCGTATTGGCGGCGTATTAGCAATCAGAATGAAAAATAACGGATACTAGTATCACCTCATCCATGGTATCACATTTTGTGAAAATATAATATTACGTTTCTTACTATATTTAATTCAAATATGAAGACTTATAATGGCGACGTAAGTGACCTTAAATAGCAGCTCAGACCAAAGAGAAATTAGTTATTGGCATAAGCGCTCAGGCCTCGAGACACTCTGTCAGACACCCCAGCTGCGTGGTTCTTTGGGGGCGTCTTGATGACTCTGCACCCTGGCCATTCGCTGGAGTCCTTCTCTCCTTGGCGAATCTGCTGAAGTCGCTCGCAGATTGCTCATGGGCTGCCGCTTGAGTCCACTTTGGCTATGCTGCCCAAACCTGTACTCTTAAGCCACTCATTGTTGCTTTGCATCGCCGTCCTGAGACGGTTTTATCAGCCGGATAGTTTCCAGTTTAATTTGTCACGCACACAAACACTATCCCTGTGAGCAATGAAATATTTTTTTTTCTAATGGCTTACAAGATTGTGCACATGTAATAAGTGTTTACATGTCTCTGTATGTGATGAATAGAACTTGGAACTTGATAGAACTTGGTGTGTGACAGTGAGTGTGTGCCCTGCGAAGGACCGGTGCTGTCTGTTTTATACTCCTTTCTTGCCGAGACGGGTTCCACTCCCATCGTGACTGGATAAGTGGTTGTGGAAGATGGACAGATAAATGGACGGATAGATGGATGGATCGATGGTGGGTAAATGGATGCACAGTCCAGCAGTTTTGACAGAGAAAACGGCTCTCGCTGTTGTGTTTGGCTTAAAGGATAGTTTTGACTCCATTGTGTTGAATCTGTACCAGCCCTAATATTTGGCTTTTAGAACAAATAAATACATTTAGTCTAAACTGCAACACTTATCAGAGAGGATATTGCCACATTGTGACATGGCTTATTTTTTAGTAATGGCTTTAGTAATGGCTTCTTCCTTTTCTGTACAATCAGAGTTGCAGAAATCAAAAGCTTTTGCCAAATGCATCTTGCACCTTGACTGTAAAATCTGTCCATCGCAGTGCTCAAGTCAGTAAATACACTGTGGGCCGCATAACCTGTGCAGCAAAGAGAAACACAGGGGAGGATGCAAGCTTCTCCCACACTGAGCTGGAGTTCGATCTAATCCTGCCAGGGGTTAGAGGGGTGGAGATGCCTCTTGCCCATGTGTCGATGGACCTTCACTCCCAAGTTGTCCATTGCACCTCTGCGCCGCCGGACCCGCAGGCAGCCACCGAGCCAGGGGACGAGCGGGTGAGCCAGGGGGCAGGGCAGGCAGGACCCGACCCCTGCGAAGGTGTCCCCTGCCCTTACGGGACACCGACAGGCGGGGTTTAGGCCGGGATCCCGCATGCTGAGGTGATGGTGGAGGAGTCCTTCCCCCACTCAAGTCTCGGGACCCCAGTAAGAAGATCCTCGAGGGGTCCCATTTGAGCTCCTCCTCCCCCACACAGGGAGGAGGAGCGATGGTGAGATAGTCCGGGACCTCCTCGGGGACAGGGGCCATCTGTCCTGTGGTAGACACGGGAGCTGGAGGCGAAGCTGGCGAGACAGGCAGGACAGGCGGAGCCGGCGAGACGGGCGGAGCAGGGAGCTCGGGTGGAGCAGCTGCGGACGGAGCAGGGAGCTTGGGCGGAGCAGCTGCGGGCGGAGCAGGGAGCTCGGGCAGAGCAGCTGCGGGCGGAGCAGGGAGCTCGGGCGGGGCAGCTGGTGCAAGGACGGGCTGGACAGGCAGGACGGGCATGTGGCCAGCAGGGGGCGCTGCAGCGGGCACCTTGGGCGTGCGGCCAGCAGGGGGTGCCACAGCGGGCACCTGGACAGGCAGGACAGCAACGGCGCGCGCTGGAAGGACAGGCAGGACAGGAATGGCTGCAACAGCGGGCGGAACCGTGGGCAGAGTGGCAACAGCAGCAGCGGGTGGAGCCATAGCAGGCACCTTGGGCGAAGCGGCAGGCGGCACGGGGACCTCGAGCGCAGCAGCGGGCAGACTGTCCGGGCAGGCGACCGCAGGCACGAATACGGCTGGGTTTAGAATGGGGAGGGGTTCCTCCCGACACGCCGCAGGGCAGATAGCGGACAGCGAGACCGCTCCTAGGGAGACCTCGCAGTGGAGGTGCGTGTCGGCTTCTCCGCCTCTTCTTACGGCGCTTCTCCGTGAGGGGTGGCAGCATTTGCAGAACCTCCGCTAGCTCGGAGAGCGGACCAAACGGTAGTTTGCTAGCGGAGGCTACCTTCCACATATTAGCCTCGGCCACCCCGCTTCTTAGCCGTCGAATATGGTCTTCGGGCAGGGACATCGCCTCTAGAGTGTCCCTGGTCCGTTTAGCGATAGCCCGAAGCAGGGGATCCTCCCGGACTTCAAACTGATCTAGCCAGTACAGTACCTCGTCCGTCTCGCTGAGGTATTCTTCCTCCGACATTTGAGGTTGGGGCTTCTTCCCGAGTCCAGTCATGACATTCGGCAGACTCCTCTTAAACTCTGATTTTCAAAGATTTTATCCTTTGCTTGCTTTAAAATTCATCAGTCTTCACAGTTGATCCTTTGGTTGACATTTACTCAGAAATCTGAGAAAAAACAGCTTTTTATTACAGACGGTCCTCTACTTACAAATGAGGTACGTTCCCAACGGCCGTTCGTAATTTGAAATGTTCGTAAGTCATTATTCAACATCATTTTAAGGGTATACGCAAGTAAAAAGAACTAGGATGCTGGTAGTACGCACGCTACGCTGCTGCGCGGCGGGAGTAGCGGCCAGAAGTCGTACTAGGCGGAATTGGTGCGCAGGAAAAAAATCATGTTCCGGACCGGAAACGGGAGCCCAATGAACACACTTTGAACTTACAGTCCTCTTCGTTCGTATGTCAAAAAGTTTGTAAGTTGAAAGTTCATAAGTAGAGGAGCGTCTGTATACACGATATATTGCACTGAAGCTCTTAATAGTGCTCAGAGAGAGCGAGAGAGAGAGGACACGATCACGTTTGTAGCTTGTTAAAGTCATTTTAAAGTGTCTAACTCAATTTAGATTTCATATATACATTAAATACACGTTAAGGTCATGATTCATTTGGTGTGCTTTTTTATACTATGCTGTCATGATGAATACAGGTGGTCAGAGTGATAAAATGCATGCAGTGTATTTAATGGTTAGTTAACCAACAAAATTACGCTCATTCATTTTTTTTTCTTGGAAGAGCATAAAAAGCTGTGAGCAATTAATCTTAATATTGTGTATGGGCCAGTGTCTAAATGTTTATGTACGGGACAATATGACGTGTCAGAGGCAGAAGTGTGCTGTATGAGTATTTGTGTGAAAGCGCCGTTTTTTCAGCGAGTCTAGATAAGAAGCAGAGGAGATGTCAGAAGATGCTGCTCAGCCTCTAGCCTGTCAGGTGCCCTGCGTGTTTAGGCTGGAGACTTGGGCTTCTGTGTGCCGGCCGTACGGCTTACCCAGTCCACAGGCGGGCAGCTGAAGTGAATTTTTGATTGCCAGTCTTCCTCCGTCTCCTCCTCTCGGACCGAACGGATGTGAATAAATGAATCCTTGATACTTGATTCCCGTGAACGCCTTGAGCAGCGGGTTTCACAGCAGCGGATGTGCAGGCTGTGCCAGGTTTTTGATACTTTCACAAACCATTGCGCAACAGTAGTGATTTTAATGCTATCGTCGTGCTTCATAATAACACTAACATACACCCTGCCTATTTTTTGGGAGATTTTTATCCAGGGCCTGCCAATGACGCATTGTCCATCCATCTGACATCCTGCGCTGAAGGTAAACATTAAAAAAAATATAAACTTTAGCAACTGTAAATCCCAAGATAAACAGACATGAACCTGCTCATTACTCAAGCATAGTCAAGCAGTAACTTCACCTTATCGGTCGTCGTGTCTGTGACTTTTTTTTGCAAATAAATCATCAGCATTGTGTTTTTTTGTCGGGTTCTCAGCGTCGCTGCCTGGTCCCTCCAGTTTCATTGGATGCTCAGAGTCACACACAACATTCTGCAGATATTAACGCTGTGTTTTCCACTATTAGTTTCCCTTCAGCCTGGTGCATGTTTGTTTTTCACTCCGGTCACTTTATCAGTCGAGGACACCCGCGAGTTTGTGATCATTAGGAATGTTCTTCAGAACTGGGTCTCCAAATGCTTCTGGAGAAACAGATTTATAAAAATCAATACTTAATTCTATGACAATGACAGCGGAAAGTGGTGCTGACTCCAGTCTGACTTCTGTTTAGTCGATGCTGATGAAAAGAGGCTGGGAATACAATTTCATAAATTGGCGCGAGCGCTTGGGTGATTATTTGGAAATGGACTTGCTTGTCCAATACATAAATGGCTGTCCATACCTATTTTTGTAGTGTACAAGATATATTGTATGTAATGAAAAAAGGAAAACAATTGAGGATTTTTCAGAACGCAATTTTCCAAGCAATTGCGATACGCAACGTTACGTAACAGGAGTATACCACATGAAGCTGGACCAGGTTACGCAGCTTGCATGTGCGATAGTTTGTTTTCTTTTTCTGTATAAGTTATTTGGTCTAGTGGAGAGGAAGTAGCCCTCTCTGGGTATAGTATAGTATAGCATAGTATATTAGTTGTATTTTTGTCCACAATGTCATACTTTTGTAACGTCTCCTGGGTTGTGAGTGCAGATTTGTGTCAGTGGATATATTTGTGAAGAGGGGTGATTGGTCAGGGTTGACTGCAGTGCACCAGTTGAGGTATTTTTCTTGTGGTTTGGTCCTCAGTGGCCTCTTCAGATTCGAGGCTGTGGGAGGTCTGGCGCTTGCGGTCTACCCCCAAAACTTTGTGGGTCGGGGGGGGGGCGACCTCACCAGACTTGTGTGGTCCAGCCTCCCCTCAAGTTTTCACTCTGCCGGAAAACCCAGCAGACATTTATGAGCGCGAATGTGTCGCCGGGTTCCCTGAAGCTTCTGAAACAGGCGCTTCTGTAAACGCTCGCCGAAATGGCGCCGTTGTATGTGATGCATTGTCACCGTTGAACTTTTCCAAACAGTTTAGCCAGTTTGGCTGAGAAGCGTTGCACTGCTGTTACCTGACAGCGTCGCTGGTGTGAGATGCGGGGAGCGCGGTAGACGACTCAGGGCAGGGAGAAACTGCATGAGGAGCCTCTTCATTTACTTCAGTTATACAGTATCGATGTTTTTCTTCTTGGCCTCACACTTGGATTCCTACCCCTGTTCCTCACTGTAACCCCCCCATATCCTGACACACATCCTTAGTGTTTTTCTTGCTGCAATGCCAATATTTAGTTTTTATCCCACCATTCTTAAATCCATTCCTAATCCCGTACCAAAATAATTCCCATTCCGTTCTTCCTTCCCAGCCCATGTGGTTCCGTTTGCCATCTCCCCCGACTCGCATCTTGTGTAGCGCTGGGACCGCCTGACATTCCCTAACAGGCCGGCCTCTTACCCCGCAGACTCGCCGTATCGGATTGCCAATAACGCGACGGCGGCACCAGTGAGCGGCGCGCATCTGCCCGCCTCCAGTATCTGCAAATCCCACAACCAGCATCATTTTCCACTGGCTGTCAGCATTTTGCTCTCTGATGTGGAACCTCTATTGAATGTTATAAAAATGAAGAAAACAGTGGCTGCTGGCATCTGTTTCCCTCCTGCATCAACCAGCCCCCTCCCCTAGGGGGCGTTTTTCAAATTATATTCCCATTTTGTCTTGAGCTACATGCGCAACCGGTTTAACGGTCAGGGAGTGTTCCTCAGCAAGCGGAGAGGGAATTTAGCATGTTTATATCAAGTATGGAACTGCTGGACCATGGGTTACTGTTTAAAAAGAATAAAGGGCCTTCATCAAATTGTACCTGTCAGTCTGCTGAATTTAAAATTGTTCAATTATGCTTTTAAAGAGGTTTGCCAGTAGGGGATCTATTATAGGAAGTCTTGTAATTTCCAAGGCTCTGAATATATGTCAGAAAAAATTGTGGAGATGATGACTGGTCAGTTACAAAGCCTTTGAAATGTTATTACTGTAATATGGTTATTAGTGGTGTGGAAGTTATAAAATGTATTTTATATGGGCTTGATCTTCAGAGAATTAATTTAAACTGTTTATCAGAAAGGGGGTCTATATTTCTTATGTACATATCATCATTTCAAGTAATAATCTGAATGAGCATTAGTTGATGTTGTCAAATACTGAAGAATCGGAATACTAGTACTAGAGCTAAAAACTATTACAAACCCGATACCGATACTAGTATAGTGCTCATGTACTCGTACTCATCCTTGTGACAATGCACCAATACCTATAACTGATACCACGTGATGATGTATCAGCTATGTCGTTAGTGAGCAAAATAAACAGCATCACAAAATGTCTCCGGCGTGGAATCCAAAAGCATAGCACTGTTCTGCTGAAACATGAAGATGCGGTTGAAAAATAAGTTTATACACACTATTAAATGTCGAAAAACTAAACATAAAGAGCACAAAGAAATTGCTACCAGCTGCAGTCTGCAACAGCCCACCATGCAGCAAAAATACCTGAAGCTTTTGCCAGTATATTGTTCTTGATGAATGAGCATGATGGTATGATGGGGGTGCAGAGAGTGTTAAAATACTTTAAAATACTTTGAGAATTGGTATTCAGTGTTAAGGTTTGTGAACCACTGCTTTAGATGGTTTTAGATGGTCTGCAACATGGTTTTAAATCATAATTAAATCCGGCCTGCAGATCCATTGTTTTTCACGGAGACTAAAAAATGGTAATCGGCACCCTGTATCCCCCCTGGTCGGCAGGTTTTATCACCGGCTGTAAAGCGGATTATTGGTCTATCGTTTTTCACACTGTTATGTCATTTTTTGCCTAAAAGAATGAAGTGCCTACTTGACGTTGTGTTTGTGTTGGTAATTTCTATATTGTCATTTATTTTGATATTTTTTAAACTATAATATTATTAAATAGCGTAATATTGTTTTACACATCCCCCAGCCATACTTGGTATTGGTACCAGTGAGTACCGAAAAACGAGTATCGATACTCGTACTCAGCTTTAAATAAATGGTGTCAGTGCATCCCCACTGAAGGACATTTTTGCTTTTATGACAATAGTTTATGACAATCAAATAAAACCATCAAATGCCTTAACTGAATGATTGTATTGTGATCCAAAATGAGCAAACGCTGCATAAAATCAGATTGCTGTGATCAACAAAAAAGATTCATAGAGATACTGAAGACGTTCAAACTGTACTTTTCCTCAACCAGTGTTACACTGGGATCACATCTGCAAGATTGCATCTGAAAAGCAAAGATTATTGAAGTGTTCAAATGATTATTACATGATTATGTTGATGAAGCCAAATTTTTCAAGGAATGAATAGATAAGACAAACCAGAGGAGGAAACACTAGAAAAATTCTAGATTTTGAAACATATTAATGTATCGCATGGTGAGTTTGGTCCCACTTAAAGGTGTCTTCGTAATACGTTCTGATGGGACAGGAGGCATTTACACAGAAGGCATTATGGCATTATTTATTACCTGCATGGACACTGATGGCTAATGTCAGGCCTGGCATTAGCGTTGCAGGCCGTCGCCCCAGCAGGCATCCGGGCGTTTTCCTCCCGCTCACAGGGTAGCTTCTTGGTATTCTGGGCTGGATCCTTTATTTCAGGGCCTGAAACATCAAACGTCGCATTAGGAGTAAATAGGGGAGGAGAACAGGAGCAACATTTTTAAAATGTAATTTAATTCATAATACATCCGAAGGTGTGTGTATATTTATGCGGACGGGGTGGAAATTGTTGCGGGAGAGAGATTTGTTATTGATATTGCGGCCCGGCCAGCAGCACGGTTCAGAAAAGTGCTTGGCAAGCCCGAGGGCAGACTGGCCAGGCGGGAGGACGTAGCCGTCAGCCGAGAAGGGCGTAAATCACAGGCACCTGCTATGGTTGCTGGGCCGGGGTCCGCTCACGTCCGCTAATGTAGAGTGTAGAGTGTAGAGCGAGAACGGCAGCTCATTTGTTTGTAAGTCAGGTTGCGACATGCCTCTCTCCGCAGTGACAGACAGCGGCCACGATGCTCATCTGGCTGATAAGTCTTCTCGTTACAAACATTCTGCATGATGCACTTGAGCCGGGTGTAGTAATAATGGAACGCAAGAATACCCAGGTGTACGAGGTTCATTTCTTACATATTTGCCATCTCAGAAGACTTGCTTTTTTCCATTGATATGTTATGCGCGTGTGTTGTTGTGTGGCACAAGGTATTTTGTGGACATCAGTGTAACGTTACATCCATTTTCAGCAATCATATATCCATTCAGGGTCGCTCTGACCTAAAGTCGGTTGAGAAAAGCACAGGATATAGCATGAGATGAATTCAGGATGGGAAGGCACTCAAAACACTTCTAAACACTTCTAAAGGACAGTTTTGACCCACCACTTTACGTAAAATACCTGAGATCGTTTTTGGTCTGTGAGAGGAAACGGTACCCGGAGGATACTGACCTGGAGGAACTATAGGAACAAACGAGCTTCCGGGAATCAGCTCAAACAGTGGGCGGTAACAGCGAGGTATGCTGAGTGACTGATCCAGGCAATATTCCTCTGTAGTGAGCTGCGTGTTTCCAGCTGTTCAGAGTTCCTTCTCACGTCACTGTCTGATTTCTGGGACATCTCACCCTGCTTGTGAAATGAATGAGCATTGATTTGCACAGTCCCCGTACACTTATACCTAGACATGGCACAGAAAACGCATGGATTCATGGAAATGTCCATGTCAGTAGACTGTCCATCAGTGTCTAACTGTTATTTGGAGCTGGTACCTTCAAGAATTACTCCTCTAGTTAATAATTACTGTGATTTCCCTATTGATATAAACACTAGTCTGGTGTAATTTATGTAATTCATGATCATTGCAAGCCTGGAACTGCTCCACAGAGCAGACCCCCCCCCCCACACACACACACACAAACACATACGCAGACCTGTAATTATATCTTTGTGGGGACCGCTCATTCATTACTATGGGAAAAACACTAATCCCAACAAAGACACCCTTAACCCCCACCCAGCCCTAACCTTACCCATAAGTAACCGAACACAATACAATAGTTTATGCATTTTTAGTTTTTTGATTACAGTCACGGATTTTAGAAAAAAATTAGTTTTCCCTAATGGGGACTGGTCCCTATAAGGTCAAAATAATGAGTATTCATCATACACACACACTCAATGGACAACTTATGGACATCACTTAACCCTACAACATGCCTTCAGACTGCAGGAAAAAAACCAGGGCAGCTTGAGAAGCTCAGGGAGGACATGCAGACTCCACATGCAAGGCACAGGGAACAGGAATCGAACCCATAACCATGGAAGTATGAGGCTCACGTATGCATCCATGTAGTAAACCCAAAATAATTTGTATCACTGATCAGGCATGTATCCAGAGGGTAAAATTACAAGTCTGAACCCCCCTTGAAATTTGCTGCCCCCCACACACACACACACCCAGTCTCCAAAAAATACAGACGGCTGCCAGACACCCTCATGAAATTTATTTCTAGCTATGGGCCCTTATGAGTCGCTAACCACAGAGTGGCCATATTGCTTTATTACATACAGATACTGACAAATTAAATATGTGTGAAAGGCATTAGCAGTAAACTTCTCAGCCCCAGTACTGCTTGGGGGCTGGAACCTCCAGCACAAGAGTTTCATTTTTGCTGATCATGTTGCCAAGCAGACTAACACAGTACAGTGCAGTTAAACTCGAAACAGGAGTGGAAAGCATTGGGAATAATCTGTTGGTCTGTATAACTTCATCTGTTTATCTAAAGCCAGTCCCTGCAGCACTGCAGCAGTCAGGGGTTAAGAGCCCTTCCCATAATCCATCCGACGTGACTCTTCCCCGCAACGATGAGAGTGCTGCTGAATAACTGCGTCAGATTGGCATCGGCACGGCAGCAGACCCGGACCGCGTGAGCGACAGAAGCCGCGGAGGTGAGCGTGGCTCACCGGTGACCGATGCATGCTGGGAGCTGGAGCGGCCATCAGCGGCAAGGCTCACGTGCTCCCCCCTGACTGGCAGGAAAAGTGCCGCCGCACACTGTGGTAAATGACTCGCCCATCAGGACGCTGAACTAATGGCCGCTTGGCTCTCCTGTGCCTGCTGTCTCTAGAGGAGCCCCCCCCCCGCACGCGGGGACCCTCATTCCCCAGGGACGCATGCTTAAATCTGATTTCCATTTGTCTCACATTACACATATTGCTGTAGCAGCAAATAAGGTGTTATTGGAATGTCTGCTGGAAGCGCTTAGCTCTGATTCATTGGAAACAAATAGTGATTCGATAAGCGGATTAGGCTTTTAACATATTAATACTGTGCATTGCACTCTGTGGCACTATTTTAGGAATGTTTTTGCCAGGGGGGAAGAAGGACCTTTCTGAAATTATACCGCATCATTTTGAATATAAAAATGTTTTGTTTTTGAAGAAGTCCACCCAGAAACATTCTCTGTGGTTTCCATAATGGTGAAGGACATTTTCTATGAATTGCAAAAAAAAAAGAAGTCATCTTTGAACATTTTTCAGCATAATTAGCTGGTAGCTCTAGGTAATTGGTGGTAGGCATTAAATTAATTCACAAACAATTGATTTTTTTTACATGTTTTTCAATTTATTGCTATAGTTAAAGGTCAACATGAGTTAGCAGATATATTTTTATATTTACTACTTTTTGCAAATGATTTTTGCCGTTTGTATTTTGTACACGGTGAGTTGAATGGGATAATAATTAATTGCGATTGCTTAGTGATTAGCCAGCAATTGTTTGTTGGGTTGTGTAACTACAAAACAAGATACGGGAATCTTTTTTTTCCATACATGGGAATCCACTTTGTATGACAGAGAGAGAAGTTTGGAATGGCGCCGTTGCCAACAAAACAGATCTCCGACTTGTATGAGTGAAAATGCAGACATGAATCAGCGAGTCCACGAGTTCATGGTATTCTTGGGGAGGAGTTCAGAGGGTCGAACACTGCAGCCGTCGTTTGAGAAGGACAGTGGCGTTTCAGTATTCAGCTGTTATTACTTTGAGGCTTATAAAGCTGTAGCTGAAAGCTGCTGCATAGCTCCCTCTCCAGCCCTGCTTACACCTCAGCATTCACTGCAAGCTCAGCCTGCAAGACTCCTTGACAACACGCATGTTTGCAACGTGCAGTTTGCTTTACTTGTACACTGCATTGGACAAAAGCATCTGATAAATGCGTAAAAGGTAAATGTAAGTATTAATGATAATAACAATGAAGGAGTTTGTGTGTTATTTCATATAACAATAACACTAAAGGAGTGTTAACCCGGAGTTAGTTCCATTAAAATCCCTGTTTCTTCGCCAAACCCCTGCCTTCTGCTCCTTCGTCCCACTTTACTAACTGGGACTTTTCCTGAATCACTGAAAATTATCCTTAAAAAGAGCAACCTTGATGTCACTAAACAATTATAGGTCAATTTCAAATCTTCCATTCTTTGTAAAGATAATTGAGAAAAGCTGTTTTCAACCAACTAACCCAAGTTAGGTGATTGAAACATGTGTGGCTTTTTCAACAGACTTCAGCCAGGGTTCCGCTCTCACCATAGCATCAAGAGTCAAAGTTCATCAAAGTTCTGAATGACATCCGACTAAACACTGATTCAGACAAAGTATCAGTCTCAGATTTATTATATCTAAGTGTAGCATTTTGAGTTGATCACAAAATACTTCTGCATAGGTTGGAGATTTAGGTGAGCCTCAATGGAACTGTTTTGAACTGGTTCAGGACATGCCTAGAGGGCAGAGGCTGTTGGGTTAAAATAGGCAGTTATAAATCGGGCCGGACGCTCATTAATTGTGGAGTCCCACAAGGATCTAACCTCGGGCCTCTGTAATTCAAGCCCTGCATGCTTCCTTTAACAGTCAAATTCTGCGAAATAACAATGTATGTTATCGTAGATATATAGATGCCACACAGCCCTGCTCAGCTCTGTCACCCGATGATTCTGGACCATCGATTCCTTATGTCAGTCTCTTGAGCAAGTTCATTACTAGATGCAGTACAATTTCCTCCAGCTCAATAAAGAGAAAACTGAGGTGACTGTTTTTGGAAAGAGAGGAGCAATTAAAGGATAGTGCATACCAGAGTTGGATAATTTAGGTCCAGAGAGTACTAGTCTAGACCAGGATTTTGCTTCAACTAATCCAGTTGAATACTCTGTGACTGTGACTCTTTATGCTCAAGTTGTTGTTTGAAATAAAATCCCGGTTTGGAATTTTACTCTCTGGACCTGAATTACCCAATGCTGGTGCCTACCCTGAGTCTAAAGCCTTAAAGACTTAAAGAAATCTAGGCCTCTTGCTTGATCAGGATGCCAGTTTCACTAATCATATTAAAACTATAATTTAGTCCTCCTTTTCCCCTTAGGAACTCTGAAATCAGAGGCCTAATGTCCAAGAATGACCTTAAAATATGTACTATATAAATTCACTCACTTATGGGAACATGTTTATGCAAAAGGGGTGGCTGGATGGAATAGCACCAATCGCAAATGAACTTGAAATGAAGGGAACAGGAGGCATGTTGG
>JAODKF010000007.1:99704-118153 GCA_026779585.1 Mormyrus proboscirostris
GCTACTTAAATATACACCACACTAAATAGTTAGACATTATGATCTTCCGGACCTTTGCTTCAAGAATTTTTCTCTAATTGGACCTCTTTGAATATTTGTTGAATACCCCTGCAATTGGGCTATTAAACTAATTAGATTTTTTTAAATCCCAATATCGCAATTTATATCACAGAAAGAATAAATATTGCAATGTGTTTTTTTCCCCAATATCGTGCAGCCCTAGTTGCCATCACATGCCGATTGGCTGCCATCACATGCCGGCTCGTTCCCATGGTGTGCCAAATGGTTGCCATGGTATGCAGACTGGTAATCATGGGATGCCGACCGGTGACCGTGCTGTAGCTGTGCTGCTCTTCAGCCTGGCCCTTTTCTTCCTCAGGTCTTTTCCCCGCTGTGCTCAACCTGGCCTCCATGGCTCAGATCAGCACCAATGCCACCTGTGGCGAGACCGGGCCGGAGATGTTCTGCAAGCTGGTGGAGCACGTCCCAGGACAGCCGGTCCGGAACCCTCAGTGCCGCATCTGCAACCTCCGCAGTGAACAGCCCGCGGGTACGGGTTCTCTCAGCCTACCTACACGACAGACTCAAGCCCGTCACCAGTTCCACAAGTCCCTGGGCACCAAAGTACCCCCTCAGTTCACAATTCAAACATTCCACGATTAGCCACAGAGAATGACAACATGGGGGTGACGTGAATGCCAAGGATTCGGGCCGGCCCTGTAGGAAAATTCAGCTTCCCCTGTGTGTGTGTGTGTGTCCGTGCATGGTCCCGTTTGATGAAGGAACAGACCCACGATTGGCCCTCGCGTGGGCATGCCAGAATGAATCTGAGGATTCTCTGACGCAGCCTCTCAGTTTTTCCCCTCCATATGTTCCCCATAAACGTAGGAGAGCAAAGTTTTTTTTTTTTTTTTAATCTGTGCAAAACAAAGTTACATTCTGATTAAATCAAACAGATGCTGGCTAGACTTATAATTGGGTCTCGGATGGGAATGTCACATCGAACAGACTTTCTCACTCATTAAAGGTTTTTTTCCTCTCTCAAAGGCAAACGGACATTGTGGCCTCTTTAGCATTTTTATAATTTTTAAGATTTTTCAATCACTTAACCATACATTTGTTTTATTTAATAATCATCATGTTCTTAATCATCATCATTTGGTTACTTGAATGACAGCAGGGAATACAAATCAACGTGCACATGAAAGGTATCCCATCATGCTGGTGGATTTTCACAGAGATGTTTACGTCTTGGAGTTACAGCAGTTGTCTTATACTGAAGTGTGACCCTGGGCCCTCTGGACAGTGGCCCAGTTCCCAGGGCACCTCCCTCATCTGCTTCCCCTACTCCACACATCTGTCCATGTCGTTATCCCTCTATTACCCCGTTATTAGCTAACAGAAGGCCTGCTCTTGTATATAAAAAACCTGTGAGTGCCGTCCAAAGATGTGTAATCTGTTAAACTGGTGTGTATGTGCCAAGCTCGAAATTTAATGCCGTTTCTCTGCTGAACAAAGCGAGTTTTTACAGCGTAATGGACACTGTTCCTCAGCTTGGCCAAAAGAGTGATTAACATGTTCATAGTGTCACCTGTTGCAGTTCATCAGGTTATAACTGTTACAAACTGATGTAGGCTGGCAACCTAATGAATCGATTATGCCAGTTTCTCATCAGTTTCTACTGTAACCAATCACGGACGTGGTTAATAATCTACGTATAGATATAGTAATTCCACTGCAGATGCAGAGTTATTTTAACATCCTTGAGAAACATACTGTTGTCCTTTAATTCCCACTGCGTGTTCATGGGTAGATAGTTTTTATAGCTCCAGGAATTAAATCTTCCTTCAAATAAATCAGTGTCTGTAAAGAAAACGTGTACCATTTTTCAGTTTGTAATCTGTAAGTAAATCGGCCAATGTACGAGAAGGCTATTGCTGTTTCTGCATAACAGAACAGTGTACTGAGTGCTAAGCCAGTACCCTAGCTAACTGTCTCCTTAAATGTGTGATTAACGCTTGTAGCGATTTTTGATTAGTCACCTCTTGATGCTGTGATGAGGACGCTGGGAATCATGTGACGTGCCCCGCCCCATGCTCATTGCAGAGCAGCATCCCATTGAGTACGCCATCGACGGGACCAATCGGTGGTGGCAAAGCCCCAGTATAAAGAACGGCATGGATTACCATTACATCACCGTCACGCTGGACCTCCAGCAGGTAAGGGCCACCATGGACCGGTGTCTGACCTCCATCTACACGACGTAATTTAAACTTAAGGCTGCGTGATCGAGGATGACCATGTACTTGATATGCAGAAGGGGGCTGGATGGAAGCTGGAATGGATCAAAGTTATGTAGGATAGAAAGAACGGGCCATTACCCATATCTGAAGTGTCGAAGAATCAATTTCCTTGCTGTATAACAATAAGCATTAGCCAATCAGAGGAAGGGAGTGCTGTAGACATTTCATGCTGGTCCTGAAACAGGGAACTTTCTTGGGAGAGATCTCATGCTCATTACCCTCAGGTGTTTCTGCGAGGGTCTTCTGACCTGCTGGTGATCTTAACCGGTAATTCCAATAAAAACAAGCCCTAAAGACCACCCTGCTACTGACCTCCACCTGGATATTATTCACTTAAATGAGAATTTATGAACAGAATGTACTTTGGGCTCCCAGGAAAGGAGACCGTTTTTTCAGGATATGAGAGTGAATAAAAGGGGATGCTGTGTCCTGACAGGTGAAGCCCCCCCCCCCTTGGTCCTCAGGCAGTCATTGGAATGCTGAGCCTGATCGAACATGGGGGGGGGGGGGGCAATGTAAGGTTCTCTTGGAGATATGAAACTGGGAGCTTATTACCATGAGCCAGTTACAGATCGGGGGATCCAGGAAGGGGTCCAACTCTAAAGGAAATATGGAAACGTAAATCTCTTTAAGTAAAGTGGCACAGAACCGGTGCTGCAGCACCAAACAGAGAGGATGCGCACCTGAAGATTAATTATGGAATCAAACCAGGTTTTTCATCAGCAAACTCTGCATGCTGTGGCCTTGTGTTTTGTGTAGTTTAACTGCTGATAGACAATTCATCAGTGTAATATATGTATACAAGACGTAATACTTTAATGTATGTATGTCTCACAAAAAAGTAACACTTTTTATAGAACAGATTTAATAAATGAACTGGGGAGAATATCAGAATGATATAATGATATAATTTCTATTATATCAGATAAAATATCTGAATCAGCCTTCCCTTGACATGACGGCATAGAGATAATTGATATAATAAATGGGGTTTCGGAATGCTGGAAATGTGCGGCTTGCGCCGCGGCTGCTGTCTGCGCTGAGGCGGCGGTGTAGCTAACGGCTGTCACTGTAGGTAAGCCGTCCTTTCCCAGGCAGAGCCCATTCGCCAGCTCACTCGCCTGCCTTCGCGGCTGCCGTTTTGCCATTACAGCCCCTCCGTTTTACCAGATCGCTCCTCTCCGCGTGAGCGCCTTTCTCCCGCAGCCATGGCGACGGCTGTCACCGCGCAGGTTAATGAGTCTGCGCCGTCTGCGCGCGCGGTGATGCGCCGCCGCGCGTGTGTCCTTATCACTCGTGACGTCAGCGCCCTGCGTGTTCTTTGTTTTTTTTCTTCTTCTTATTTAACCTCCCTCTCGTTATCCGGCAGAGATATGGGAAAATGACAGGCGGAGAGGGGGTGGGAGGTGTTTTGGAAAAGCCTTCGAAGGCAGCCGTCTCTGTCAACACGCCCACGGGGTGTCTGTCCGTGGGTATCGCCGGCTGCTAGCTCGCCTCTCGGCGGACTTCACACCCAGGAAGCCGCCACCCCGGCACTCGTGCGGATAAATCCAGAACCAGACTCTCACATTCTCTCCAGCCGCTTCTCGACTTTCCTGCAATTTTCTCCTGCGCGTTGCCGACGCTGGCAGCCTGTGCTTCGTTATGACGCCGCATTGCTATAATTATCGATGGTGCCCTGGGGGAGGGTAATAAGATGCATTTGCCCTGGCCTCTCACTTACCCACCGCTGAGATTTCCTGAAGTCTGCCAGACCCTCGTTACATGGCAACATGACACATAGCCTGTAATCCGAGAAGCTCATCAGCCAACTCCCGGCCACAGATACATGTCTTTTTTTTCTTTGAACGTCAATTTAAACTCAATTTAAGGCACCGCACCCTCTTATTCTCTTAGTCCTGTCAGTTTGACATTTTTTTCCCTATTTTACATAGAAATCATAAAGGACACTTGGAGACCAGTCAACCTCCCAAAATTCTATTCAAGAAATGTCTCCTTCAGTACTTCACTTGGGAGTAAATGTGTGGATTTGTATAGCTAATTAACCACTAAATGGAGTAACAAGTTGAATGAGTTGAAATGAAATCCAAAAAGACACAGAACCAGCCAGGGACTGAAAATGACACCTATGATTCAAATTTTAATAAGTGACACCAAATTAAATTGTTGTAAAAAAATTAAACGTGAGACCCCTTTATATTGTAAATGTGTGTATATAAGGAATGTGGAATCAAGTAACAGTTTTAAGTTGTCACAGTGAACAAGTGATTTGGCTAAATTGTTTCTTATTTGATATTCTACTGGTTCCAGTGGTTGAACTGGGCCTACTGCCCCATAATTATGATGACTTATGTGTCAGACCAGTGCTTAAGATATTCACACAACCTTTGCTATTTTCGCTCTGTAACTCCAGGTTAGGCTTAGGGTTGCGGACACTTTGTTCGCGGTAACAGAAATGCTGCCCGTGCTTCTTCGTGGTTTTGAGCGAAACCAGATTAATTCCTGAGAATAATAACATGAGAATGATTTCAAGTAGGTCATTTTGGTGATGCAGCCCATGTGTGTCTGGACCTGTCAGCATGATCCCAGCTCAGAGCAGAACCGGGGGAGCTCTCACTGTGGAGGGAGCTGGGACTGGATTTGGCCCAGTCTCCTCACCCCATCCTCCACCAGCCTCTCCCTAATGCAGTGACCAGGTCATGTTCTATCCATGCTACACCAAGACAGATGTGGCTACATCTGAGCTCCCCTGTCTTCTCTAAGATCTGTGCTGCCAATCAACGGGTTCGGAAGGATCATCCGTTTCCCACCCCTCTCTCGATCCCTACGCACCAAAAAAACAAAAAAAAACAAAGATCTTTTGTAATTCTCTCCCCGATACCTGAATAGGATACTATTCGCTTTCAGCCGGGGCTATGAATGCCGGAGTGACGGCTTCGTCTCCTGTTGTAAACGGTGAAATTCGACTCCGTAATCTGCAAGCAGATGAAAGGAGCAGTGAGTCATTTTTAAAGTTGATATCGCACTACGGTTCATGCGCCTATCTTCAGCGGAAAGGTGTGCGGCTGTAAACGCCGATGACAAAAGTTTTTTCAGATGTCAGTGTCGTCCTGTCCCTTAGCATGTATCTAGAACTACGGTGAAAATCCAGTTCTCTAGGGAGATGTAGTAGGGACCCTAGAGGATAGTGTAATACCACCCTGCCTTGGTTCCGGTTACCTAGAACCGCAAGCTGATCTACCCTGAGGCGCTTTGATGCAGAAGAGGACAGAGAATGGGACCACGGAAAATAGGTTAGCCCTGATTTTCTGTGGCTGGGAAGGTCACTGTGAATTGACATTGCTGTAGTAATAAACATTAGGAGTACAATCATAATCCAGAAACCACCAGGGCTGATGTGTTGAAAATCCTTTAATGTTTGTGCACAAGTTCCTGGACTCTTTCGAGGTAGTTCTGTTCTGGTTGTATTGCTGGAGAGAACCTTTTGGAGCTTCAGTCACATCAGAAGTAGTTTGAGAGGTCTACTCTCTGGTTTCAAGGTAGTCATTACTTCCACTGAAACACCATGCTCTCCATAGGTGTTTCAGATTGCCTACGTCATCCTGAAGGCAGCAAACTCTCCTCGTCCTGGAAACTGGGTGCTGGAGCGCTCTCTGGATGGTGTCACCTTCACCCCCTGGCAGTACTATGCCATCACAGACACTGAGTGCCTCACCCGCTTCAACATCATGCCCAGGACCGGCCCGCCGTCCTACGCCCACGACGACGAGGTCATCTGCACTTCTTTCTACTCCAAGATCCACCCACTGGAGAATGGCGAGGTGAGACACAGTCTCTGTCTCTGTCAGCCTTTCGTCACTGAAGTAGCCCGGGCAGGAATTCTGCCCACTAGGAAAGCGGCCGTGTGACGTGTGAACGTGCCATCCGGTGAGACGCCCAGCAGTGGGGGGCGCTGTTGCCTCACACCTGCAGAGTTTGGGCTTCGAATTCCACCCCAGTTTGTCTGTCTGGTATCCACCTGTTCTCCTACTGCTGGTTTCCACTGGGTTCCTCTCACAGTTCAAAGATATGCAGTTCGGTGAACTGTTGTCTGTTTGGCCATAGTGTGTGTGTGTGTGTGTGTGTGTGTGTGTGTGTGTGTGGTTTAGGTTCATATTACATTGTGGGGACCAAATGTCCGCCACAATGTAATTAAAACCTGATATTTTGGGGACCATTTTTCAGGTTTTTACAAGTATCTGTGAGTGCAATAAAAAGGTAATAATGCCAAAAGTGTCATATTTTGTCTAGGTTTTTATGTTAAGGTTAGGGCTGGGTAGAGGTTAAGGTCATCATGTTGGGATTAGAGTTTTCCCCATTAAAATGAATTGAGAGTGCTCTTTTCTGCTTGGAATGAGTGTCAGACCCCCTGTGATGACAAGGTGATGGATGGATGGATGGATGGATGGATGGATGGATGGATGGATGGATGGATGGATGGGTGACTTACTAGTGAGGTACTGTATTGCTTTGGTAGAATGATCTGCTGTGTACAAAGCGGAGGTTAAAATGGTAAGTTTATTTGAATAAATGTATCTGCTGAGTGTCATGATGTAATAACATGCTACTGTGTAGAGTCCAATGAATACAGAGAGATGACTGGTAGATATATGGTGTTAAGATCAGTGAAGAAAGAAATGTATTTGTTTTTCACAGCATACTTTTTGTGGGACTCTTTGTAAGAGCTTTAATACTTCATAAGTGTCAAGGAGTAGATTAGATTAAAATCAATGACATATATATACAGTGAGCTCCAGAATTATTGACACCCCTGACAGGAAATGCACTGAAAATTCTATAAAAATAAATAATCATATTACAGAGATAAATGCAGAAATGCCGAGAAGTGAAAAATATCCTCGTTTATTACTGCTCCAATGAAACCAACCAAAATTATTTATTGATTTATTTAAAAATCTGTTTCCTCCAAATAAAAGTTTCACAACTAATTGCACCCCTAAAGAATATAGGAGATAAAATATACCAAATCTAAAAAATGAATGAAATTCATCTTATGTAAGTTCATCTAAGTTTTAAGGAACTGTGTCATTACATTACTTCCTGGATATAAGAACGAGGCTGAAATGAGTTCAGAAGAGACAAATGGTTGTAGACCTTCATAAATCTGATAAAAATAAATGAATATACCACTGAACACAGTAAAGACAATTATTGATAGATTAACAGGTAGGAGACACAAACACATTTAGGAAGGATAGGAATGGGGATAATGACCAAAGAATCCTCAAGAATCACTGTGAAAGAATGGCAAGCCTTGGTGGCATCTTGGGGTCACCAGGTTTAAAAAAGCGCCGTCAGATGTCACCTCCGTAAGTAGAGGCATTTTTGGAAAGCTTGCAAGGAGAGAATATTTTCCAACCCAAGACACAGAAGCAAGAGCTTCCAGTTTTCCAAAGGTGATTTAAAATCATGACTGGACGAAAGTGCTGTGGTCACATGAGACCAAAATTGAATGTTTTGGCCAGATACAGCATAAGCGTGTTTGGTGTTGAAACAGAGACGCAGTGTCTCATATTCACAGTGGAATACGGCAGTGAATATGTGTTGTTTCTAGAGGTCTTGAGACACTGTTTAAGGTCAGATGGCTTAATGGATTCTACCCAGTTTGAAGTGATTTTGGCTGACAATCTGGTTTCCAGTGCCAGAACCCTGAGACACGGTTGTAGATGGACTTTCCAGCACAACTCTGACCTGAAGCACACCTCAGAATCCACAAACGAATCGTTCTGGGACAGTCAAGGTCCTGTAATAGCCATCTCAGTCACCTGTGGCCTGCACTGACGAGGACAGCTGCTATGCCACTCCACAGATTTCATGTCAGCAAACTACAGTTAGGACATCTACTTTTTCCCAACAATTGGGAAAGATTTTTTTTCCACTTTTAATTCACTATATTACAATTCCTCTGGGTCAGAGGTCGTCATACACTTTGTCAGGATTTGCTAGCATTGACTTTAGTTCCGGGTGACCTTCCACAAGCATCTTACAATATTTTGCAGTGATTTTGGCCCATTTCACCTGACAGATTGGGGGGGGAAAAAACTCCAATCTCACACTTTTCATTTCTGCCCACAGATTTTCTATTGGGTTGAGACTCTGTCTTGCTGCAAAGAATGTGGCTGATCTTGAATGGATCCCTGCGGAGGGATGGTCCAAAATTTCTCCAAATGTGTATCATAACCTTGCGAAACAGTACAGGAGAAGACAACATGCTGTTATGCTCACCAGAGGTGGTCTCACCAAGCGCTGCACCAGGGGTGCAAGTCATTATGAAACCTGAGTTTGGATGGATAGGTTTATTTATGAAATAAATGTATGATTTTGGTTGGTTCCATTGGAATACAATATAACAATGAGCTGAGATATTTCTTGCATTCTGGCATTTTGAGCATCTAGTTGATCTATATAATAATAATTATAATGGCAATAATAAGAATATCCATCCATCCATCCATCCATTAACTTCCGCTTATCCGAGGTCGGGTCGCGGGATAATAAGAATAATTATTATTATTATTATATAACAATTATTGCTGTGTTTATCTATATGATCATAATAATAATAATAATAATTATTATTATTATTATTATTATTGTTATTAATGATGTTGTTATTATATTATTATTGCATTTCAGGTCAGGAGTGCAAGTAATTCTGGAGCTCACTATATCACAGTCTAGTTTGATTTTGAAAGAAAGTATTTAATTTGGTATAAGCTTTAACTCTTTGTGAATTCCTTTTTTTTTTGCCTCTTTATTCTTTTGTTATATGAACAATGCAAAGTTACTATCCAGACCGGTCATGATTTTACCTTCATATCTTTTTATATAAGTTGATATTTATTAGAGTGGTCCTGGATTTTTAGTGTCGATGAGCTGCAGTCTTTTTCCTCAAGCGGCAGACCGCGTTCCCCCTGGGGAGGGCGGACACCCCCGCACGCGCGTGTGAAAATGCCCCGACCCGCATGTGGCGCTTATTAGCCTGGGCATGGCTAACGACTTTGGCTGTGTGCTGAAATTACTTTTTAAATCGGCAATTAGGGAACATTAAAGCGGCAGCAGTGTACAGTAGTTCTCATTAACAGACAAGTGGTGTCCCACAAAAGACACACAGAGCCGCCTTCTCTCCAGTGGTCTGACCCACCTGGGGGTCGCCAGTGGAGAGGAAAGTACCCTGGGACACGCAGACACACGGAGGAGCACATACACAAGTGTTGAGAGCTTTTAAATAATTTTAAATTTAATTATTACCTCGGCTTTCGGAGAAAAAAATAGCACACCATCGTATAAAATTACGTGTTATACTATACAACATGATGTCCATAAACCACAAAATCATGTTTTAATTGTACCACTTAGTATATTAGTTTCAGAGTTCCAGAATGAGGATCTGGCCTTCAGGACACTTCAAATATACGATGACTGTGGATTCGACAGCGTGATGCCGCATGCAGCGATTGCAGATTCAGCAGAGTGATGCCGCATGCGATGATTACGGATTCGGCAGCGTTATGCCAAATGCAATGATTGTAGATTCGGCAGCATGGTGCCACATGCGGTCTTTGTCGATTCAGCAGAGTGATGCAGCATGCGATGATTATGGATTCATCACAGTGATGCCGCATGAAAATGATCGTGGATTCGGCAGTGACACTGTGACACTGCATGCGATGATTGCGGATTTGGCAGAGTGATGCCGCATGCTGTGATTGTGGATCCGGCAGAGTGATGCCGCATCCGATGCTCCCTGCTGGCGATGCAGCGGCCGGATGCAGAGGCCAGCCCTGCAGATAGGCATTGAAGCACTCTTAAATAGGGTGCTAAAATAAGGTACTAATTGCTCTGGAATTTACCCCCATGCACCTCTTTTTATAGCAATCAGCACGAGATCTGGCCTGTAATTTAGGCTGTGTGTTTTTAATCAGGTAAGGAGGGTAATTGCACTGGGTGTTTGAGTAAATACGGTGTCCATTTGTGTAATTGCTACCGGCCCTGCTCTGAAGCCCCATCGCTCTCCATGGTTCTTATTGCTTAATGTCCACTGTTGTTCTTGCTGTTTGTGCTGCAGATCCACACCTCCCTGATCAATGGGAGGCCCAGTGCAGAAGATCCCTCCCCAACCCTGCTGAACTTCACCTCTGCCCGCTTCATCCGCCTAAGCTTCCAGAGAATCAGGACACTCAACGCTGACCTCATGACCCTGGCTCTTAATGACCCGAGGGACATCGACCCAATCGTCACCAGACGGGTTCGGATGCGTGTCCAGTTACCTGTAGCAGTGGCAAAATGGATCTGTTAATGTGACTTACTCTGTTACTCGTCACTTTTACTAACATAATTCTCACCTTTCGCAGCGTAATCTCGCCAGATGATTTTAAATTGACTAATAAGACATCTTTTCAGTCCAGCTGATCACATTTTAAGTCTGGCCTTTTTCGGTCACCAGGTTTGTGCTTGTGTCTTAGTTAATTAACAGGTATGGCTGTACCTGCGGTTCACGCTTGTTATTGTGACTGTGGTCTCGGTGTAGCCTTGCCGAAGGACCTTTAAGTTGGCTTTTTGTGTCTGGGAACACACTGTAATGAATGGCGAATACCAACGAGCCCCTTTGAAACTGCCGTGTACATTGCAGCACCATCATGGGCCAGATCGCCCAATCATGGGCCGGAATGCCCAATGATGGGCCAGATCGCCCAATGATGGGCCGGATCGCCCAATGATGGGCCGGATCGCCCGATGCAGACTCATAACAATAAAGAGAGTTCAGTGTTTTACCTTGGTTAAAGGGTCAGCACTTTAATCAGAGGTCTGTGTGTAACCGGGCCTGCCTCTGATATCTGACTGTCACTGGCCCAGCTGCTTAATTGCCGGTTTAATTACATTCCCCCTGCCGCTCCGACCTGTGATCGCCCAAACTTTCATTTAGAGCCGAAAATGATGAAATAAGACCTCACCGTGTTACACTCTGCCATTTTCGTTTGTCCTGCCCGCAGTATTACTACTCAATTAAGGACATCTCGGTCGGGGGCATGTGCATCTGCTACGGACACGCCAAAGCCTGCCCGCTGAACAATGGCACCAAGGTATAATGGGGGAGGGGGAGCTCTCCGCACTTCAGCGCCGCCGAATCCATCCGCCCATTTTGGTCCCGGCCTTTTTGGGGAGTGGGCCTGCTCGAGCCGACATACCGCCATTGACTTTTGACCACCGCTGTTGCTGTTGGCAGAAATTCAGCTGCGAGTGTGAGGACAACACCTGCGGAGACAGCTGTGACCAGTGCTGCCCCGGCTATCACCAGCAGCCGTGGATGGCGGGAACGTTCCTGACCCGGCACGTGTGCGAGAGTAAGGACGTCACGCCGACGATGATGTAATCGCATCGCTACGGCGATGTGGGCCTTTCCATGATTGGGTGACGTAAAATGGACGGGGAGAGAGTCAGCTGAGCACTAAATTAAGAAGCCAGAGTATTTTGTGGTGTGATGAATATTGAGACGCTTAACGACTAGCTTGTACCCGTCCTGCTATATGCTATATTCTCCCAGAATGCAACTGTCATGGCAAGTCGGAGGAGTGCTACTACAATCAGACGGTCGCTGACAGGAGGGAGAGTCTGAACACGAGGGGCACATACGAGGGCGGCGGCATCTGCGTCGGCTGCAGCAACAATACGGCCGGCATCAACTGCCAGAGCTGCGCAGATGGTTACTTCCGGCCCGAAGGGGTATGGCATGCCGGCGCCGTCTCTTCCAGGAGGGAGCTTAGAAGTTCAAAATGATTTACCCCGCTGTCTCCACCAGGTGTTCCCGGAGGACCCTGACCCCTGCCAGCCATGCTTGTGTAACCCCGCAGGCTCCCTCCATGCAGCATGCGTCCCCGACGAGTCTATGGCCTCGGCAGGTAAACGAGCCTCCGCGATGCACCACATGTGACGCATTACATGCGTAACTGACGTCCCTTTGATCCAGACTGACTTATCTAGGTTGGACTATTTTGCATTTCTACAGCTGGATGCTGTTACCGAGGCAGCTCAGGTTAAGTATGCGACTCAAACATCGGAGAGAATGGCCCCTACTGGGACTTGAACTGACAACCTTTTGTGAAGGTTTTTTACCGCAACGCTGCCCCGCTGCCCTGCTCGCTGTCAACACCGGCGTGTCTCCGCTGTGCACCCCGCCTGCAGGTCTACGAGCCGGTTCCTGCCGCTGCAGGCAGGGCTACGGGGGTGACAAGTGTGACAGATGTGCCTTTGGGTACACCGGGTTCCCGCTGTGCGTGCGCTGCAACTGCAGTCTGGAGGGAAGTCTGAACAGGGACCCGTGCAAGCTGCCCTGCACCTGCAAGGTGGGCGGCCGCACGGGGCTGGACACAGAGCAGGGTGGGGTGGTGGGAGCCGCTCTATAGCCGGCAAGTTTTATTTTTAACATACAGTATAATCTGGCTGCTACAGATCCCGCTCTCTGTGTCGCATCTCAGAAACATCTGTTTCCGTGCGCCATGGGCTGATCCTTGCTTGCTGTTGCTCTAGTCTTTTAGACGATCATAGCACTGTTGTATGCATACGCACAATACATTCTTATACATGGCCTTTTATTTATCTTCTGTTTATTTTTTTTAATCCTATTTTTTTAACCCCACATTCACTTATTATTTGACTTAATTTATGATCCTTGCCTCACCACGGTTCGACACGTGATATTTTGAATTTACGATGGTACGACAGAGACGCGTGTTCAGCAGTCAACTTTGAATTTTGATCTGTTCAGTAATTGCGCACGGGACAAATAAATTCTTAAATCTCGTTAAATCTGCAATTTTTTTTGCTGCATCTTTTCCCTGATTGATGAGATTACTGATCTACTACCTGTCTGTATGAGACCGGAGGGACAGGATCCTTGACATGAACGATCCAGTCAGGAGGATTTGTAGGATCCCATCCGACCCAAATGTGCAATCTGGACCCTCGTGTCAAGGCCAGGACTCACCCTATGTGTCTTTTGTCGTCTTTCAGGGGAACGTCGAGGGGGAAAACTGCGACCTCTGCAAATCAGGATTCCACAATCTCCGTGAAGATAATCCCTACGGATGTGAAAAGTGCTTCTGCTCTGGCATCACGAGCGAATGCTCCGATTCTCCCTGGTCCTACAGTAACGTGAGATTTCAGACTTATTAGCATCTTTACTGTGGGGGGGGGGGTGTTTAACTCTTCCTGTGCACAGGTGGGGGCGCGTGGGTGTAGTACCTCAGTCTTCCCAGGTTTATTAAAATCACATTGTGCCATCCGCCGGGCCAGACATGGCCGAGGCCCCAGCGCACCGTAAATACTGGCTGATTTATAGCGTGTCACCCATGGTGACATGTTGATTGGATGAGCCCACAGGGGGGTCAGAGGTTAATAGTCTGTGGGGATACGTGTTGGTAAACAGAGGGGCTATCAGCAAAGGCAGTGTGGAGGGAGGGGGGAGGAGGTGTCACAGTGATCAACGCCCCCGTCCTGCATGAGACAGGCAGCCCTGCATCTGTCTCTGTAATTAACCTGACCTTGAGTTCTCCTTCCAAAACACCGCCGCCGCCGCCATGTAATTGTGTCTGTGCATGCATCACGTGCGAATGCCATGTCCGCGCGCACGGGCCGTCTCCACGGCAAGTGCACGTAGCAGCGTAAATGAGACTCTGCTCCGAGTGTGGCCTTCTTTTACTTTGGTCTCTCTACCATTTCCTTTTTTTTTTTAACATGGTCTTAACCGAGCTGCACACCCCGTAATTTAAGTACACTTTACCGAGGTTTAACCCACCCACATAAATACCTTGATGGCGTGATAACGGAAATGCATGTGTGCCGTGGGAAATTCTCAGCGATTTGTTTTCAGTTTCTTTCGAGAATACTATTCCACCGTCACACATAACAAGCAGAGTGGTTTATGGCCAGAACTATGTTCCTACTTATCAATTAAATGACGCCCTTTTTCAGAAAATGGGTTAAGTGGTGGGCGCCAGTACATTATTCCCTGGGATTCTGATGAATGGCTGTACTAGTTATGGTTTGATTACTGACTCATTCATCCGTTTCTCTCCGGTTCCCTTTGCCAGGTGACGACCATGTTTGGCTGGGTCCTGAGGGGGGACGGTGAGGGCAAGGTGTGGCCCATGACAAGTCAGGAGGGCCCCCCATCACTCAGCATCAGCCATGCAGAGGCCAGCGCCCATCTGCAGGGTGTTTTTTACTGGAGCGCCCCTCCCAGCTACCTGGGGAACAAGGTCAGACCCCTGGCTTCACTATTTCTGTACCCACCCCGCGCCGCCCCCGCCTGTTAACACCTCGTAGTGGGCTGAGCTCCCCCACATCCAAAGGGAGCGGAAGAATTCTGTACCTACCTGTGCTTAGCATCTGCTCTTTGCATCTGTGTTCGGCATCTCTGTTCAGTGCCTGTGCTTAGAAACACAGCTAAATCCCGGACATTTTTAGGTCACAAAGAAGAGGACAAGTCTGGGAGAAAGGGGACGTATGGCCTCTGCCTAGCATCTGCGCTTAACATCTGTCCTCAGCGTCTGTGATTAGCAGCTGTCCTCAGCGTCTGTGATTAGCAGCTGTCCTTAGCGTCTGTGATTAGCATCTCTGCTTAGAATCTGTGCTTAGCGTCTCCGTTTGGTATTTATTGTACCTGGTGTGATGCTAGCTGCTTAGCTGTAATGTCATAGCTTAGCTTAGCATCTGTACTTAGCGTTTTTGCTTAGCATCTATGCTTAGCTCTGCTTAGCATCTGTGCTTAGTGTCTCTTCTTAGAACCTGCGCTTAGCGTCTCTGCTTAACATTTACTGTGCCTGGAGTGATGTTAGATTCTTAGCTGTTGCATCTAACCAGCTTACCAGCTGTGCTTAGCATCTGTGCTTAGCATCTGTGCTTAACGTCTGCTTAGCATCTGTCCCTAGCGTCTCACCCTAGCATCTCTGCTCCATGTCTGTGCTTTGCATCTGTACTTAGCATTTGTGTGCAGCATCCATGCTTTGCATCTCTGCATGGCATCTCTGCTTGCCATTCACTGTTCTCAGTATGATGTCCACCATCCCATCGCACATCATGCACATACAAGCAGAACCTCACATTATAAGGCCAATTCAGAGGCACTGTGGGGGGGGGGGGGCGACACAAAGGCCACACAGACAGAGTCGGGAGTGAGGATCAAAAACCTAACCTACATACGCACACACTCTTATACATGCCTGGCATTATATATGTATATTGCTACATGTGTGGGATTTTCTCTGTCCCTCACTGTGTTAAGATGAGGCTTCGTATGCAGAAGTATGAAATGTTCCTTTGTAGCGATACTCCCTGGGTGTAAACGTGGGTGTTCTGCACTCAGTGTGAGATCGCGGCAGTCGGGGGTCAATATGAGCACTGCGCATAGGCCAAAAGAGAAAAACAAACGTTTGCTTCTCTGTGGCCGTCAGTCAGGACTCGTATAAAGCGTTCGGACGCGGGCTCTCACGCCGCCGTGAAGCCCGACTCTGCTGTAATTACGCGGGGACATCCTCGCTGCCATGTTTCATCGTCCGAATTAGGGCGGCCGTGATGGCCATTAGCGGTGACAGCCGTGCGACGGCGTGCAGGGGGGCACGTCTGTGCATTTCTGGGGTGGGGGTTGAGCGTGCGATTGTATGCAGGCGAGGTGAGGGGTAGGACTGAGAATCCCTGTGGTGCCCCTAAACGTCCATGCGCCGGTTCCCTGCAGGCCCCCACTTTAGCGTCCGCGGCTCCAGCTCACGCCTTTCGGCCGCGTGAGACCGGCGTCGGGCGGAATGACTGACTGCGTGTTTAAATATCTGACAAACCTGGGAAGGCAGCGGCTTGGATTCCGCCAGCAAACACGTGGATACACGCGCGTGTGCATATGCATCACGCGGTAATTAATGTGTCACCCGCAGCCGTAATTGATATTTTTCTCCGGCAGCATGTGGCAGAGGAGGACGGCGAGAGTTTGTGGTATAAAGAGTGAACCCACAAATACCCTGCTGAACTACTCTGGTGGGGGGGGGGGAGGTTTCTGGACCCTGATTGGCCATCGCCTGAGCGGAGCCACTTCTTGGCTTTCTTGGGCAGGCAAAAGGAATCGCAGCAATTATGGTGCCTGGCTCTTCGCTGAGTTGTGACCCATCACGGGTAATAGACTATTATGATGATAAATGGAGTGATCTTGGCGGCAGGGCGCACGCTTCTGCGCCTCCCCAGCGATAGAGGGGGCCATTACCTCCTGTCTCCGCGCTGACAGGGGCCCGGTATGCATGGATGGCCGCCAGAGATTGTTTTACCCAAATGAATATATTTACTCAGGATAACTCGTCCGAGGCCTTGCTCACGAATGCCCTCCCCCTCCCTGGAATTGGGGCATCTTGGAAGCTGCTGCAGTGCCTGCAGAGGGTGACCTGCCCCCCCCGCCACTCTACGGCTCACTGGTCTCACTCCGCGTCAATTAAATGTTGCACTGATGAGGCTTTTTAAAGGCTCCCGTTCATCTCCTCAGAGTCTGAGCGCAGTCGATACATGCAGACATCAAATGTATATTTTTTAAACTGTTGAATGTATGTGTCACGGTTTTTTTTTTTTTTTTTTGACTGCTCATATTCGACAGCTTGGTTATTCGGTCGCCGGGGGAGAGAGAGGTTGGCGTCTTTTCTTGGGTCTCCGTCAGGTAACTCCAGTTAAACATGCAATCCAGAAACATCTAGTTAGGTGAATCTGTGTCAATAAATAGCACAGTGTGTGTGAGTGTGTCACCCAGGATGTCCTGTACTTCCTGAGAGAGGCTCCAGGCCGGCAGTGACCCCGTGCGGGATGAACAACACGCGTGGCTAAGGTTTGTCAGCGTTAGTACATGGAGTTTGCTGGAATAGCATGGATTGTTAGTCTTGTTCTTGTTTCATATTTTTCACGTCTTCATATTGTTTAGGAATTATTCGATCACGTGAGGTATAACAAACAGTAAAGCAGTAGTAGAATCCCACTTAACGTCAAACGGATTAACAGCTACAGGGTCGCCAGCTGAGATTTTCAATCCGAGACAAGTCTGCACACACATGTCCATGTACGTTAACGGTTTTACTGCCTCGTTAATAATCTGTAGTTTTTGGCAGACTGCCCCTACGCTTTTGATGTAGCTCATTTCTGGTTTATACTGGAATAATATAGAATTGCCGTAAGATTTCTTGGACGAGCGTGAGAGTCTGAAAGCGTGAATGTCAAACCGGATGCGTGAGAGTTGGCAGCCCTGACTAGCTTCCTGTCAATCCAGTAACACTGCGCTTTGAGTCCTATAAACATACGCGAACATGTTCAGCCATGTGACACGCATGTGTCTTCAGCAAGGGGGCGTTCCCCACATAATTCAGCCACACGGAGATGCTTGTCCGGTTGTCTTGGCGATGTGCGCTGTCCTACACCAGGCGCATGGGCCCAGAACTCAGTCCACAGATGTGCATATTTGTTTAAAGGCGGGACTTGAACTGAACGCTGCTGTTGTTCAAAAGCAGCAAAAAGTGGCTTTGTGCAGAATGGTGTCGTGCCCTTAGCGCATGTCTTGGGAGGGGGGGGGAGGGGGGGGCTATGGGAAGGACATACAAACGATTCTTCCGGATATTAAAACAAACAAAATGGCCGCTTTGTATCATGCAGAGCAGATGTGGGGCTGTGTGCCATGATTAGGGCTTTGTCTGAGGAATATAACCGGGGATGGGGGTGGGACAGCTGTCCTGTGAGATTTATTAAAATCGCCCTTCCGATTGCCATTCCTTAGCGCCTATGTGAAGTGGATCTCATCGATAGCATTTCCAAGGGGGAGGTCACATGATGTGTAACTTATTTGTATGGCACAAATAAAGGTTACGCAGCAGAGTTGGAGATCCTGCTGTCGGGTTCGTGGCTGCGAATATGAGGGTTCGATCTAATAAAAGGTCACCAAAATATGCGGCACCTGACAGGCGGCTTATGGGGCAGCCCGGGGTCCTTTCCTGCTAATCTGGGAAGGATGTGCATCACGCCTGCCGAGTCTACACATGAATAATATCCTTGACCCCCCCCCCCCCCCCCCCC
>JAODKF010000007.1:155937-173765 GCA_026779585.1 Mormyrus proboscirostris
CCGTTTGTTGCATGAGAGTATGTATGTGCATGTACATTTTTGGTTTCTGTTTTTGCTTTTGTGTGTGTGTGTGTGTGTGTGTGTGTGTGTGTGTGTGTGTGTCTTCGTGTTTGTGCCCCCCCCCAGCCTGTGACGACGACTGCAGCGGTGTGCTCCTCAACGACATTGACGGGCTCCACCGCCTCATCTCCAGCGTCAACCTCACCAGCCCCCTGCCCCCCCCATACAAGGTGCTCTACAGGTTCGAGAACATGACAGAGGAGCTCAAGGTAAACCTGAGATGCTGCAGGCGCCTAACCAAGGCGAGAAGTAAACTGGGTCTGACTGCTGGGAAAAGATCATAAGTGAGAAGAAGAGAGGAGGGAGGCAGGGGAGAGAAGGCACAGGGCCAAACTGGGTCAAACTGGGCCGTGCACGCATCCTGTTACACCATTAGCACCCCGCGAGCCGAGTTATAAACATGCTTAACTCGCGTACGATTTCACCAAGCCGTATACGGATGTTTGTTCTGCTCTTTTTTTGTATGTTTTTGTATTGTGAATCTCCCGGATTCTGGGACGAGCGGAATTCGAAGCCCAGAGTAACGGCGGCGCTGGTCTCCTTTCTACCCATTTGCTCAAGTCCTCAGTCACCCAGGCGACTCCCCCATACGTCACATTAAAGAGCTCACACATCCTCAAGACAACGTTTCCTCCCGAATCTGAACGTCTGCCGCCTCGGGAAAATCGCAGACATTAAAGAACTCCATCTGCGGTCTCTCGTGTTAAACGCTTTAGATACAACGGAAGATAAAGACACCATATTTCTGCCCCAGAACAGGTGGATTTTGTTTCCAAAATCTTCAAAAGAGACAGGAACAGGGCAGGCGCACAGTCACCGTATCTATCAGGTCGCTTCCAGTATTGATCTCTAGGTTTCTGGCTCTCTGAGGCACCTTCATACCCCCACTGTTCAGCGGCTTGTGAACCAGCATCCTGTGCTCACCTTCCTGGAGTTATCTTCAGTTATGGGGCAGGGGTAGATAGTCGGCCAGGTGGCAGTACTGCTCCGTCAACTTCAATGGCCGCCGTGATTTACACACTTCCGGAAGCTTCCGGCAGATTGTGTGACTCGCCCGGTCTCCCTCTCCTGCAGCACCTGCTCTCCCCCCAGAGGGCACCAGAGAGGCTCCTCCAGTTGGCAGACAGCAATCTGGGCAGCTTGGTGACAGAGATGGATGAGCTTCTGGGCCGTGTATGTTCCTGAATTCCCGCACCCTCTGCTCCCTCCGTCCCGACCCGCCTTGGCGTGGTCTCCGCAGCTCTCAGCCGTCATCTGCTGAAGCTGCCTCCATCTTAATCAGCTCCACCATCTGCATCTTTCGTTCGTCCACGTATGCCTCTACATAAGCACCCATGTTAATGGCGTACTTGCCGCCCGAGTCTGCCCCGTGCCGGGCTCGGCCTCGTCGTCACGGCAGACCGCTCCTGTTTCCGCAGTCGACCAAGGTGTCAGCGGACGGTGCGCAAACAGACGCTGACTCCGAAAGGATTCAGAAGAGGGCGGAAGACCTGGAGCTGCTGGTCAGGAACACCCTCCTGGAAGCTAAAGGTGAGGATCCATTTAAAACCCAATTCGTTCTGAATCTGGGACCATCGTGGTGTCATTGGTGGATGGTGGGTTAAGCCTCTGCACCGGTGACCAGAAGGTCGCCAGTTCGAATTCCATCTTGGGTGGTTATAGTTTTACCTCTGTTGAGCCCTTGATCGAGACCCTTAACCCCTCCCAAATTTCTCCAGGGGTGTCGAATAAAGAACCTGACCCTATATTTGAACTTTTTATATTTCTGTGTGTATGTCTCAAAGAGAGCATGATGGGGTATATGAAAAGAAGCATTGCGATGCACGTCTTCAAATGGAAATAAAGCATCATTTCAGAATCACTCCCAGAGTGTTTTCCAGCATTTCGCCTGTCAAAGCCAAGTGCCGGAGATTTGAAACGGACAGCAGGGTCACAATATAAAAGGGAGGCCTCTTCTCAGTCTGCATCCGCTTCTTTCATTCTGTGATTAGACAGCCTCTGCTGTGAAACAGTTTTCCCGCAGTCAAAGCCGACGGGTGATTGCGTTAGCGATGGTCCCAGCGGTGCAGCGCCGTGGCTTTAATTAAAAGGCAGCCTAACGACGGCGAACTGGCGCGGCGCGCGCCCTTCACAGGCGGCGCCTCTGGCGGCGGCGCCGGTAACCGAGGGAGACGAGCCAGGGTTCCGCTCAGGTGGCGAGCCGGAGCGGGTGGTCTCAGAGTCACACCTGCAGCACGGCGGGCCGCCCCGCCCGACGTGTGCTGTCCAATCAGAGGCCAGAACATCGATGGCGACGTAACGCGGACAAGCGGTAGCAGATGAAAAGACCAATCAGACGGGAGCCTGCTAAATATTCATGTATAAACAAGTTAAAATGTAGAGACTGAATCCAACTTAAAGTACTTTAAAACAGAGTGGGCTGTTATTCGGGGCTGGACAACGTTAATAGATATGTATTCTTTCTTTGTAATCTTATTAGGCACTTTTTGTTTGAATTCGGGAAATGCGTTTAATTATGCTCCATTTTGATGGTTTTTATGTAAATTAAAACCCACTGTGAGACTCCCCTGCTTTTGAAATGTGCGGTTTGGATTTCAAAGACCAAATTAATGTGATTAAAGCCTGCCAAGCAGGATTTGAATTTCTTTGAATCGACCAAAAAAAAAAAAGACCCGCATCGAATGGAAAGAAAGAGAGCCATATTTGTGTTTTGTTGTCGTCCTCCTCTTCCCCCGGCCTGCCTTTCAGCTCATCCAAACGTGGCGTAGCGGCTCTCTCACGGCCTCTCCCAGCGCGGATCGCACGCAAAGCCCCCGTAAATGCTCCAGCCAGCCTGTATTCCTTGCTTCAGAATTAATTGGTCTTTGGACCAAGTGATAGGTTGAGATTAGCTTGAAAGCTGCATACCCCTCCGTGCCAAGAGGTAGCCAGCGTAGCTTGTTTTATGTGAGTGATTCGTTGTCTGTTTACTGGGCTGCAGTCCGTGTTTCTCACTGGCTCTGCCTTCCTGCAGTTAATCGTTTGTAACTTTGCTCGATAGCTACCCCCACAGAAGTGGTTTGCCTCTAAAAAGCAATGGGGATATTTCTCCACCTTGTGTCCTGCTTTTCCCATGATGCTATGCGTGCCTCATGCTTCTCTGAAAGGCAATGGGGGTATTTCTCTGCCCTGTGACATGTCCTGCTTTTCCCGTGGTCAGGTATGCTCCCCGGTGTAACACAGAGCCCTTCGCTTTGTCTCCAGTTCTTCAGGACAAGGCCCAGCACCTGAATGAGACGCTGGGCTCCCGTGACGGCACCCCTGAGAAGAGCCTGCAGGAGATGCAGAAGGAGATTGAGGCCATGCTGGCGGAACTGCACAAGCGCCAGTTTGGGGGCAAGAAGCAGATCTCGGACGAGGAGCTGGGGTAGGTGGCGCCCTCAACGGGACCATAGCAGGCACTGCGTGAGGGAGTACCTTTGACACACTTCAGGTGGCTTTTCTTGAATGTTTCTTTCTGTTTCTACTTTGCTAAGTATCGGTCAGTTTCTGTATCCACAGCAGTGACTAATCACTTTCTTCTTGACGTCTTGACATTAATGTGCGCCTGCCTCGCTGTCCATGTGTAGCGTAGGCAGCAGTCGGAGCCCTTCACACCTACGCTCCAGAGCATGATGGGCCTCCGTGTCATACTGGCTGGTCTTTGTGAGCGTGAGCGTGCGCGTGCATGTGGGGTCTGCCTGGGCCCCTGCCGGCCGTTTCCACTTCCTCCCTCCCCTGTTCAGCATGCTAAGGTTTCTCCCAGTAACCCTCGTCTGTGAGTTGCATCCTGCCATGGCGCCTTGGCGTTGCCGCGTGCAAAACCCATATGGGTTTGGGTGGTTTTGGGAAAAGGACGAGGATGGGCAGGGCCAGATGAGTCATCTACAGAGAAATCTGCCCACTGTATACAACACTGGGCCCATGTTCTAAGTACAGCATTTAGATCATAAAGACCAGCATTCAACGAGAAATCTGTCCGTGGTGGAGTTAGTGTCCGTGTGCTTTGCTGGATGCTTGCATGCTAGTGGTTATGTGTACAATCTCTGTCATGTTTCCTCCGTACTTTCACTATGCAAAACCATTTTGTGGATGAGCGAATCCAGACAGAATTAGCAAAGTTTTCCTTTCTCATGTAAAATCTTAATGAACTAATTAAAAGTTGCCTGAGGTGGGTGAGAGGAATAATATTCTTTCTAATCAAATTAGTTTTGTAATGTATTCCTTTCCTAGGCCCCTAACTTAACCATGTAAGAATAAATATGGCCATCTAGTGGCAGTTTACTGTAAGAAATAAACTGAGACGAGCAGGGACAATACAAACGTGTGTGTAGCGGTAGTTTAGCTTGGATGCTGCGCTGAGGACGTGACCAACACTTAAGGGTCATGCTCTACAGGGCCGCGGAGGCTTTGCTGCAGAGGGTCACCCGTCTCTTTGGGAATCCGCACAAAACCACGGAAGACCTGAAGCAGGAGGTGATGAGTAAGGTGGCTGACTATCAGGACAAGTTGGATGACGCGCACGAGCTGCTGAAGGGGGCCCAGCTGCAGATCCGCGAGACCGATGCCCTCTCCGATCTGAACCGGCGCAACATGAGCATGCTGGAGGTGGGATTCTCTCAGCTCTGACTATTTGGGTTTGGACCCCAGAATTCAGAGCTAGCGGCCACTGTGCTGAATGTTTACCAGACACATTCCAAATAATTTAACTTGTAAGACAGTAAGAAAAATTATATAATATGAAAATCAACTGTTTGTCTCATATGTAATGCACTATAAATGCCTTAATAATACATTATAATGGTGAGTATAAGCATTAAGGATGCTTTGTACTGCATTATAAGGCAGTCATAATACATAATACATGTACATATGCCTTTTCATAAGTTATAGGTATATTTATAATGCATTTTGAATGTTTTATAAATTACTAAAAACATGACCTTAAGTTAAGTGTTACCACGTCTGTCTTGAAAGCTACACCTGTCATTAATTTTGTACCACGACTGGGTCCCCTCTCAGTCAGCAGTCACAGCATCACCCGCTGGTTCACTCGGACTGTGGTCGTCATGACGATGTGCAATGTTGGGGGTACTTAGAGCTTATAGTTCCATCTGCCCCTAGAGCAAGAGGGATGCCGTGAACGCTGCCATGACAGGGACCGAGGACACCCTGGCTGAGGCGGAGCGCATCCTCGGTGAGGCCGACCTCCTGTCGACCAACATCAATCAAGAGGTGGAGGTAAGACTGTGAGCTAAGATGTAGCAATGCTATTATGAAATGACCCTTCATTTGCAATTTGCATGCTCCTTTTCACACATCCTTCCTCTAAGATATACATAAACATCCTTGGAGGTAAAGTTTGGGGTCTGAGAGCAGGGTGGCTGTTAAGAGCCTTGCTCAGGGGCCCAATGGAGCTGTGACTATTCTGCTTAGGCTGGAATTCAAACCAATAACCTTCCGATCACAAGCACAGAGACTTAACTCGCTGAGCCACACATCTTCTCCTTACGACTCCCCCTGGCCAGCCCTTCACAGCATGTCTGCTTGGATTTCGATTGGATCGTTTTGGGTGAACTGTGAGGTCAAGACCATAACGAAGAAGAGCACAGACAAAGCATGGAGCGCCTCAGAATGCTAGAAGGTTGCACTAAGCTGGCAGGGTGGAATAAATCTAGGTCGCGGTACTAGCAGGTCGCGACCGCAGACGATCTCGGTGCCGGTAGGCCGGAACAGAGGTCAGTCAGAACGCGTAATGTTCCGTGACTCCAAATGCAGGACCTGGAGGATATGGCGCGTGACCTCAACCATCTGGACGACCAGCTGGACTACAAGGTGAACAAGATCAGCACGGGTCTGCATGAGAAGAATCTACCGGGGCTGATGCTGGAGGTGGAGAGCCACGCCGCCCAGCTCAAGGACTCTTCTGGCATCCTTGACAGGTGGGCGGCGCTGCAGACAGTAGCGCTGCCGAGAGCGTCACTCTCGCTGTGTGGCCCGTCGTCGCTTTCTGACTCCGTCACTTTCAAGTCAACTTGGCTGTATTTTCATACCGTCCTTATATACAATGACAGGAAATAATGTCCCTAAGGACCACAGTGTAACATACAGATAGCGAGTAATAATAATAATAATGATAATAATAATAATCAGGTGGGTTTTATTGTCGTACCATGCCTGTACAGGAATACTGTACAGCGGCACAAAATAACATTTTCTCTGGGTGCAACTTGCAAACAGCAAGGGGGGGGGGGGGGTTGGCGGATCATGGTACTTGACATTACAGTACAGTACAGTACACAGTACAGTATGAAACCGTGGGGCTGGACATCATTTCATTGAACAGAGGGGCGTCGATCTGTAAGGGTTCCAGGGCCCCTGTTCCGTGCATGTCAGCCATGCAAGCTTTCAGCTCCACATCTAACCCTTCCTGCCCGGTTCTCAGTATCCTTGCAGAAGCGAGGAACCTGTCGTTCAATGCCACGGCGGCGTTCCACGCCTACAGCAACATCAAAGACTTCATCGAGGAGGCGGAGCGGCTGGCCAAGCAAGCCAGGGCCCGGGGCGTGGAGGCCGTGCAGCTGGTGAGCCACGCCCTCACACACGGGCACGCGACCTCGCTATTAACCCCCCAGTGCTCCACAGCCACACTCCCAGCAATCAGAGCTCCGGCTTGTTTGAATGCAGTCATTGTGATTTGTTTTCAGTGTCGTTACTCTGATGCCTTCTACTTCAGCGGGGGGTGGGGTTAGACCCCCCCCTTCCTCACCCCTCATACAATAGAAGGTCCTCTGTTCTCACCCGAATCCCCTGGGTATAAAACAGATAATTTCCTTGTGGTTCTTGCACAATTACATTGACCTCCATCGGCGAACATCAAAGAACCCGTAACATCAAAGCTCATGTCACCGCTAGCTCGCAGGCGGCCATGTTGACTCCGCCTCCTTGTCTCGTCCTTGCCCAGGCTTCCAGCCCCAGAGGCTCTCTGAAGGAGCTGGCCAAGAACTCACTGCAGAAGAGCTTCCGGCTGTGGAATGAGGCCAAGGAGTTGGATGGTGACGTTAAGGGTGAGCTCTTCCACAACCTCCAGCCGCAGACCGTCGTTAAAATGCAGGCGGATCGTCGGCCGAGCGGTCCGCCCCTGCGGAACCTGGAGTCACGTGCCGTGTGTTTCAGAGAACGCCGAAAGTCTGGGCCGGCTGCAGGGCAGGATAAAGAATGCCGAGACCAAGAGCAAGGACCTGCTGAAATCCATCGATGACGCCCTGGGAAGGCTGGAGACCCTCCCAAATGGTAAAGGCAGCATGCGGGAATGAGCGTCACCCTTCTGGGCGTGGCCTGTTTGTGATGGACAAAACACAATCAGCTAATAGTCAGGTCAAGTCAAGAGGGGCTTCATTGTCACACTAAGCATATACAATGGCGTACAGTGGCAGGAAATAGTGAACAAAAAAATCACACACATAATGTAAATGTGAGCGTAAACAATGTTGGAATGTTTCGAATTTCAACAAAGGAAGCGGCAGAGTTGCCCATGAAGGTCTTCATGGGGTTGACGTCACTTCACCTGTGAGCTTTAGTACTTTATGCTGCGTCATCGTAGTTTCTTTGTTTGCCATTGCTGACCCACTTGGCCTATAGTATGAGGTCTAGGACGACTCAGAAACTTGTCTGGTGCGTTACCCGCTGTGCCCGGCTGTCCACGCAGACACGAGCTCCAAGCTGCAGTCGGCCAAGGAGAAGGCCAGGGACGCCAACGAGACGGCCAGCGATGTGCTGGCAAGACTCAAGAATATGAACCTCGACCTAGCGGGCCTGCAACGCAACTACAGCAAGCTGGGTGATGATATCAAAAAGGCCGACAACATGATCCAGGACCCTGACAAAAATAGTAGGTATCCCCACTGGGTGTCTCTGACACAGACTATGCTGAATGTTCCTTCAAAATAATGCAAGATAACGTGGCGACGATGCGACTTGCATTAATGGCGTAACGATAATAATGCAACTTTTAATTTCTTAACGAAAAAAATACGCAAGTGAAGGCAATTCCTTATTAGTGTTTTTTTGTCTCTGTGTCCTGTGCGCGTGATGATCTTGTGAACCTCGACAGCCATAAGTACGTATTTCTTTTTTTACAGTCTCACCGTTGCGCATGTTAACTGGAGCCTAGTGCTGCATGGGCCACTGCTGAAATTAGCATGGTGCCAGAGTAACATCCTTCTGCTTTCTGTTCTGCAGCAGGGCCTTCACAACTCAAACTAAGCTCATTCTTCATACTGTTAGCATTAAGCTAATCAGCGATTAGCATGTTATTCGTTATCATCAATGTTTCATCTTCCTTTCTTCCATCGGAGTGTCTGTGATTAATCGATCTCAGTCACTGCGCTCCCTTGCCTCACCCCAACAGACTAGCCGCACGCGCTCAGTCGCTTCCTCACCAGCGCCTGCCACTCCTTGCAGATGCGCCGGTCAGTTTTCTTTCCTTTTTTTAAGTTCATGCGGCCGGGGCGAAAGTGAAAGACCTGGAGGATGAAGCCGACCGCCTGCTAGAGAAGCTCAAGCCGATCAAGGAGCTCCAGGACAATCTGAAGAAGAACATCTCGCAGATAAAAGAGCTGATAAACCAAGCGCGCAAACAGGCTAACTCGGTGCGTCATGGTCATTTCTCTACCCGGAGCACCATCGATAAAATATCATTTTAACAATTTTGACAATGAGAGGACACAGGATCAGAGGACGTATTTACAGTACATAGTCAACACATAATCAGAAGGTTGTGTATAATAACTGCATAATTATAATCAGAGAATGATGATTAGACAGCCTAGGTATTTAATACATAAGCATTCCATTTACATACATGCACATCTGGCTGTTCATTTAGTTGTTGGTCAGGATTTTGGGGGCAAAGATGGGGGGCTGCCCTGGACAGGATGGCTGCAGCCATGGGTTAGTTATACCAAAATTGGTTAATTGTGAGCTTCCTAACTACAGAGCATTTGACTTGCACCTGTGACAACAGACATCCACTGTTTGACGTTTGAAAACACAGCTGGGCTTTCGAAGGGATTATTTTCTTTTTACTTAACTTTGTCTCGATGTTTGTCTTAACATTGGCTCTCTGACCCAAATAAGTTGTAGTAAAACATGAGGGGCTGACCGTTGGCGATGTTCGCTCTACTGTGGATGTCAAACCCATAACAGTAAAAAACAATTAATTGAAATATCCCCACCTCCCCATCTAGATTAAGGTTTCCGTCTCCTCTGGGGGAGAGTGCATTCGCGCCTATCGACCGGAAATCAAGAAGGGTCGCTACAACACCATCATTTTGAATGTGAAGACTGTCTCCCCGGACAATTTACTCTTCTACCTGGGCAGTGCCCAATACGTAAGTCACTCCCAAAAATCCCTTCTGACGTTTCTTAATAGTATCACTGGTACCATTTACAATAAGGCTTCCCCTTTGCCACTTATAAATAGCAGTGACTCATTAAAAAGAAGAAAACTGTGGTATAACTTGTTTATAATTGTCTATATTTACAAAGTGTTACAACCTAATTAATAACCTGCTTATAAACCATTCATAACCCCTTTATAAGGGTAGCCTTATTGTAAAGTGGGACCGTATCACCAAAACAGTCTATATGCTCGAATGAGAAAATAAATATCACATATCTGACACACATACCAATATATCACCTGCTTTTATTTCACAGTGCTTATTGGCATCCATAGGAAGACATAACCTGAAAAATGAGGGAATGTGTGTAAATATTTGAATATTTATGACTATCTCTATAACTTTTTGACGCGGAGCCATTTAGCAGTGTTTTGTTTATTAGCTAGATAACTAATGTACCGCAATTAAATTGAAATTACTCTCCCGATCATGCTTTCTCAGACGTTTTGATGACAATTAGATGAAAAGGCAAAAAAGAGATGATGAAAGGGTATTCAATATGCAGTCCCCAAGAGAGAACATATAATTTTGCTGTGTACGACAACCACGGCAATTAGCAGCGAGTTCAGATAAAGCGCCAGCATGTGGCCATAGCGTTGATTTCCTCGGGGAAATCACAGGGGCCCTCGCTCTCGCTGATTTGCTTGTAGCTTCGTTCCTCAGCATCCCATTCTAACGTGTCCCGCTCTGTGCTTCCCCTCTTCCCTGGAGTGGGGCCCCGGTGATGTGCCCATAATGTCGCCAATTAGATGCCCGTCTCTGTGCATCTCAATCGCCCGTCTCTCCTAGACTGACTTCCTGGCGGTGGAGATGCGCAAGGGCAAGGTTAGCTTCCTGTGGGATGTTGGCTCCGGCGTGGGCCGCGTCGAGTACCCCGATCTCACCATCCACGATGGAAACTGGCACCGGATCGAAGCTTCTCGGTAGGTCGGGGATGAAGCTGGGGGGGGGGGCTGACTGGGTCTTGGTGTGGGACCCCCTTTACCATTTTATATTTTAAATTTCACTGCATCCTTTGTTTTGGGATAACTACTCGACTCAAGAATGCAACTGCTATAGCATCTGCCTCAACAGCGCCACAGTGTGGACACAGGTGGTAGGCTCATCCCGCTAATCCGGTGTATGATTTATTTCGGTGGCTTCTAGTATTGGCATCAACGGTACCATCTCGGTCCATGCACTGGAGGGCCCGAAAGCTGGCATCATGCCCGTCTCCAGCAGTGCCAGCTCCCCCAAAGGCTATACCATCCTCGACGTGGACGAGAAAGCCTATCTCTTCGTTGGAGGCATTCTGGGAAGCGTGAAGGTAGTGTCCAGCCTCCAAAAAAAAAATACTCTTCAAGCTGCCCTTGAGATGTATTGACATTTGTTTCGACTGACCGTTGAAGAAAGCTGATGCCGTTAAAACCACCACCTTCACTGGGTGTATGGGGGAGACCTACCTGGACAACAAACCCATTGGATTGTGGAACTACCGTGAGCGGAAGGGAGACTGTGCCGGATGTGTAGTGAGGTAAGCCTGTCTGGAGTCACGATGAAGGGGTTTAAGTCTCGAAACCCATGTTGGATGGGTTTTTTAAATGCCTCTGTCAACCACCAACAGCCTTAACACTACTCTAATTGCTTTAATTGTCTCATTAATTCCCATTGGGCTAAACAAGGCAGTGATTGATAGCGTACGTAATTCCGTTGGGTCATGAAGCCTATTTTTTTTTTCCTCCCACCAGTGTTTGTAGCAGCCGTCAGACAGCTGCTTTTCATTTCCCGAGTAAATACAGGCGTGGAACAAATTTCTTAAATTAAGTAGTTTACTGTTTGCTGTAAACATGGATTGGAGCGTAATAAATTGTGAGCAGTGAGTATAGGTCACAAAAAGAACAAAAAGATTACAAACCTAGGAAATGTAAAAAAGAAAAAAACCTAGAATATCACTGCATAAGTTTATTATTATTATGTCGTTATTATTATTATTACTTACTTTCAGGGTATAGTCCTGGGTACCACATAAATAATACATTCCTGTAATAGAGTCCTTGTAGTGTCTGGCTGCTGAGACGTCTGGGCTGCACAGTTCTGCTGGTGCTGGCTGCTAAATTGCTTAGACTACAGCCAATTTATCTTCTGAGACACAACTGTCACAGCAACCGCAACTCACAGGGCTAAGAAATCCTGGAAGAATGAATTATTAAGTTAATCACTCATATGTGGATGAAAGTCAATACATGCTACTTCTGTAGGGTTATTGAGACGTGACTGATGAGGTACAAATAGGTACTGTTTTTATTTTACTGTAGTTCCAATCTAATCTATTGACCATCATGTTAGCTTTTATTCTTAATAAACAATATACATTGCTACGGATTTAACAATGATGATAATGCGGAGGGGCATTTAAATGTTTAATTGGTTACAAAAGTATTCACTCTCTAATTATGATTTACTATTCATATTAAGTTCACTGTTTAATATTAATAATAACCAAATTACCTCCTTACTTTTGCGTTTGAGTTTTTCCGGTGGCTTATTGTTAAAGATGCATGGTGTTACTCTGTAACTAATTTGACCACTTCAACAAAAGGATTAGCCAGAAGTTATAAATGCTAGTAAAATAAAGTAGAAAAAGATGCTGCATTTTCCTGTGGACACACCGCACGATGTTCCTGGTCTTATTCTACCATCCGGAAGCCGCATCCTGTCCTGTGCTGTTTATCCTGCCCAGCCCTCAGCCATCAGACAGCGAAGGCACGGTACATTTTGACGGCGAGGGCTACGCCGCCGTGAGCCGGCCGACACGCTGGAACCCCAACATCTCCACCGTCGCGTTCAAGTTCCGCACCTTCTCCACCAACGCCCTCCTCATGTATTTCGCCACGAAGGACATGGTGAGGCAGGCAGGGGGGGCCGATCTCTTTCACGGGTACCGTTTTGAAGCATTGTATGGGCAGCAAATTCAGAAACAGCTACATCCTGGAAAAGGATTGGATCAGTGTTAATTAAGGATCCTTAATGAAGATCCTATTAAGAGAGACATCTTTTACATTACTTCTTTACAGTGCATTACATTATAGAGTACTACTCACAAGTCTGGTTTTAATGCATTTGTATCTGTTTTAGCTAAATTATTCAGGACCAGATGATGCTTTTGTATCGTCTGATCTGATTGGACAGACTCACAAACTGTGGATCTTGCAGCACCACAGATGGGCCATTTGTCTGAATTGTCATGGCAGGAGTCACTTCTGTCTTCCTGCTTTAGCTATTGCTCAGGGCCCTCATGTTCTCCCCTGATGCCTCTTTCGGAGACAGAAAGACTTCATGAGTGTAGAGCTGAGTAACGGCAGAGTGAAGGTCAGCTACGACCTGGGGTCTGGGCCAGGCAATGTCTCCAGCAGCCAGCGGCACAATGACGGCCACTGGAAGTCCTTCACCATGTCCAGGATGTTGAAGCAAGGTGTGAGAACCTCCATCGCTCCTTATTGCTCTTAATTTTTATCACTTTTTCATGTAAAGTACCTGCTCCATCTAACAGTGACACAAATTCTTATTACATATATCAGTGTTTCCCAACTTGATCCTCAAGGACACACAGATGGTCCAGGTTTTTGCTCCCTGACAGATAGGGAGCAAAAATGTGGACCGTCTGTGGGTCCCTGAAGACAGGATTGGGAAACACTGATATACATGATATATTCACCTGTTATTAATGATGAAGTATTTAGCAGCAATTTCCATCCTGGCTCTTAATCCTGACCATAACATTTTGGTTGCATGCCGCTTATCCAATTTAACTGTATTCCACAGAGAGGGAATGCATATGGTTTTGGGGCAGGTTCGCCACCACAGACACTTGAGTGCAGGTGTTTAGTGGAATAATTCAAAATAAATTTGACATACGGGAGCAGATCTGTAATTGGTCAAATTTTGAGACCACTGATCAAATTTTGAGCAGCAAAACTGTAGCAGTGCCCAATAGCAATAGCAAAGAAAAGGGTAGCTGGGGACACTCAAAAGGATGTGTCAGATCATTTTCAAGGAACTTTGTATAGGAGAAATCAACACCAAAACTGAAGTGATATGGCTTAATGGCAGCAAAGATAAGGGTGACTACAGAAGATACTTGACATTGTGAATGTGATAACTCGAAGAGTATTCGATGGACTTTATTTCCTACTTCAGAACAACATTGCATGGATGAAGATCTGCACCAAATTTTATTCAGTGATAAATCGCACCCAAATTGAAGCAGCAGCAATGGTAAAGAGAAGGGCGGCCGTAGAAGACACTTGATCTCATGAACACAGTAAATTTAGAAGTTACCGATAGATCTTTTTCAAACTTCCCAGAAACATAGGTAATGATTTGAGATAAATCACACCAAAACTGAAAGAGTGTCATTAAGTGATGGCACATGGAGAGATAGACATAGACGCAGATCTGGTGAACCTGATTGCATTGAGAGAAGCCACTCAAAGTCAGACTTTTAATAAAGAGGGTAGAAAGAGTGTGCAGGGGGACTAGAGACTGTAAAGGTTGGCAGGTGAGGGAGGAGTAGGGATTAGATGGGGGAGTGAAGGGTCCATCTGGGGAAAACATTGTTGTCATAGTTATTGTTGTCATAGTGACATCATCTAGTTATTCCATATATAGAGGACCAGTCAAAAGTTTGGACACACCTACCCATAGAAAGGTTTATTTGAATATTCTCTACATTAAAAAAAACTATTATAGACATCAACACTACAAAATATCATATGGAATTATTAAACAAAATGAATGTTGGGGGCAGCTTGGAGTGGGTTGGGACTCTGAAGGTTTCTAGTTCAAATCCAGTGGTCAGCAGAGTGGTGCCACCATTGGGTCCTTTGAAGACCCTTAACCCCAATTGCTCAAGGGACTGGCTGACCCAACTTTCTCCTCTACACCAGATTCATAAGGTGGCCTTCTGGAATGCTTTGACCAACTGTCCTGAAGGAGTTCCCACATAAATGCCGCTTCTCCATCATTCTCGGGTCAAACTCCTCCAAGACCATTTCTATTGTGTTTAGGTCATGTGGCCAGGTCATGTGATGCGACACTGTCACTCTCCTTCGTAGGTAGCTTGGCGTGTATAATTTTTTTTTGTCTAATGCTACTTCTTTGCCCTTCTTTTGATGACAGCGAGTGTGACTATCGTGGACATCGACTCCGGCAATGAAGAGAACCTGGTGGCCACGTCCCAGGGTGCTAGCTCTGGGCTGAACCTCAAGGAAGGCGAACGGATATATTTTGGAGGTTTGCCGACCACTGGGAATTTCAGGTGTGCCTACGGGGATTTGCTTCTGTTTTTTTGTCCAGCTGGCCTGATTTCCCAGAACTTGGTCCCCACTGACTTCCCTCAAGCCCTCTCTCTGTTCATAGTCTCGAGATGAAATCTCCAGCGAGAGATGGAGTTGTAATTGCTTGAACTTTAAAAGCCGTGTGTCAGCTGTCAGTGCGACACTGTGATTGCTGACCCCTGTTTGAGAAAAATAATTCACTCTGTACCATAAAGAATCGGCATTGTAAAGGGAAGTATAAAAGAAAATAGATTTGAAAATGGCAGTACGTCCACCACAATGGACACTTGCGTAAGCCTTAACGTTCCAGTGTTACACAAGTGGCCAAACTCTTGTGCGTCTCCCTGTGATGCGAAATGCCCACGTTCATTACGGCAAAATGATTCACAGTAGCTTTCGGAAGTCCCATAACGAAATCCCTGTCAGGTTGACATTTGGTCAAGGCCTTGAACGATGTATTTCAGTGAAACAAGGGTGCTTTCATCACTGTATGAGCCAGCATTTATATTCCGTGGTTTAGCATTGTTTTTATAATGTTAAATCGTCATGCTGGCGAGTATTAACACGTGTCTTTTGTTCCTACAGTACGAAAACAAGGTAAAAGGCACATAGATATTACACATATCCTCTTGCATGTGTTTCATACGCATGTTTCTCTATCAGAGGCTGGCAAATTGGTGGCATTTGTGGTGGAGGGGGCCAGGTGCTTTGTTCCTGGAACGTGATAATGGCACAAAAGGCTATTGTCGCGCAGCTAGTCGCTGTAATGCCACTCACAAGCATCAGCAGAACCTCAGGAATGAAAGGTCACACTTTTCACGCCGGTGTGGCTGGCCTGATGGGGCCTCTGCACGTAGGGGCTGCGAGGACCAGCTTAGCTTACATCCACTTCATTTCTGGTGCCTATTTCAATTCCTCTTCTTTGCATGACACAGCAGATGCGCCTTTTTTTGTGTATTGTCTTTGGATACTATTCTTCCCACCAGTGCACATTTATATAGATGCTATTGGCAAAAGGTCAACTAGGTTGCAAATACATTGTATTTACGGTGACTGTATCCCTTACAGGACAGAGGTCACTATGAAGAAGTACGCAGGCTGTATGAAGGACATAGAAGTTTCCAGAACACCGTACAATTTGCTAAGCAGCTCCGACTACACGGGCCTGACGAAGGGCTGTGCGATAGAGGTGTGTGTCTGATTATCACCTTCTCCTCTTTGATGTTGTCGCTTGTTATGCATAGAGGGCCGGTGGGAGCCGGGCCCATGGAATATTTCCTGCAGCCTGGTAATTTTCTCCATGCCAGTAAGAGAGCCTGAGTCTGACTGGTGGAAAAAAAAAAATCACATCAGAGAGGAGACACGGGGTGGGGGAACCTGGACGCGATTATCAATGACAAAAATATGCTCATGCGAAGGGGCAAGAAAAGGAGTAACGGAGGGTGAATTTTTAACACTGTGCATTGTATAATGTATTAAACTACAGAGGAGTGAGAGAGCAACAGCAGACGGAGAATAAAGCCTAGTGGTACAGACTAATCCCTGCGGTATACATATTTATCCAAACAAGTCACTTATCTGGTGGTTTATGGTAGACAGTGATAATCCATGTAACGGCGTTAGATGACTGGCAGCTGAGTGTTGATTGATTTGGTGTGTGGCCAATGACAATTGAGCTGGTGGTGATTGACACATGAGTGGGTAATTATAATGCAGCCTTGGCATGTGATGACTGACTGTCGCGCGTGTGACGACTGACAGCCAAGCGTGTCTGAGCTGTCGGCTCACTGCCCTGCAGAACCTGCACACGGTCAGCTTCCCAAAGCCCGGCTTTGTGGAGCTGAGAGGCATGGCGTTTGACGTGGACACGGAGATAACGCTGTCCTTCAGCACGACGAGCGACAAGGGCATCATCCTGTTTGGCAGCGGGGGCATCCCCGTGCCCCCCAGGAGAAAGAGGAGGCAGACGGGGGAGGTAAGAGTCGTCTCCGGTGAGCTCCAGTTGCCTTGAGGGAGGGGTCCCTGGTATGTCCCAGGATGATACTTGACCAGCAGTGGGGATGTTTTCGGGGGGGGATTGTGCCAATGATAAAAGTTGTTGACGAGGGGTTGGGTTCGGGGTGGGGGGGGGGTGATAAAGGTCATCAAACAGTAATCAAATGGCTCGGCGATTGGGGGAAGGTTGTGGCAACCATAAAAGGTGATGGTAAAATTTGCTAACCAAGGGTGGGGGGGGGACACTGAATCTTGTGAGTGCATCTTTCTTCTTTGGGGGGGGTCCCAGGCTATTTTTGGGAGACTCCCCAAATCAAGGGAAATTCCATGGACTTAAGTAACAGAAACATGGAACGTGCATCCAGTGTAAACCTTCACAGCAATGACAGCGGCTCCTGGCCCGTGATTCCAGGAATAGACCCCAAGCACAGGCCGGTCCTGAGCTTCCTAAGCGGTTACGGGAGATGGATTCTGGGAGGGGTCGGAACATTAATGATAATAATACGACGCAGATGATGTCCTGCAGCTTGATGTGTTCTCATACATGCACATAGATGTGTGTGGCCTGGCAGGGAGGCCTGATTACACTACGTGTGATGATTATTGTTTTTGCCCCTCAGAAAAGAACGCCGGTGTCATTATTTCTGAAGGGGGCACAGCTGCGCATTTCGGGATCATTTTAATTAGAATGCGACTGTTAGTGGGGCCGTCGAATCCCTGCCTGCCCATCTGAGGGGCATTGAGGGCACCGGCAGGCATCACGTCAATTACAGGCACTGAATGAAGCAAACAGGCGCAGGTTTAACCTCTAACATTTGGCAGGAAACATCTTTGCTGAGAAAATATTATACAACAGCACGGTGATAAGTTGGTTTCAATTTGCAACAGCCCAGGTAGGGCCGTAATAGGTTCAATAGCTGCCTTAAAATTACAACTAAAATCAAATTGAATTATCCAATTATTTTTACTCATTATT
>JAODKF010000007.1:181281-201179 GCA_026779585.1 Mormyrus proboscirostris
AATTTGGTAAAACTTCAAGCTATCATTTATACATTATAGATACCTTCATAACACATAAATCATGGTCATTATAAGAATGGATGAAGAATTACAGCATCTTCTATTGCAATGCATTATAGTGTTGATTCTAATACTTCATAAGCTCCAATGAAGCTGTCATTTATGTACTATAGATACCTTCATAATGCATTATAATGGCAGTATAACAACTACAGTATGGATGCTTTATACTGCATTATGGAGGTATCTATAGTGCACTATAGATGCAAGCTCAAAGCATTCATGATGTATAATAAACGTGGCTATAATGTGTTATGCCTTTTTATGAATATTTATCTTTATATATGTATAATGCTTTATGAATGCATTATAGTGTGTTATGAATGTGTTCATATATTCTTATTGACGTGACAGTCCTAGGAAGTGTTCCTTAGTCTTCCTCAGACTTCCATCCATTTGGCTTGAAAATATGATGTTTCTCCATCCGTGCCCTCTTACCGTCTCCACGGGAGTGCTCTTCCAGTAAGGGTTAGGGGAGTGTGAGCTGTGTGCTTTGGTGCCGCTTGGTGACTCAAGCAATGCTGCCCTTTGCCCAGCTGCTCTTCCACATGGACAACGGGCTGGGCCGGGTCACAGCGGTGCACGAGCCCGACACGGAGGCTGCCCTCTGTGACGGCCGGTGGCACTCGGTGATCGCCCACAAGCTGAAGCATCGGCTGGAGCTGACAGTGGACGGCCAAAAGTCGGAAGCGGAAAGCCCCCATGTCAGGTCGACGTCGGTGGACACCAACGACCCCATCTATGTCGGGGGATACCCAGGTGAGTCCCTCATCCACCCCCAGCTGACCTCCCAGAGATATGCAATACGTCCAGTCTCTGAGAAAGCTTCTCAGATGGTATTCCTGACATTGGATGTTTCTCAATATGCATACTTGGCTGTGCTTGGGTTTCTCACAAACCCATTTTACATCATCTTCCATTGCCAAAGACCAGTTCCAGTACTCAAGAACAATTTCAAAAGAAAAGAAAACATTTCCCAGATGTCATTCTTGTCCCGTCTTACATATCAAGGATGCATCAGTTGCGTAGGAGACCAATCCCATGATTCATTGTGCTTGCTCTTGGGAGGCAAGATAGCAAGACCGCTCTTGCCAATATCACAAGTGCCATCTTTGCATTCCTCATATTGAGAAACACCCAATGCTTATTATTAATTGATTTGATTGTCCTGTACCCTACTGTACTTTGCAGACTGGCTCAGAGGGATTCATTTTATAGATATTTCTAAAGTATTTTCAAATTGAATTTAAGCACTGCATCTCAGGTGACTGAGTATGACGGGTCTGCTTGCTGAGAGCCACCTCTGCACGACCTCGCTCTAGTCTGATCTTCTTCTCTGGTGTCTTGTCTCAGATGGACTGAAGCAGTTTGGGCTGACCACCAGCATACCTTTCAAGGGTTGTATGCGCAACCTCAAGCTGATCAAGGGCTCCAAGGTTCAGGAAATTCACCTGCAGAGGGCGCCGGAGCTGCATGGGGTGCAGCCTCTCACCTGCCCGTCAAACTGAGCCCACTTGGGAGCCATCTGCTTGCGTCAATACCCGTGGCATCACACTAAAAGCAGAGCATAAAACATTTCCCACAATCCTTCCTGTTCCCCAGTATTCTGCATTGCTGCGTGTGATTGGATGACTGGATTTGCTGTTTTTTTTTTTTTGTTCAAAGCTGTCAGTATCTCATTCAGGAAGGACTTATCTTTCAAACCCATACAAAATAATTGCGTGGTTCTGTAGAAGGATAGAAAGGTCTTCTTCGCCCAAACTGTAGCCACATGCCTCTTACGTTTGCATGGTGTGACGATGCTGCATGGGAACCCTGTAATGCACTTACAAATATATCTCTTTTACTGAAGTGAAAGGGCGTCTTTCATTTGTGTCTGCATGCAGTTCAGAGACACCCTGAAATTGCCATTTCGTTTGATCTTTTACGAAATTTTCAAAAACACTTGGTCAGCTTCCTTTCCTGGGTATGAACTGACAAAACGCTCAGATACATATTTTAGGAATGAGAAGTGAGAGTTTCTCATTTGCGCCATCACCCCTTTTTACACCATTTTTAACACTGTGAAAAGTCAATACTGAAAGTGTCTTGTTGCAGACCAAGAAGGATGTTATTTTATTCTAAATCTTTCATTTAAAAATTAAAACTAGAATTAAGCCGTTTTAATTAAGAGGACGTGCATCCCATGAAACATGGTGCATAATACAGAGGACATCCCATAATAGAAACCAGACCATTGCAGACCATCAGGTCACACTCACTCACGCACTAAAGGATGTCTAAAGACACCAATTCAATTAAACGCATGTTGTTGGACTGAGGGAGAAAATAAGAGGATCCAAAGGAAATCCAGGCAGACACGGGAAGAACATGCCAATTACACGCCTGAAGACAACCCTGGCAAGAGATGCAGTGATATCCAGTGAGCCACCATGCTGAAAATGCCACTTTGATTTAGTCATTTATTGAGATTGTGTGAGCACTGCCAGACTGCATTTTATAAGCTTGAAAATTCAGTGGAAACAGCTTTGCAGACTCTTGGATTAGGACCATGCATGCATGTGATTGGAAGGTTGCTGGTTTAAATCCCATGGTCAAAGTTGGGCCCCTGAGGGAGGCCCTAAACCCTAATTGCTCCAGTGACTGGCTAACCCTGCTTTTTCTATTGTATGTCACTTTAGATAAAGACATTTACTAAATAAACATAAACAAAGGCGTTGCTAAACATTTTGGGCTCCATGAAAGCATATCATATTCGGCCCCCCAGTCTATTTTTCCAAATTTTTTAGGGCCCGTCACTCCGGGGCCCTTGGAATCGTCCTAACTTTCCCCTCCTTACGGCGCCCCTGAACATAAATGTAACCCAACAAGAGCGGTAGTGAGGGTGAAGCCATTCGCAGTCGGAGAAGGTGGAGCTCTGTAAATATACCCCAACAAAAGCTGTAGCGATGGTAGAGCCATTTAGTACCAGAGAGGGTGGAGCTATGCAAATGTGACCAAAAATAAGCAGTAGGGAGGGTGGAGCCATTCAGTGCCAGAAAGGGCAGAGCTAACCAGTGCCAAGGAAAGTCCTAGGTCAGGAGCAGTGCAGACAGGACATTCCCAACTGAAGCTTAGGCCGGTTCCTTTCGAGAGAGGGTGATCTGTTCCTGGACGGTGACATGAGGGCACTCGGGCGAGTGAGGCAGACTTGGGGCTCCGCGTGGTGCCGTACATGGGAGGAAAGTGAGCACCAGAGAACTGCCCGGTGTGCAGAAAGTGCGAGGAACCTCCACGTCTGCTCCGCACTGGTGTACAGACAGAACGGAGCCCACGCGGACGTCTTGCGGTAAGCAATCGACTCATTCTTCTGTTACAGCATATCAGTCAACGAGAGCCGTCAGCAACTTCAGAGCAGGTAGCGTCATGTAATATGCCATGATATATGGTTTAGTGTTTGTTGTTTAGTGTTTGTCAACCCAGTCCTTTGGGACCCCCAGACAGTCCACATTTTTGCTCCCTCTCAGCTCCCAACACACCTGCACTGTAAAGGTATTCATTGTGTTTGACTGGCTGACAGTAGGGAGGGAGCAAAAACCTGGACTGTCTTGCGATCCCCAAGGACTGGGTTGTTAAACACTGGTTAAACACTAGCTGAGATAAGCAGCATAACATCCATTCAGCCATCTCCCATCTTCTTATACAATAAAGTGTCACAAAGGGCTATAACCCCTCCCCACCCAAGCAGTAGAGGTCACAGGATGGGGGGGGTCACCCTAAATGACACAGCACTCATGCATATCATGCAGCACTGAAATGTTACAATTTTGTGTGAACTGAATTGAATACTATGTTTTAATTACATCACAACTCACCCTTCATCTTGCAACTCTACTATCCATCCATCCATCCATCCATTTTCTGAATCCACTTATCCTATTCAGGGCGCCAGGGGGTCTGGATCCTGTTCCACAGGCTATGGGTGCATGGTGGGGAACAACCCAGGATGGGATGCCAACCCATCACAAGCAACTGATCTATCCCAGTAAAATGTCATGTTGGGGTTCCATTTTCATCCAAAAGTACAATATAATACAATATAAACAAAAGAATATTTATTTTTTTACTGGATTGCTGAGATTTTTTTAAATTAAACTTTATTGGACAAAAGACCGTAACAGACTGTAACGTTCAGACAACAGTAATGTAATGTAAGGAAACAACAGCTAATTTGAGCTGTATTATAATACAGTTGCAATAGGACAAAATTCATATATAGAGTGGTGTAACTTAAGAATTTTTGCTACTAGGCAACTGGGCTAGTTCAGTAAAACAAAAAAAAAAAAATATAGCCCGACATGCATTTTCTACCGTTCGGTCTTTTGCACTCAACCTCTGCCTCAGCTACTCGCCCCATGAGCTTTATTTACTATATATGAGATGAGACCGCCAGTGACCTAAAGTCAGGTTTCCTCATCATGTTACAGTACTGGGAACCAAAACTCTCTCAGTTTTACTTACATTTCCAAAACTCACTGAGTCCACAGAAATTTTCTCAGAAGTTGGTTTTGGAAATTTGCTCTTTGATCACATAAAGCAGTACAAAACATAACCACAATGATGGTAATGGATTATCTCTGTGGCAAGAGCTTTTGTCAGACTCAGAGCTAATTGTAATATAAGGAGAATAGTTTGTCAACTCTGCTGAAATTTCATCAGCCTTTGGGAGTGAGAAGTCACCATAGGCAATTAATTCACTGAAGAATAATATTGGATTTACTATTAAAAAACTCAACAGGATTGAAGCAGATTTAAAGTGGCAAAGGGTGTTTACAGTACTGAGGTATCTTTGAATCCAAACCATCCATGAACTTGTTGTACATGTACTAGATATCTGGGATAAATCTGATATTCTAAATCCCCCCTATTCAAGTGTGGCCCTCGATTCCAAATCCAGGCCCAGGTAGTCTCCCAGGTAATTAGCTTAATAATTTCTGGTTCTAATTGGCCAGAGGCTTCACAAGTGGTTCTCAGGTAAAGGAAAGATGGAAAGACAGTGCTTGGCCCTTGAGGGCCGTGATTTGAATAGCCCTGCTCTAACTCATATAAATTTTGTTATACCCACTTGCCTTGTGAGACATATTAATACTATGTAAATAAACTTGGTGTCAGGGTCAGCACCTGTCCTCACCAACCTTTCATGCCCCCCCCATTTTACTAGCAAGTGTCGCTCGCCATCCTGTCCTCCCTGTGTCCTTCAAGCCCTTAGTGCAGGGGTGGGCAAACTTATCCGCAAAGGGCCGCTGTGTGTGCAAGAGTTCGCTGCAACTCCCTAATTAGGTCACTAATTAGAGGACTGACTGGCTGAAGAGTCCTCACACCTGGGTTTGAACAGCTGACCTACAGGTTATCCCAAAAACCTGCATACACACCGGCCCTTTGCGGATAAGATTGACCCCCCCAGGCTGCCGCATAGCTCTATGTGACTATAAACTCTCTGGTCATGAGTTCAAGACCAATTCCCTCTTTATTTGTAATAGCTGCATTTTGTTCCCCAGTTTTTATTTTCTATCTTAGTTTTCTTGTCCCCGTTTTTTGGATTTGTGTTCCAGTTCGGGTTTTGCTAGGTGTCTGTGTTTATGGTTTCGTATTAAATGTCTTTGTTATATTGTTAGTGTTCGATTCTCTTTCTTAGTTTCCCTGTTGGTCTCTTGGTTCCATGATTAAGTTTATTTGACCCACCTGATTCCTTCTGCGTCATGATTGTTCTGCCTGAACGCTCGTTGTCCTACATCCTCTCTGATTGGTTGATTGTTCCGTGTCTCACCTCTGCTGCTTCATTACCCAGTTCGGTTTGCGTATTTATGTTCCTGCCTTAGTTCATCATGTCAGAATGTGTGTTAGGGCTCTGCGAATGGTGCTGTGTTACTCTGGTCTCTTTGCTGGCGTTGAGCTGCAAAGCGGATCGTTACCTCCTTTTAGGGTTGCCAGCCGTCCTGAATTGTCCGGGACATCTCGAAATATGGATGATTTTGATTTGCCCCTTCGGGGGCAGCTCCGGTCCCGTATTCCAATCACAGCCTCATTGGCCGATAATAGGCTGCTGTAACCATGGCAAAGCCCATGCAGACGTTGCTACGAGACACGGTTGCATTTTGATTATTGTTGGTCAGCTGCTCTGCACGCGTACCTGCAAGAAAGTGTCCCTCATTTGGGGTTGAGAAAGTTGGCAACCCTACCTCCTTTCCCCTGCCTGCACCATTCCCTGCATCCATGATATATCGAGCCATATGAGAAGCATGGGAGGCGTTGCCCTTAACTAACTTCATTCCTGCCTCTCCATGTACAGGGGCAGATTGAAGGATTTTGGGGGGTGAAATCAGGAACAGGGCCCTGCTCAAACCTACCTGTCCACCATAGTTTGAAAGTCTCAAAGTTGGAATAGTCCATTAGTGCATGGATGGGGATGGTAACTTCATCTCTCCTGAAAACTGCCTTTAAAAATTGACTTATTGTTTTTAAACAGATGTTACTATAAGTAAAATGATTATCTTGTATCCATCAACGTAAGTTCTGTCTTCATTGGGGCCCTGGTTTTTGTGGGTCCTAGGCGGCTGCCTATGCTTGCCTTACGGGGAGTTCCACCTAGAGATGGCAATTTCGAATCATAAAAGCAATTTCGAAACATTCGAAACAAACAATGTTTCAAAACGGTTCGAAAAGTTTCAGAACACTATTTGTGCACAGCCGGAACTGCAGCTATAGCAAATACGGCAGAATAAAAACCTATAATTTCTGTATTTACATACCACCCGAGTATTGAGTGTGCATAGTAATTAATTAGCTACTGAGGTTAGAATACTCATCCTATCTAGGTTTGTGTATGTTGAGCAGGTTATAGGAATGGTTTAGCTCTAATTAATTTGTATGGAAATGGGGATGTATGGGGGTTTTTTTAATAGGTTTTTTTCTCTCCCCGTGAACAATGACACGGCGGTCACGTGACTGATGTTTCGAAACATTTCGTAAATTCCGTTCGTATCGAGACGTCTTCGGAACGGATCGATCCTGGGTGCAGAAGTTGCCATCTCTAGTTCAACCCTACTCCCCCCCCCCCTTCCCGCCCCGAAACCAAGCAGGCACAGACCAGGCTGTAGATTTGACACCCACTGAGCCACGCTGATGTTGCATAAATTGGTAATTAGAGGACGGTCACCTCCAACCCAGCGGATGGAGGGAATCTCGTTCTTTACCAAACCACTGAGTAATGACATTGTACAGGATTTTTCAACGATTAGCATCATCGTATTTAAAAGTTATTGTGAGAGTTTAAAATAGCTGCTTTTCCCGTACATTTTACGCTCTTTCCAACTACCAGTTCTACCTAATTACTACTTCTAAGTGAATCAAATAATTAAACTCGAGAATTTGGATAGCATTTTAATGGGCAAACATTTTCTTTTAGCGTTCTTCAGAAATGCAGGGGTTTAAGTCAAACTGTGTTAGATATTCATTTTACAGCTCAGTAACAGCTGGTCAAAGATGCCAGCAGGGTTACCCTTTACGCTGCATGAGCATGTGGTCTGAGTCCTGATTAATCTTTAAAACTATCGGATATGTGGAATCATTTATGCAGTTGCAAATTTCTTCAGTGTAATGAATTTAAAAAGCAAACGAGTTTTTACAAGTCTGACCTATGTGTAAAAATCAAGTCAAAATACAAGTAACCTTTCTCTGGAGGTCAGATTTTGCAACAAATGTATTTTGAATAACGAACAGCTTTGACTACAAGGCAGCAGAGCAACTGCGCGTGCTCACAATCGATGTCTGCTGAGAAATTATGTGCTTACTTCAATTTAAAGCGCGAGAGGGTGCTATTTCCCCCACGACAGAGCTATTTAACCGTTTGACTTAACATAATGGGAAAGTGTGTAAATATTCAATGAAGTTCACCTGCAGACCATTCCATTGAGCAACTAGTCACAGATAACAAAAAATTATGGAAAGTGAAGGTAAATACCACATAACATTTTAATGAAATGTCTGTCTTCTGTTCTGAGGTTGGAGAGAATGGCTTTACCGCCAGTCGATAAGCACTGCGTGAGACTGAAGATGCTTGCTGCACCAGTGAATCCAGCTGATATCAACATGGTACAAGGTGCATGCGGCGTCGTGTTTACCTCAGTATGGTACTATATCATGTTCACTACAAACAGAAAACTCTACATATCTCTGAACTTCTACGATACTAATTATCAGATCTATTGTGATATTAGGTAATAGATCTGGTCCACATGAAATACGGTATGGAGATCTCACAAATACAAAGTTCTGAAAAAGTCTGTGAATCCTTTATCTGATAATTACCTGGGGAACTTGGTGAACGGGCAAAAAAAAATGACGTGACCTTCATCCATTTTCATTTATCAAACAAATACAAGTTGTACAAAAGACAGTAATTATGTGTGATCACAACATTCGTTCAGAAATACTAGGGTTCAAAAACTTTTCTCACATCTGCATGGTTGGGTACAAACACCATTGGCAGAGCAGAGAGCGCCAGTACTGAGTATATACAGCCGTGGAAAAAATTAAGAGACCATTCTATATTTTTAAACAAACCTGCGTTTTTAAATCCTGGTTTAATCCTGGTTCTGCTGGTAAAAGGCTACGCTGAGCATCAGGATGCTTCCAGGTTGAAAATTTCTAAGAAAGCATTACACAAGAATAAGGTGAAGCAGGAGACACTGGGAATGACCAGAAACCAGACAGGTAGAGGGTGGCAGCGACTTTTTAATGCCAGAGATGACTGTCAACTTATCTGACAGTTTCTCATGAATCGTAGGATGACATCAAGTGACCTTCAAAAGGAAACAAGGAAGAAACAGGCAGCAGGCTGCAAAATATGTATATATATTATTCACAGATACTCATAAATTGTGAAATAAGTGAAACAAAAAATTGTGCTGTCATCTCTTAACTTTTCCCACGGCGGTTACTGTACATTTTTGTTAACCAGATTAGCAGCTTATCGATATCAAAACCCCCGGGGCGTCACTAGGGCTATTTGAGGAGGGCAGTGGAGGTGGGACCAGGAACCACGAGGTGACAGACAGACAAGGGACAAGCCCCGCATGTGGGGCTACAGAGAGAGGAAGGAATGAAAGGGAGCAGGGCGACAGCGAGGGACGAGCCTCTTCAGGCTCTGACGGGGAGACGGAGCCAGTGCGGGGTTAGAGTTACAGGGTGTGGAGATCCAAGGAGGACAGCAGAGCTGTCAGCAGGAAGCTGCGAGAGTCAGGCCCGGGCGGAACCAAAGTACCACTGTTAGCCTAGACAGCCTAGATACATGCTAGTATAAATATTCTGTTTCATTTTGAGCGACAGGCAGGCCTGGACTGGGATCAAAATTTTGCCCTGGACTTTGGGTTCCGTGATTAATTTTGCCAGAACACTAGAGATAGATTTGTGCAGACTTCCTATTTAGTTTCAGTAGAGAGATCTTTTTAAGGTTCCATCCATCTTCGAATCGCTTCTCCTGGTCAGGGTCGTGGGGAGGCTTGGCGTCTGTCCAGGGCAGGACGGGACATAGGCTGGGATACACCCTGGACGGGATGCCAGTCCATAACAGGGAATCCACACACACAGTTAGCCTAACTCTACGCCTTTGTGGGGGGAACCGTGTACTATGGGGAGGGGGGCGCAAAGTCTTGTAATAACTGCAAGGTGTGGGGTAACAGCACTGTAAATGCCACATAAACTAAAGGGTGAATGAGCATTACAAGCATATTCTTAGACAATACAGCCTGATCGTGCTGCTTTTATTGGTTATACCAACGTGCAGGAACGTATCCGATACGCCCACCGTTCCCTGCTGTTGGAGGAAATGAAGGCGTCGGGGAGGTCATTGAAGTAGGAAGTGATGTCACCTCTTTGAGCCCGGGAGACTGGGCAATTCCCGTGGGTGCTGGTTTTGGTAAGAAATCTGAATAACGAGATGCTGCTATTTTCACGATTCTAGGATTGGTTTTCAAGGTGGAAGGGGGGGGGGGGCAGTATAAGATCCTCAATCATCATTCATACAGAGGGGCCAACCTTATTATTAGCCAATGATTTGTTTTGAAGGTGAGAGACACGGGAGGGGACACTCTGAGGGCCAATAGCGATCAGTGTCCCTTTGGCCCCGCCCCTAAATATGCCCCAGTCTACATAAAAGGCCTGCAGCGCATACAGATGACATTAATCTGTTTCACTTTGGCATGCTTGGAACCCTAATCAAATGAGGGGGAAATCTGCTATTACCTGACTGGCCAGTATTAAGCCCTCTCCCCGTGCAATGTTCAAGGAACATGGAGGACAGAAGCAGTGTGTGATGTGAGTGACATCATCAAGGTTCCCAAGGACATATCTTTGTTGGGTGCAGCTACCATTGGGGTCAACCCCTGCACTGCCTATAGGATGTTACATGACTTCCAGCCACTACGGCCAGGTATGTGGTACACAGTGGGAAGGTATACAGTACATGCCTATTCACTTTCACTAGACAAAGTAATTTACTGTACTAAAAACACTGGCTGCTGTGCGGATATTCACTCCTCCCACCTATAGGGGACACTGTCATTCAGAACGGAGCCAACAGTGCAGTGGGGCAAGCAGTCATCCAGATTGCTGCAACATTAGGTGTCAAGACTATATGCATAATAAGGGACAGGTAGGAACACTCAGAAGTACAGTGTTTTAAAGAAACTCGATTGAAATTAAAGTGCGTAATACAATAAGTTTTCAATAACATAAGATTAATATATAACATGCAGTAACAGACAAATCTTCTCAGACCCAACCAACAGGAAGTGGTGGAGGAACTTCTGTCCATGGGGGCAGACTATGTGATGACAGAGGAGACACTGAAGGGGCCAGAAATGAATAGAATATTCCAGGTGAGTGAGCAGGAATTAAGAAAAAGAGATAACATGGATGCTGAAGGAGAGAGAGAGGGAAATTGTTAGCTGTATGCAGCCCTACAGCGTAACGCAATACTGCAACCAGCAGAGCTGCTAAACCACAGCAGTCTGCGCTTAGCTGACAAACGCAGAGAGGAAGCCAAAAGCACTGAGATTCGTCAGAAGGGAGCCAGTTTATCCTGGGAATGTATTTCAGAGTTGAGGTGGGCAGTCGTGGTCCCCTGGAGATGCGTGTCTTGTGGCTCGATTTCATTAATGACGCCTTTTACAGTAGGACACTCCACCTGGGTTCTCTGCAGCCAGGCATCCACAGATCCAGCCATTTCCTATAAGCAACCCACACTGTAGTTTATCAGAAGATTCTCCTGGAAGCATATAAAGTACCTCAGACCACATGCCAGTTCAGACACTAATGCATGTGTACTTCATATTATCTGTAGACAGGTGGTTCTGAAGGGCCCAGTTTGTCTGTGTTTGGTTTTATGGCATGTTCCACAAGCTAAAATGAAAAGAAATAATTCAACGCTAGATGTATGAAATATTGCATAAACATTTTTCAGATGTATTACATACATACTACAGGGGTTAAATAATGAAACTTAAAAACCTGCTTTTTGACCACAACAATTTATTATTATGGGGTAGGGCCTCCTTTTGTGGCCAATAAAGCATCATTTCATCTTGGGAATGACAGATACTAGTCCTGCATAGTGGCCAGAGGGATTTTGAGCTGTTCGTCTTGCAGAACTGTGGCCGGGTCACTATGTGATGCTGGTGGAGGAAAATGTTTCCTGACTTGCTCTGCCAAAACACCAACTAAAACTAGTGGACTCAGGGAATGTTATGATATTGCCATCACTGATCTTGGCCCTTACTGATAGAATGTGCGATCGGTGAAGACTGGGCCACAGAGTCGTGCAAATATACGTACGAAACCTCAAACACTTTTGACCCGGTGATTTCCGTTTCTTTGTTCAAACCCTGCACATCATTGCAGTATAGCATATGTATCTAGAATGGAACTACTGTTGAAGAGCTGCGCATTCTGTTACAGAATTCTAGAAACCAAGTCCATTTTACTTTTTGCTCAGGAGGTCCCAAGGCCTAAGCTAGGCCTGAACTGTGTTGGGGGTCCATACAGCGGATATCTTCTCTCTCAACTAGAGTAAGTGGATTTGCTAACCTTTAACCTCCAATTCTTATGGATCAGAATTGTACTTTTCGTTTGGTATACTCTGCATTGGCTACACTAACAAAGTCTATTTCCTATTAGCCATGATGGAACACTGGTAACATATGGAGGAATGGCCAAGAAACCACTGCCAGTTCCTGCTGTAAGTGAAAGATGTTTCTAAGCAGTGTATTTACAGACCTTTTCCCCACAACCATTCTACACGTGTTTTGGTCCGTCTATGGAAGTTGAGCTTATAGCACCTAAACTGGCTGTTTGACAGACCTAAGCTTCTTCTGTATTCACTCTCTTGCGTGCACATTGCTTTGGACGACAGCATCTGCCAAATAAATAGATGTAAGCAACAATGGACAAAATGGCACATCATGAACCATTTGCTGTGTTTTTTTGACCCCACTAGATGGTGCTCTCTCTTGGCACAAAACATACATGCCCCAAAGCAAACCAAGAGCGCCATCTAGTGGGGTCAAAAAAATACAACAAATGGTTCATGAAGCATCATTTTGTCATCACTAGATGTACGTATAATGCACGCACAACTGAACTTGCTCTACACTGTGACGGATAAAAAAAACCCCTGTAATAAGGCTTCTCAATCCATTCCCAAACAGAAAGCTCTAATATTCAAAAACATAAGTCTGAGGGGATTCTGGATGACAATGTGGAAGAAAAACAACAGAAAAGGTAAACGGGAACATAAACATGAAACGCCAAAGCTGCTTGGAGACATTCTCGTAACCACCACGTTTCTCCATACACCTCCCATCAGACCCAGCCAAGCTGCAGGCCATGGTGGCCTCCCTCTGCGACCTCCTGCAGTCCGGCCGCCTGTCCCTCCCCCGGTGTGTCCAGGTGCCATTTGGGGATTACGCACACGCCCTGGACATGACTGAGCGTGCCCATCAGCGGAAGCACGTCCTCCTCATGTAGACTTATTATGGACCTAACGTAAAACGTAAAACATAAAAGTGCATGGATGCCAGACAGACATTAATTATTCATTTATTTACATAAAAAGGTTTAGTGGTTATCTCCACACATTAGAGTTCAAAAGACTCAAATGGAAACACCCTTCAACAAGTTCTCACAGTAAATAAATCACTCCACTCAATTTACATCGTCTATAGAAACCATAAATCCCTGGCATTCCATAACTTTCAAATGTAGATCATACAGTAGCGTTTGAGTTTGCTGCCCCACGGGAATTGTGGGAAGTGATTTTTTTTTTTTTTTTTTAGCATTTTTAAGGTCTTAGTCTAATTCATACGTCATTTTTCCACATAGTAATGGTGTGTACACAGGGTGAGTGATGTAAAGTTCATCATACCCCAGATTGTGGGTGTAGTAGACTACTTCTGCGTCAACTGCTCATGTGCAACAGACATTACTAGGTGTTTCCAGGAGGTGGCAGCACTAAGTATCACAGAGCAGAGAACAGCAAAGAAAGGGAGCAGAAGAGCTGTGTGGGGAGGTGCGGGGCAACTCGCATACAAATACTCATCATGAAAGAAGCACAAAGATGTATTCTGGGGAGCAAAAATTTATCGCCTGACACTTGGCAAAGAAGAGAATTCATTCAGACCAGGATTCCTTCATTCTGCCCTCTGCTGGTCGGGTGGAATATCTCTGCAGCACATAAGTGCCAACTTTGATCTGCAGGCAAATGTAGTGTGTAGACAAGTGTTTGTGCACACGACTTTGTTGCATGTGGAAAAAGGAAGTATGAACTAAGCTCTAGTGGTTCCATCTTCCTGAGCTTTATGACATGAGACAAGTGGTACCAAGTCTATTTACAGATCTATCCCTTTGGGGAAAAAAAAGATCATCTAAACCTATATATCAGGGTTGCTCAGCTTGCCATAGTGAGTCTTAGTCTGACCGGCATGTCATCATGAAACACCAGATCAGTCAATTTACCTAGTAAAATAAGGCTATAAAGCATTCCCATGACTGTAAAGAAACCTCACAGATGCCCTCTAGTGGCGGCAGGGTAAAACTCTGCGCAATGAAGGACGCTGCAGTGAGGGCTGTCCCAAAGCCCAGGATGCCCCTCAGTCCATAGTGATGGACAGCGAGAGATGCGTCACCTCTGTCAAATATCACCCCTTTAAGCTACACACAATTTGGCATTTAGCGCTTCTGGAGTACAGTTTTGTTGACAAATATGCAAAATGAATCTTTAAGGCATTGAAATTATCACAAAAAAAATTATAACCCAACAGACCTGCACTTGGTGTTGAGAAAATATAAAACATTAGCGATTGCAAAGGACTCAAATAAGTCCTCAAAAAATCTGTTGGATGTTAAAAAAAAAAAAACAAAACAAAAAAAACTATGTAGTTATACGGTAACAAGTTTTAAAAGCCTTCAGATACTGGACAATGCTATGCTGTGTTGCATAATCATCAACAGAACACCTGATCATAAGCTATGTTAGTAAAAGCTGACTGGAGTGCCAGTAGATTAATTACTATATTAGTGTAAATAAAAAATTTCACTAAAACCAGTATTATTCATATTAAAATGAACTAATGATTACATATGCAACAAATATCAGGAACTGAATGATAGGCCAGTATTTTCTGGGTTGTTAAATAAATATCTATTAATTAAAATAAATACAAACTTAAAACAGAATTAGCATAAACAGGGATCAGCATAAAAATACGTAGTTACGAGGATTCTGGCTTTGCTCTGATGAGCCACGTTTCTGAGCAGAATGTTAGAGGCCACAGTGGTGTCTTCCCTATAAAAGCACTTAAATGTCAGACTCATTACACTGTCTTCTGCAGCTCCCACTGAAATCACCTCCCAAACCTGAGAATACCTTGAGCATACGTCCAAGTCCATCTGTCACAGGTATAGGTTCTGTACTGAGGCGTGAACCACCTAAAGTAACCTGTTCCACACTGGCTTCACATCCAGGGCTGGTTTGTAGGGCCCTGTCGCAGGCAGGGGAACCATGGGATGGGATGACAGTTATGAGTGTAGGGTTAGGTGCTGGAAGGAGCATGTCAGAGCAGAGCAGAGCGCTGCAGATAGCGATGGGAGTGCAGGCCTGCGCGTCTTAGCGAGGCACTGACTTTATAACCCACTCCGCACCGGGGTTCATCTCTATCACATTCTTCACGTAGGCCTCTTCGTCCAAGCAGCGCTCATCTGTATTAAAGAAATTTAGATACACTTATGGAAAAAATACCAGAGTTAACATCAGTGATATATTACGCTGCATTTAGCATAACACTTTTGTTTACTGAATTAAAACAGTTCTGACGTGTATATTTTTAATGTTACATATAAATGTGTATATATATATGCAGAATACATACAGACACACACACATGCAATTGTCTGCAAGGTCAGCAGTGCAGAAACTTACTGATATTGCCTCCAACTTCATAAAGGCAAAAATCTTCCTTCTTTCCTTGCAAGGCACTGGAATAAAACCACAGCACTGGACCAGTTAGGCACTCAATGACCTCAGCCACCCAATAACACTGTTAGCTACAGGGGGAATTTCAAAATAAGAGCACACCACGTTCAACTGGACAAGCCTGCTGGATACGCAACGTCTGTTTTACATCTACATTCATGAATTTGCCAGATGCTTTTATGTACAATTTAAAAACCAGGGTCAGAAAGTCCCTAGAGTAATTAGGGAGATACGGGCCTTGCTCAAGGACCCAAGAGTGACATCACTGGGCCGCGACACAAGTCAGCGACCTTCTGAACGCGGACATGGAGTCCTAACCTAAGGGCCAGACATTGTATATGCGCCCCGCAATTCATACATTGGGTGATTGTGTACAAGGAAGGGCACATCCATCAACACATGGGATGCCGTCAGCTCTCACCTTTCCTGCTTCACGAATCGGGCAACGATGTCGGCGACCTGCAGCTCGTCCGTCAGCTGGACGGCCATGGAGATCTTAGAGAACTGTGGGGCTTGGATACGGATTAAACCCTGAACGCACTCCTACGCAAAATAAATAAAGTCATTATATTCCTCAGATCCACCGAATATATCAGTTAGAACATGTTAAAAATTATGCAATTCCTCCCAGTTCCACCATTACGTAATTTTCTCAACAGCTAGCATACAAAACATCAATGCTAAATTTGTCCACTAGGTGTCACAGGGGCACCGCAGAGTCATTGAGAAATGAACCCAGCGCACGCACCTCATACTAGCTGTGACACGTTTGTGTAATTGAACACTTGTGCCTTGATTGTTCTGCTAATTGTATTACTCATGGTTTCCAGGCCCAGTGCGGCCGCCTTGCTGTTGGCGCTCACCTCCGCCGCGTTCCTCTCCTGCTTGTCAGACTTCTCACGGTCGTACGCCATCTTCTTCAGGAGTTTCTTCATGGCGCGGTCCTTGCTCATCTTCTTCTGGTTTTCCATGTTCTGTTTCCTCACTTGGTTCATGATGAATTTGGGAATCTGGAGCGGGAATTCGTACGGCACATAACCACGAGTGGATCATGGAAATTACGGAGTGGAAAAACAACATAACCAAACTATAAATAATATATACACACACATACATATACACAGTACTGTGCAAAAGTCTTAGGCAGGCATAAAAATGTTTAAAGCTATTTATCAAGGTAGCAACTCTATATTTAAAAACAATTTAACATGAGAATATATACAAAGGAACAAACAAACATCGAACAAAAATTCATGCCCTTCTCCAAAAAAGTAACTGATGTCTTTTTGCGTGGTTAGATGAACGCCGCTTCAGTTCCCAAACCTCTCCTCAGGGGCCATTCCATGTATTCATTAAATTTCACCACAGCTCAGTTATTTATATAATTAACTTCAGAAAGTACTGATTAGCCAAACATGGTGCGCTAATGGCTAAAACAACAGATAAGTATATGGGCTGGTTTCTGCAAATACTGAAATTAGTTTATCCATCTAAATATGTCTCCTAACATCCGTACACAGACTTTAGTATGTTATGTTGATTTTAACGCCATGTCAGCAACTATGGCTATTCTCACAGCACAAGTATACAAATACAGACACCAATTAAATAACCCAAAATGTGACAACTTCATAAATAACTACAAAATAGTACTAAGTCAAAGCATTCTAAATATGATGTTTAAGATTAGCTTTTGAAATAAGTAGCCTCAAAAACAAAAATCCTCTTTTAACAATGACATGACAAGCAATGAAATGTATTTAATAGGTTGCTGCATGAAAGACAAGATTTTGACTGATTTTATGAAGTTTGTCCCTGCACAGGCAAAAAAGCAGTTTCACAGCAACAAGATCATTTACACGATTTTCAAAGCCTGCATTAGATTTGTGCACAGTACTATGTAATAAACAAAATTAGATAGATAGATAGATAGATAGATAGATAGATAGAGATAGATAGATAGATAGAAAAATTATGTCATTTATATAGAGAGACAAAGAGAGAGATCTCCCGGCCACATTGACGCCACAAAGAGCCAGTCTTTCCGTTTCATCCTACTACAAACATTTCAGTGATGCGAATGTGCCATTATTCACAGATCAGGCTGCTTCCTGCTCATTAGCCAATTCTGACCTGTGAAAGGTGACATGACTGTCTATCCAAATAACTCATGTCACAAAAGGCTGTGACGACACATCTAAAACCACGAATGAACCGCAGTGGCCCCCTTGTGACAACGGGGTGGACTGGTAGTTACCGTCCAGAGCAGATCCTGGTATCGGATGAGCAGGCGGACGACGTGGGCCATCTGCGTTGCCATGCTGAACTCCTGCTGCTCGCTGGCCTTGCTGCGGAAGCCCTTGAACATGAAGATGTTGGGTGCCATCACCACGGCGATGTTGTTCAGCGTCATCTTGTTCTGCTGCTTGTGATCCATAACCCTTCGGAAAAACTCCAGAAGTGCCTGAAATCCGAAGCGGTGACCCACGGCGTTTAGGCGCGGAGAATCGTGAACGAGACGTAGAGCTGTGATGTTGGGATGCTTTCAAATGGCAGTCAGACCTGCTACAACGTCACATTCCTGAAAAACCTCGTGTCTCCTAAAATCATTTATCAAAATACACATGTAGAATGACAAACAGGATTAGGGCAATGCGACTTACTAAACTAAGTGCAAACAAAATGAATTAAATAATAAAAACAGCGATACCAATGTCCAATAATGTAATTATGTGCATTTTAAATAAGAAATGAGTATAAAACATTCATAGATTATATCATAAACATCTCCTATGGGTGTTACGAGTCTCGGGAGAATTGCCAAGTAACCGCTTCAACTCGCTAATTTGTTGATTCCTGAGAGTCGGGAATAACGAAGGAACCACGGCCACCATGCACACAGCACAAATACAGCAGATTATGTTATGTATAGAGAGAGGCACTGAAGGCAGTACGGCTAAAGACAGTCTATGAAAAGCAAATGTAAGTGCATTTTTAAAAAGGCTGCTGTGTTGTTTTTATATGATAATTCGACAAATGTTTAAAGATTTTTAGAATCTAAAACTGACCTGTGCAACGCATGGATGTACAAAAAGTTTGATTCTTACATTTAAAAAGCTTTTGACTGATTCACTGAAAAGTATTAGTTGATGAATGGATAGCTATTTTGTGTGCAAGTAGTGTTTCTCGCCAAGACCATATCATTTTGTAGTTCAAGTGCTTTTCTCTGGTGAAAATACAAATGCGATTCCACCTTGTATTCAACTTGGGTATGAATATATGAATTGCTTTGAAACAGATTCATGGTGTGATATTGTGTGTTGTAGCAATCAGTAGTAGTACTTTATGCCTACACTCTAATAGAGCCGGTAGCCAATCAGAAAAATGAAAACAGAGTCAAGTGTGCTGATTGGTCTGCTGTATCTGAGTGACAGCAGTGAGACATGATCATGTACACTCATACAAATCAACAAAAGGTCTTGGAAAGAGAGACAGTCATCTTCAGCTGCTCTAACATGCTTGGCTCATGCTAAGGGTTCCCAGCCTCGCCTTGAGGTTTTTCAGAAACCAAAGTTTGGATGACAGTCAGGGTTACCTTCAGAGTGCTGCGGCTCGAGGTCGGGAGGAGCAGAATCAGGAGATTGAGAGTTTGTAGCTGCTGCTTCTTGGTGGGAAGCTCTACTCAATGAGCAAAAGAAAGCATGGCCAAGATTACATCTCTGGAGGCATCTCCTGGAGGGTGACGTGGACTGGCCTTGGAGGTCGGCTGTACTCACTGAGCACAGAGGTGAAGGCGCTGAGATACTCCACGGTCAGCAGCGGGTATGGAAGCTCTCGGATGAACAGCTTCAGGACACTGGCTGCGTCGTGCTGCTTCAGCGTCTCCCAAGCAAATGTACCATCGTAGAACTTCGCCTCCAGCTCCAAGCACACTGCCTGGTTGCAGGGGCCATAAAACTTAGGAGTCAGGCCCCCACCTCCCCCCACATCACTAATTGTCAGACAACTTTGGGAATGATCATGTGTGATCCCAGCTGGAATCCATTATCAGTCACATGAATCTTGAGCCAGGATTCCCCCCCCCCCAATAACAAGCAGGGACTGATATTCATAAACAGGTATTCCACCCCAGTCACAAGCAGAGATTCCCCCTCCCATTCACACGCAGGTATTCCACCCCCATGCACACACAGGTATTCCACCCCAGTCACAAGCAGGTATTCCACCCCAGTCACAAGCAAGGATTCCCCCTCCCATTCACACGCAGGTATCC
>JAODKF010000007.1:201279-212402 GCA_026779585.1 Mormyrus proboscirostris
CCCCTCCCATTCACACGCAGGTATTCCCCTCCCATTCACACACAGGTATTCCCCTCCCATTCACACGCAGGTATTCCCCTCCCATTCACACGCAGGTATTCCCCTCCCATTCACACGCAGGTATTCCCCTCCCATTCACACACAGGTATTCCCCTCCCATTCACACGCAGGTATTCCACCCCAGTCACAAGCAGGGATTCCCCCTCCCATTCACACGCAGGTATTCCACCCCAATGCACACGCAGGTATTCCACCCCAGTCACAAGCAGGGATTCCCCCTCCCATTCACATGCAGGTATTCCACCCCTATGCACACGCAGGTATTCCACCCCAGTCACAAGCAGGTATTCCCCCTCCCATTCACACGCAGGTATTCCACCCCTATGCACACGCAGGTATTCCACCCCAGTCACAAGCAGGAATCCCCCCCTACACTGACCTTGACCCTCGTAGCCACACCTGGGATGCGCAGAAGCCCCTCAGTGCCCAAACCTTCGCTCTCAATGTGAGAAATTAACTGTGGGCCAAAATTACACATATTACATCACAAACAGCCTAGTAAGAGTCATTCAGAAAAAAAAACAGACTGCCAAGTTAAAGGAGTGCAATTTTGTCCTCGTGTGGTAAAATATACAACTTACAATATAACATTTCACTCACTTAAATGGCTATAAGGATATCAGTGACCATTTTGCTTGCAGTTCAATCACTTGTGGACTTTAACGGCCCTGCCTTATGGTGATGGGCTGTTCGGAATCTCACCCTTTGCAGGATCAGGGGCACCTGGGTTCCTGGTAGCCGCTTCTGGTCCTGCTCCAGCAGGGTGGACAGAGGAACCCCAAACAACCCGGATTCTGCGAGAATATGAAACACCGACAACCAGGGTGAGGGTTAAACCACAATCGAACAGGAGGGGGAGCCCTGTCAGGTACAGGGCGAACATGGGGGGGGAGGGGCACCCTGAATAAGCTGGTCTGAACTGCAGCTTATTAGTTATAAACAGTGTTTCTTATTTGTTTGGTTATTTTTCACACTAGAGGTGACCGATCTTTCCAGGCTGTAGCTCCTAGGCTTAGGAATGATCTTCCCTCTTCTTTGCGCTTAATGGAATCTGTCGACAATTTTAAGAGAGAACTAAAGACTCATTTATTTGTTCAGGCGTTCAAATAGTTATTTATGGGCAGTTATGATTTTTATGTGGTCTTGGCCTTTTATGTATTATTCTTTGTCATGTGTTTTATTACTTATTTTACTATGTTGTGAAGCACTTTGTGGCTTTTGCCTGTGAAAGGTGCTATATAAATAAAGATTACTTACTTACTTATTGTACATATCACATGGTTAAATAGTACTTGAATTTTTTCAACATAACATGTAAATGAAACTAAAAAAAAATGCATTGAAATGGCTTATCGCTACAAGTAATATTCTTTTAGATTCAGTGATCAGTGGTCATTGCTAACACACCACAGCACAGCACACAGTGCGCAAATTCATTCATTCATTATATCCCTGTGAGAATACATGAAAGTATTAAAGTATTTTTCGCTTCTTACACATATCTTAACTCTAGCTAGTAAGTGCTATTTTGGCAGAAGTACAGTCAGAATAAAAACCAAAGACAGAAATCAAGGGATCTTCCTACATGGTATCTCGTTCACTTGAGGAGTCAGAATGGCTGATGAAAATTAACATTAAGCTAATTAACATTTTTAAAAAGTTGACCTTTTAATTAAACCCTTTACTTTGAATTTTTTACTACATTTTGGGACATTAATAAAAAAGGTTAAGTTGAGGGAGGCAAAGCTGCACTCCAGGAAAGTGAGATTTGGACACAAGGAGGCGGAGCTGCACTCCAGCAAGGTGAGATTTGGACATAAGGAGGCGGGGCTGCACTCCAGCAAGGTGAGATTAGGACATAACGAGGCGGAGCTGCACTCCAGCAAGGTGAGATTTGGACATAACGAGGTGGAGCTGCACTCCAGCAAGGTGAGATTTGGCCATAAGGAGGCGGAGCTGCACTCCAGCAAGGTTATATTTGGACATAAGGAGGCGGAGCTGCACTCCAGCAAGGTTATATTTGGACATAAGGAGGCGGAGCTGCACTCCCAGCAAGGTTATATTTGGAAATAAGGAGGCGGAGCTGCGCTCCAGCAAGGTTATATTTGGACATAAGGAGGCGGAGCTGTGCACCATCTATATTTAAACTCTGCTGACAGCAGCTGAGTCACTCCTTATTGACAAGTGGGCAAACAGTATGTTTTTAGAGCAAACATTGTAAGAACCCTGTACAGAATAAACAGGAGATGCTGTATCTGACCTTTGACTTTAAGTTTGAGGGCCTTCTGAGGCTTTAGGTCGATTCCTGCTGTGTCAAACAGCGACGTCATTTCAATCAGAGCTAGGCGGTGGACTTTCTTCATGTCCTGGGCGGCCAGGTCGCCCACCTTAGTCACACCAGTCCTGTCTCTGGATACTTTAAAATTCTGATAAACAAAAGGATAGATTTCTAATAGAGTCCAGCAGTGTGGGGCCTCACAGACAAGTCAGCAAAATCAAAGTGTGCAATCCCCTCGACGACCACCAGGTGTCTCTCAAAACACAAATCAAAATGATCAGAGTAAACAGTCTTATAACAGATTTATCATACAATAAAAATGCTTGTATACATATGTAATTCATACATGACATGTCTTTCAGAAGCCCATTGGCAAAGGGAAGAAATAATTAAAATTTAATAATAATGACAAGCAGAAACACAGACAAGCTTTGGTTTCTGTACAATGGCTGTACTTGGTAACACGCAGGATAATGCTTCTCCGTGTTACCATTTAAACTTTGCACTGAACAAGAGGATCGGTTTAATGTTTAATGCCACTCACTGGTAACTTGTCGTCTACGTCACCCTGGGCTCTGGCCTCCGCGCCCTTTGGCCCTTCCTTGTAGAGGAGGGCTTGTTCCGAAAATGAGATCTCCACGTTGATCTCCGCATCCGGCGTGCCTGCGCCCATAGCAGCCCCCCCATTTTCGCAGATACTGCCCACTGGACCTGCAGATAATTAGTCACAGGAGACTCTCAAGGGAAAAACACGGACTGGAACGCCAACACGGCTGCAGCGAGAGCGCATTCTCGCGGCTGTACGGGAGGGGGAGGGGGGGTCAGCTGATTAAGCCGCTATGTCGCTATTTATAAAGTGGAAACTGTCGAATCCAGCACAGATGAGTCCCGCTCAGCGCTGAGGAAGACCATTGATGGAAGCAGACAAAGGGAATCAGGGGGACTTCCTGTTTCCTGTATGGGGGAGGGGCGGGGGGGACTCAGCATACCATCATTAGCCTGAGAAATATGACAACACTGTACCAGGGCTAGGTGCTGTCTCTAAGCAGGAAAAAACATTTCACACAGACATTTTATTTATTTACCAGGCACTTTTATGCAAAGAAACGCACATTTGAGACGGCAGGGTCTGGATCAGTTGGGGGTTTAAAGGCCTCACTCGAGGGCCAAGCAATGACATCACTCAGCCGAACATGAGACTCGAACCAGCAACCTTCTGACCGCAGGCACCGATCGCACTCTGACCTCATATACACGCATGCGCACACAGACAGGAACACACAAAGTATGGGACACACGTACCGCTAGAGCCAACTTCCCCCTGAACGTTTTCAGTTCTCCTTGCAGGCAGAACTTCGACTTCGAGCTGCAGAACAGAAGGCCGAAACCTCGTTGTTACACCGCGGTGCCGATGTCACATCGCCAGCTTTTACATCTCTAGACAGAGTTTGCGGTTTTCAGGACTGAAATTAACTAACCACAACCAATAAAACAGCAATCTAAACTTACGTTACTTATGGTATTTCACACCTTAAAGCACACATGTTGTATATAAAAACACCTGCAAACCTCTAGCAAATAATAAATGTCAAAGGAAGGTAAATGTCAGATGTTCTCTGCTGCTGTTTTATTCCCATGGTGCTCCAACAGCAACAAAGCAGACCTGAGAGCTTCCTCTTAACTGAGCAAACAGACAGTTGAAAACGAGCATTGAGCATTAAGAAAGCAAAACTGCAAAACCAATGCTAACGCTAACTCGCACCCCGCTAACGGAATGGGGTGATATGGCCCCATAGCTGTTGACCACAAGGGGAGTCTGACTCGTCCTACCTTGGGTGCCTGGGTCACTGCGGGTTTGAAGATGTCCCGCACGTCCGGAACTTGATGCTGTTTGTTCTTCTTCCTCAGTGTCTGCTTGAGGGTCTCCACCCTCCTCTCCACCGCGGCCGCCTGGGTGCGTGTCAGCGTGGACAACAGCGCCAAACTGTCCTCCGGGTCCGAGGCAGACCCATCGATTAGGGTGGCCAGGCCGACCTCGGCGAGCCACGCCTCCTCCCGTTCACCCTCTGCAGACACAGGAAGGGGCGGGATGGGCGCAGCATCCAAACAGCCATGCCCTTCAGCAGAAACTCAAAGCAAGATTGGTCGAGAGGCTAGCCCCGCCCCCCAAAGCAGCCACACCCCCTTCCACTGCAGAGATTCACAGCACTGTGAAAGTACAACAAAGGCTGCTTCTACCCCTGCAACGAGAAGGGTGCTTTCATGGATTCATGAAAAAAGCACTTCGGTCTAACAGATTAGCGAGACGGCCTTTGAAACCAAAAAGAACGTGACGGTTCAGGATTGTCACAGGCTGGAAGACCAAGACGACCAACCAATAACAGAACGATGCTGTAGAAGCTGACAGACTGATGGACGCATGGCCTAAACATCTGGATAGTTTAATAAATGAACAAAACTTGCTGGACTGCGAAACGGATTTTTACAATCCCTCCTGCATTACAGAGCCGCTTGACTGCGACACAACGACACGAACCTGCATCTCAAACGAACCTGACCTAACCTCCTCTCAGCACCTGCTGGGCACCGCCGAAAGCCCGTCATGACCCCAGAGAGCCGTACCATCGGTCACCTTCAGCTGCACCTCCTCCTGCAGCTCTGCATCTCCGGCACCGCTCTGGTGGATATTCTCCACCTCCTTCCAGTAGTCATCCAGGGGCAGCTCATCCAGGGAGTCCTGCGAGCCGCAGTGGCTGCATGGCGATTTACCGCGTGCATGTTTGCCGTGGCTCTGCAGGTAGTGGCAGGTCTTGCGGCTGAAACAAGAAAGACCCAAACGCTGAGTGACTTATCGAGCCAGGTTCCTCACGGCAACAATGACATTTAGCAGAAAGCTAAAATTAAGCTGAGTATCATAAGCATCCCATGGGAAACTACGGAGAAAAAGACATCAGCAGCCTAGAGTGGAATATTCAATTTAAAAATGTAAAATTAAAAACATTTTAACCAAGGGTGAGACCTGGGGGGTGGGGCCCAAGGGTGAGACTGGGAACTGCTACAACAACTCCATCCCACTTGTAAAACCTCTGTTGACAGGGATCAGTTGCAATCAAAAATAAAGCCTAAAACATCAGCATTTGCACACATCCCCATCCCCCCAGGAAAACCCCAACCCATCCAGGTTAAATCAGGCCCAAACAGAGCGGAACTTCCACTCATAAGTACCACACAATGTTTGCTATCACCGAACACTGTCAGCTGATAATGGGGACATTTGCCCATAGTACCGGCTGGTGCCACAGACCACAAAGAATCCCCCCCCCCCCAGTGACGATATGACAGGCTGTCTTTGGTGCTGCAGACATAAATGATTAAATACTTAACTTTGATGACAAAATTCTGAACATGTTAGCAGAAAAATAAAAAAAAACAAGTCGAGTCGAGTAGATGAGCCTGCAGCCGCTAAGAGAAGGTGATTTTTTTTTTTGAATTCGCACAAAAAGCGTTTGGAACTGTGTTTTGTGAAGGGCCACACAGTGTGTAAAATGAGTCCACCAGCAGCACAGGCGACAGGAAATGTGTGAGGTGTCAGTAACAAATGACATTTTAAGCACAGGACAAACAGCTCCTTTCAGCTCTGGATCTTTGTGCCGGCCCTATCGAAAAAGAGTGGGGTATTTAATAAAGAGGCTGTTATTTCCAGACTGAACGAAATCTGGAGACAAAGCTTTACGCGATAGGTCAACATGCACATGCAGTTTTCTCAATGTCTGCACGACTTCAACATACAAAAGTACTCGCAGCCTCTCAGAGTCACGACGAGTATTTGAAAGGGCAAGCAAGGAGTATATCAAGGGTGTGCAGTTTCACACAGAAAACGGAATGCGACACACACTACATGGTCACCATGTGACCATGCTTGTAACTGGCTGATTAAAAAAAAAAAAAAGACAGAACATTCAGGATTATGGGTAATGTAGTCAAAAAACAGGTTGTCAAGGCTTAAATGAGAAGTTCAAAGAATACTCATGATAATATTTTCAGATTTCTGCGCAGATAAGCACATACCGTACATTTTACGAAAGCAAACAATGCCGTTATCCTCCTAGTGCTGCACATAGAACTGGAAAAGCCATCAAAACAGCATAAAAAGGCCGTCTCAAACATCGTGTGGTTTCAGGAAGGCACAAATATATCTGCCAATTTTAGATGTGACCAACTTTCCCAGGTGTTTTATTTACGGAGCATTAAACAGTTTAAACAGAGATGAGTCAGAAACAAGCACATTTTAAACGCCTGAGGCGCAGCGCAAACAGAAAACTAAACAGGGACGCATATTATAAGTCTCAATAAACCGTGAACATGGTTTTGTCTGATCCAGAAGAGGACGGAAAAATCTAGAAGACAAGCAAAGTCAAGGCCAGCTCTAATGCACAAGAAGCGGACGTCTCAAAGTGAGGCGCATTAAAATCTAAAGGTCAGCCAGGCTGCGGATTCCCAGGGTGACGACGTCGGGTCACAAAGGAAAGAGGAAAGAAACACTCGATTCTCTTTGGTTGGCTGCCCGATGGCTTGGCCAGCTCAAACACAGGGGCAGAAATGCCACGGCGCCCTGTACGGACCTCAGGCAGGGCGCGACAGGCTTACGGACCACAGACACACAGATATGCGGGCACTGCACTTGCATAACACGCCACCTGTAAATGGGTAATCTCAATAAAGATTAAGTCACATTACTGCTATACATAGCAGTTTTCAATCAAAAGCATTGCAAGGATTTTCCCATTTATAATTTGACTCAAGCAATTCAGGGTAAAGACTTCGTTCAAGGGTTCAAGGGTCCAAGGGCAGAGTCCAAGGACTGAAGGACTTATTTTAACCATAGTGCTTCCTGCTCTTGGATATCAACTCGTATTTCTTTGTATTATTTAACTAATAACAGCAGTAATAATAATAATAATAATATCCCTGGAGGAGTAGTGACATGGCTGACCAGGAGAAGAAGTGCTACAAGACCAGCGAGGATAAACTCCCAGAGGTGACACAGTGAACAGACTCTATCACCGGCAGACGCTCTTCCCCATTCTCATCCTCAGACAGGAGAGAGCGGCGGACTCTGGGCACAGTCCGCCGATGGCATCTCCTCATTTTAATTTCTAAGAAAAACACCAGCACGCTCCGGGGGCCGTGTGAGATCGCCGGATGTTTGCCTGCTTTTATCTGAAGGGCTTTTATTCCGGAGGCCGTGCAAACGCCACTGAAAGGGGACACCGGGCGTCACCGCCACCGCCAGCAGCGCGTGACGGGGACCTGACGGGGACCTGACGGGGACCTGACGGCTCTCCAGACGCCCTCCGGATCCCGCGTGGCATCCGGCGCAGCGTCAGCCGTGCGCCATCGCGCCGAGGCGTCACGGAACTCTCTCAACGGCGACTCCACGGGCCCCTTCGACGGCTTGGAGATCTCCGGGACGGCACTGAGTCGGCCTGTTTAATTTATGATGCAGGGAGACTGACAGGCCGACCGCGACCCCACACCCGGACAAATCATCCAGAAGAAAGACTCCGCCAGGGGAATCTCACGGGCCTGTGGGCACGACTCTCAGGACATTCCACTCATCTGACCCTCCTAGGCTACATCAACCCAACTCTGCGGTGCTGCTTACAAAGGGACAAACAGCCTTTTCCAACCAATTCTAAAATCGCTAACAATTTTACTGTTTTTCTTTCTGTTATTTTTCTCTCCTTTTTTGCTGTTTTTATTTCTGTGTGGGCTGTAATCTGACTGCAGATAACAAGCATCAATTTAGCTTAAATCCAACACACGCAGAGAAAACACGTACTGCAACATTTACCACGGAACCGCAACTTCTAAGCTATGTGACGGACCATTGCATCAACAAGTGTGCTTTGCCAAGGAAAAAGTGGTTATAAAAAATATGTACATAGGCCTAACATTACACACTAAGGCTGAGATTCCCCAGCTGCAAACACTGATGTTAGAGTTTCCCTCGTAAGCTTACACTGCTGGTGACATTCCAGTAGGCGGTCTCCTTTCTGATTTAATTGCAGTTAGGGTTCCTGCACCCTCATCTCTTGCCCTACGAAATTGTTAATTTTGTTATATCAACATATTAATAGGCCTACATGGTAAATACAAAGTCAGTGTAACATACTCCATGTTTGGCCGATACTTGTTACATATTATGTGGATTGTGTGTAATCCCAACGAAGACCTTCATTAATATGCCGCAATATGTATGTGACAAAGACAAATAAAGGTTGGCTGAATATAAATTGGATAACTGACAAATACACACAAACACAAAGCTTAAAACCAACACACCCCTTTGAGGGCTGTTCAGAACTCAGTGGTGGATGCACCTATATGTCGTGGTTTTAGGGAGACATAAAGTCAGGCTATTTATGAGATCCGCTCAGCTCGTTGTAAACTATGAAAACAACAAAAACTCGCCAAGATCGAAAGCTGGGATAAAAAAAAAAGAACTTTAAGGCAAAACTATACTTCAAATGACCCTAAATTACTCAATGTCTCGGTAGTTTCAGCCGCTTATGACTCACTAAAACAAGAGCGGGTCCACCAGATGTCCTAAGGACAAAAAAAAATAATAATAATGCATTAAAGTACAAGCTGAACGTGATCTCCACCTTCTCTCATTTCCCATGCAAAATCCCGATACAGAGAAAAAGACGGCAGCTCCTTCCCAGGCGTTTACAAAAGCCTGACCCCTGTCAAAGGTCGGGCTGCGACAGCGATCACAGCCGGAGATCTGCGACCCCGGGGGGGTTAGGGGACGCAAGACGCCCACGTCCTCCAGATGGCCGCGGGAAGGGACAAGGGGGGTCCTCATGCCAGGAGGCGTAGGATCTTTGCGAATAGTTACAAAGTTTGCATTATGTCCCTTCTACTTAGTTTAGTGATGCAGGAATATAAAAAAATGCATGAAGGCATTGGAAATGTCATGCAGTGCTGAAGTTCTTATCGATAAACTTAAAAACCTAACTTTCTTTAGGCTGCTTTAATTGTTTTATGTACAGCCTCGTTATAAATTAAGCATCAGCAGTGCAGCGCCGATATGATCCGGCCGGGCGGCGTCACGCTTCACGCCGCGCACCGACACCGCGGACCTTCGCTCTTTGCACCGTGGAGACTCTCCGTAACTCAAAGCGCACGCTTGGGTGTCGGCGATCCCTCCTCCCTCACCTCGTTACCGGGCACTCCGCGTCATCTCCGCCGCTCACGCCCGCCGCCGGCCGGGCCTCGCTGTTGCTGAAGTAGCCGGTCAGGACCACTCCGTGCTCGCCTTGCTGTCGGCTCATGTCGCCGGCCGCATTATCGTGGAGGAGCCCGGGGCTGAAGCGGTGGGGCTGGCAGGGACGGGAGCTGGGCACGGCTCACCTCTTCCTCTCCCCGGCCGTGTGGACGGCGGCTCCTCCCAGCCTCCCGGTCAGCCTGCGCAAGGGGAGGAGCCTCCGCCGACAGAAGGGGCTTCTTCGCGAACGCATGTAGGTCAGACCACACTAGAAAATGGAATTCAATTCACATTAATGTGCCATTTTATTTTTAACACTGGCCATCACGCTTTCAGTTCTATTTGTCTAGCTTGCCTAATTAAGTCTTCTCCAAAATATTTAATTCCATCCCACCCCCAAGATCCATCCATCCAATAAATTATGTTTGAATTTTATACAACCTATAGTTTACTGCTTTAATTCTGTAGGGTGTATCTTCCATCTAACCTCAACATAGCGATTTTAATACACCCTGTGTAACTTCCTTCTTATGTCAGCTACGTAACCGTTGTTGTTGCTGCGCCTTTTGGGCCGATGTGCAGTAATTCTGGTTCAGAGGCAGGGCTCCGCTTGGGGCTCGAACCGACAACCTTCAAAGGAGTTATGCAAAAAATACAGCACGCTCTGCAATAAAATGATCAGATTTCAGTTTTATGCTCTTCATGCACGTTTTCAGCTCCCCCGACATTTTACTGTTCAGTCGGCTGTCACAGCAGAGTCGGTGAATGAGCCTCTGTTACATAACTGTTAGAAACTCCCAGAGAATATAACCCGATACGCGCGCCCAGTTTGTGTTCAGCTGATCCACTAACTGGTTCGATGTATTATAATCCGTACCGGATGATCACATAAAGTACGAACAGCAATTTCCACTGGCCATCTTAATGATATCTGGTTTTAAAATGATATTCTTGTTTTATTAATGGGTTCTTGGGATGTTTACTTTTCCTAACTTACATGTAATCGGCCTTGTAGTCGCAAACTGACTGCACCACCCTTCAGCTGCTTTCCAGAATGACGAGGATAAAGTTTTATAATATCGGATTGCAATGCCTGCCTAAAATACCGAACAGGCTTATCGCATGGACTCCATCATGCCTGATGTATTATTCATCCGAACAGTCATAACTGGCCACGCCGTTAGTAACCAACACTGCCCCCTGATGGCGGTTAGCGGTATACGAATGCCCGTCACGCCTAGCGAAAAATCCCTTTGTTAAATATGCAGCAAACTCGCATTTCAGACTGTTTTTAGTTTTTTACCCCCAAAAATACACCCAGTCGCTGCAATTCAGCAGTAAAACAAAAACTAAGACGTATTAGCGGACGTTTTGTTGCATAGTCGCACTGTATATTAGAATTATTTATGATGTCCGTAAAATGAAGTGACCACATTTCGCCAGTATGGGGAATAGGAATATATATATATATATATATATATATATATATATATATATATATATATATATATA
>JAODKF010000007.1:223609-236649 GCA_026779585.1 Mormyrus proboscirostris
AATTCTGTGACCCCCCCCCCCCCCCACACACACACACACACACACCCCAAATGCATGTACAGCTTGATTGAGCGGCTGAGGTGGTCTACACAAATTTGCTGACATGCAGCCCTGCCCTAAACTTCATACGTCCATCTAGACCTGTAGGAATGGGCCATAGAAATAGAGATATTCAACAGAAAGAACAACAGACCAACAATGTATTTCTATGTTTCTGTAATCCAGTGCCATATGTCGTTAGCCTAAATGAAACTATACCGTTGGCTCTTTGGCTGTAGTAGCTTCTATATGCGTAGATCTGCATGTGAGAAACGCTAAGATGGTTCAGATGACACATGAGATATTAATAAAACGACATGAAAAAAAGCAAATATTCTCTACAAGATGGAAACGTTCATGTTTTTGTCCTGTAAATACAGCACTGACTCCACTGTTGGTACCAAAAACTAAATATAACTGTTACATTCCATAGTAGGCCTGTAGTGTCACAGGTGTCTGCGAGAATCCTTTAAGAGTTATTTATTTATTTTTGTTGCTGGGGAGACTTTCGTCGCATACTACCACCATCCGTCCTGGACAGAGCTTTTTTTGTTGACATCTTGTAGACAGGAGGCAGATGGCCCAACCTGGCAGCTCTGGATGACTGCTTTAACCACTTCAGTAATTATTACAATCAATTTTGGTCCAATAAAACCATCCAAGGCAGTGGCTCTCGCGAGGCTTCTCCCTGACAAAGACCCTGACGAAAGAAGTCTTCACATCTCGCCCCAGCGTCATCCTCAGCCCCCAGGTTCACCTGGGGTAAATAACCAAGAGTTATTGATGCCATTCTGAGCGCCCGTTATCTTTCCCAGTCTGGCTGTTTCCCATAAATTTAAGCAAATTACTTGGTCAACACATCAGGGTAATGGCAGATTGACAGGGGCAAAAAAAAAGAAAACACACTTAAAGGGAAATTAAAATCAGGATTCTGCCTATAGCTTATAAATAATGTACTTACCAGAACTCATAATCCGAACAAACGGGAATCCTAAGACTATGACTGATAATGAGATACACGCTAGAAAGTAACCAAACTACAGAACCACTGAAAAATGCTGAGAGAAATATAGTTCATTGTAAATATTTTATATTCAGAGGGTCTTGGTGGGACTTATAAACACACAGATTGTACTATGCATATTTGATACAATAATTAGTAGCACATTGTGAAATATCTAAAGTATAATGTATTAAATGTGACTTCCTACATATAGCAAGATGCTTCTTTATAACAACCATTTTGCCACATAAAACTATATATATATATATATATATATATATATATATTATTCAAGTAATGAAAAGTCATTTTAGATTGGTTCTTATTGTTGAAGAGTATGAAACCTCTTTTGGGCAATATGTTCAGCAAAAACGTGCGAGAGTGTGTGACATCAGTTAAGAAACTATCATTTGAAATACTGTATATTTTACACTTTTAGTCAGACATTAATAAAATCATCCTTGTATAAATGCGTGAGAGATATCTGTCAGTGCAGCCCCGAACTTGAACCCAGCGTTACATGCATTCACGTTCTCTTATAACTAGCATACTTTCTTTTTCCGTACAGGCTTATATAAATGCTGCTATATGCCCACATAACGCGGGGCTTCCGTGTTTACCATTAAAATAAATTAAATGAATCGATATGAATGGTTATAGTAGGTTTCAGCAAAGCAATCGGGGGTGCAAACAGTGATTTGCCTGTGCACTGCCTATCACGTGGCGTTTTCGCCAATTGATCGACATTAGGTCAAAGTTACAAGAAATGCTGTTGAACGAACATCTATTTTACCTGCACGTACAGTTCTTTTCTAGATTGTGCGTTGTTAGGCCTATATATGCGTTTTCATAATTCCCAACTTCTGCTGCCGGTCTTTTGCTGTCGTCGAACTTACGTTTTGAAACGAAAACGAACTATGCTATATTATAGCGGAAATATAATATTAAATCAGAAATGTCTGAAAACAAGCAGACTTAATGGGTCGACTATTAGTGCTATAAACACTTTCTTCAATCACAATATTTTTACAATGAGATCGTTGGCATTCGCACTTGTTTCGTGCGGCTATTACAGTGGCATTTCCTTTACTTGTGTGGCAAGCTGAACATTTTATTTTTAGTAACAAAATGGTAACCGTGCTGGTTTTTATTATACATTTCATTCTGCTCCCGATACAGTTGCGTCGCACTTTCATCCGCCTGCCGCCCCGATTGCTTATGAGGGTAAAACTGTACGGCGATCGGTGCTTACAAGCTTAAACATTATTTTTTTTGGGAATGTATCAGCTAAAAAACTTTCGATGTGTGGCATCATGTGTCTCGGTGTGTAGCTAGAGCACCCCTGCAAGCTCTCGCCCGGCTCTGCTCATGCGCATTGTCTGCTGCCTGGTCAATTTGTCAGTACTCGTGGGAGAATTTGGGTAAGAAACAGACAAATTTAAACAATTGTACTTTAGGATAAACCTGTTTATGCCATAAACGGCCCCCTATATAAATACGCAGTGTTCCGTATTATACTTTCGTTTCAGCTTCGCTGCGATTGAATTGGACTAAAACTTAGCAATAAAGTACAAAACGACTGGACGTGTCATCAATAATTTCAGCCAGGAAGAGGTTCAGTGTGATAGAGTATGTAATGAATTACACAATAAAATTACAATAAAAGTAGCTGCGAAATGTGCCGAAATCGATGGCAAATGTGTTGCACTACCTTTGTTGTTTCTTAGGCACGACTATTAAATGATTTATTATACTCTTTCAGAAATAATACCAGGTCCAGCGGCTGAGAAACAGCAGGAACTGGGCGCTAGTCAAGCGAGCGAGACAAAAATATTTCAATCACCATTTCCTTCCAGTAAGGGTTTTATACAGTTAAAATATTATTTTTGTTTTATTGCAACGTGTCTGCGGGCCTGCGGGTGAGAATTATATAGAGTATATTCCAGCTCCGCCATTTTGGGAAACTGCCTTTAAAACACATTAAATAGTATCAGAGCAGAGAAAAGTGTTTATATGAGATACAATGCATGATCTGCGTCTTACGCCGAGAAGGCTATACTGTATGTGAAACACACCTAGCGCTTTTATTGGTAACAAAAACCGCTCTTAGCCCCGAAACGAGTCTTTAATAGCCGTAATACTCGTAATAAAAAGTATCTGGGTAAGAGAGCATGAAATAAATATTAACAGTCTTAAAAACAAACCGAGGGAATTTGACAACAATAGACCAGGAGAAATAGATTCCAGGCAATCAACACCCTGTTTTCGCGCTTGAAATATAAATTAATTTTGTCTTAATTCAAAAAGTATTTTCGTGAAATTAGCTTATTTAAATGTTTTGGTCTCTGCGGACACATATAACGTGTTTTGCTCCATTTAGATCGTATAAAAAGATCGGCACGAGCGTGTAAACTTTCTTGAAATATTTTATTTTTCATAAATCGGCGATTTGCTTAGTTAATGTGGCTGGCAGACTGAATGCCATCACTTAATTTTATACGACCAAGATGCGCATATCGTAAAACGTTTAATTGCAACAAGTGATTATAATGGCAAGGGATCCATGAGGAGAGTGGCCATTGCATATTTACATTTACCTCAGTCTAAGTATCAATCACGTCAATAAAATGCGCGTGAATTTTAGTCTCCATTTTTTGCCGAGAGATTTCATTGTTGAATAGGTCTTGAAAGTTTCAGGCGCAGAATTGTATAGAATTGGACAACACTGACCTCTAGTGGCAGGGTGTTGCCATTACAGTATTGTATGATTATTATTTTTTTCTAACCTATTGTAATTCTCAATTTTAGATGTAAATACGGAGGACTTTGTTAAATTTACTCACCTTCCTCTGGATTTTCTTTAGATGGTGAAATGTATATAATATGTAAAAATATTAGTTGATATTTATATAGTATGTATTTGTAGACTGGTTTATACATTTGTGTAGTCAAATGTTTATGTATCAAACCATTTTCAAATTTCTTTATCACTTTAAGCATGTGATGCCCCACTTCAGACATAATTAGTGCAATTTTTTAAGATGTGGAGCAGTTTAACGTAGTCTGTATCTGTATAAAACATGCACCAAATATAGCAGGGTGGGCAATCTTATCCGCTAAGGGCTGGTGTGTATTCAGATTTTTGGGGTAACCTTTAGGTCAGCTGTTCAAACCCAGGTGTCAGGACTCTTCAGCCAATCAGTCCTCTAATTAGTATGTGTATGTATATCTGTATATGCAGCGAAAACCCGTGGCCCTTCCTGGATAAGGTTGCCCACCCGCTAATATAGTTTAAAATGGCCTGTTATATTGAACTGTTTTTAAAAGTATTCCCTTTTTTCTCTTTTGTGTTAGTGCCCATGTTGGTAGCTCAGGTATCAGCTACATTTTGAACCCTATTGAAGCAGGTGCAGTTGAGAAATGTTTTGTTTTGAATGTACACCTGGTTATAAAAGAAACATGTATAAATGAACATGTGTCAGATCTGTCTGATATGGAAGAATCGGCTGCCAGACCTGCCTGCCCTGAATTCGACGTCTACGGAGCCATGGACTGGACAGACGGCGTCGGAACTCTGCCCGGCAGCGAGCTGAAGGTATGCAGCGCAGCTCTGAGAGCAGGCCGATGGCAGTTAACTGGCAAGTGTCATTTTGCCTGTGTTAAAGTACTAATGTCAGGACTACACACAGAAGACTTTATTTGTATAGGTAAGAAAATACTACGAGGGAATCCCTACTGTTTCAATTTAAAAAAAAAAATGAACTTCTTTGAATATTAATCGGCATCATCTATAGAAAATTAGCTCCAGCGTTTATAGGAAAAAACTATACTTTCTGATCCCGTGTGGATCTACAGCAAAGCCGAAAGAGGGAATAGGCAATGCAAGCTGAGCGTGTGAGGTCACCTCCGTCACATGACACGGGATTCGGGTGGCATACTGAAGCTGCCTTCTTTTGTGGCTGTCAGTTTCGTGTGAATGAGTTCGGCGTGTTGGAGGTCATCACCGAAGATGCAGAACCTGAGGGCATTAAGAAGGCCCACGCCACCACCACCTGGGCCATCCCTACTGCTCAAGAAGGTAAGCACTGCCCCTTTATTCCTTCTACAGCCGGACATTGTAGTTACATGACACACTGAGGGGTGTGGTTGCTCTGATCTGTAAGAAATGTATAATTGGTTGAGAGACAAGTGCTCCATCTTATGGACATCAGGTGTACTGCATCCAGAGTAAATTTTCTCGTCTGCAGCTAGTATACCAGTACATAACATCAATCATGTCAGTAAGCCATAAATAAGGCCCAACTCATCAATTCACAGAGGGGCGATGGGCAGAACCGAACTGGTGTGGATGTTTATCTTGCAAACTGGTGTGCTTCTTCCTTTTCATTTTAGAAACGTCTCGTAAGCTGAATCTCAGGCATCTTTACAGTTTTAATGTTTGTCAGACACTTTTCAAACAGAGGAAGTGTCTCGCTTGCGTTTCCTGCAGAGGCTGAGTTCCTCAGCTCGCCGTAAAACTCGCTGTTCTGCATCTGCTGCACCACTGCTGTGGCAGCTTTAGCTGGCCGTGAGCTGCTCTGCTCTCACTAAGGTCATCCATTGCGTCTGTGTGTAATTATTCCGCTTAGACTGAACAGGGCACTTAGCTAGTTCAGGCTACCTTTTATATACAGCATACAAATTGGAGCACAGGGGTGTGGGTGATACATATCAAAACAGAACAGAGTTTTTTGAGGCTCACAGATTTTCATCTTTTTTTTTTGTTGTTGGGGTGGAGGTGCTGAATTTTGCATCCACCTTCTTAGGCCCAGTGCAATGTGGTTTATAGCCAGGGATTGACGAAACTGGTACGCAGATACGCGGTCACCTTTAAAAATGATACGTTCAGCAATCAATTGTTATAACGGCGTGAATTGACACGAAATTATTGCGCATTTTAAACTTTATATGCTAGTTCGCACTTCATTTGCGATATAGAGGTTAAAATGCACGGTAACGTCTTGTCATATTGGCGCAAATGTACATAAAATACGTACGCATTCGCGCTGTTACGTTAATCGATTACCGATTTTAAAGATGAATGCGTGCCAGTTATGTCGATCCCTGTTTATAGCCAAGTGTGGACAATGAAAAGTCATTGGCCACTTGCGTAATCCTCTCACATTTGGGCCCTTATTGCCCTTATTGCTTTTTGGATCCTGAGTGATCCTGCTGCTGACCCCAGACCCAGTGTGCACTTTGTATGTAGCCACCCCAACGATATCAAAGCTCCAGACAGCGTGGGCGGTCTGTTGCCTCCGCGTACGTCCTGATGGAGGGAGTCCCACAATGCCAGACCAATGATCCACAGAGCAAAACACAGCTTCCCCTGTCATCTTAATGTTGGCGTCTGCAAGGTTCATCTTGATGCTTGGGTACATCAGTCTGTACAGGTATCAGTCATTGAAATTGTGTACAATCAGGGGTGCGGTAGGGGCATGGCTACCCTGGTAGATTTAGGGGGTGCAACACTTTACAGGGGGCCTTTGAACACATAAAAATATATGTGAAATTGGATGGGGTGGGGGGGGGCAAGGTAACATTTTGTCAGGGGGCCCAGAATTTCTAGCTGTACCCCAGTGTACGATAAACTAGCAGGTGGATCCAGCATCTTCTGTTTACCGTGACTGAAACTGTATGCCCTAGACCTGGCTGGGACTTCAGGCAGGGCGGTGCTAAGGACAGGTACCCAGAACCAGAAGGTTCTCAGTTTGATTCTCAGCTGGAAGTTGTGATAGGGGGTGGCAGAGGGGGGGTAGGGTGAGTTACTGTTGTTATAAATGTGTGTGTGTAAATACCACACACAAATTGAGGTTTAACTATAGTTTAACTAAGTGTTAAGTTTCACAACAGTTTGGACTCTGATTAATGTATTCTAGAGAATACATTTGTATTGTTTTCATTTATTTAAAAATGTTATTAACATAAGTCATGCATTCAGAGATGTGGGTCGATCCAAATGATCCAAATGTTCCGGCGTCCCTTTTGCTAATTAACTGGATCCTGAAGGGCTTTTTTGGGGATTTCTCCATCAGATTTTGGAAAACACTTTTTTGGTCGTGTAAGAAGTGAATGTCTCTGCTGGCTGATTTGTGCTGTGTGTAAAAACCGATGCTGCTGCATTGCAAACACACGTGTGCCGCATTTAGGGTTTGACCCGGAGTACATACAGAGCTTAATGGTTTGTCATATATAATCTCTGTTGCTTTACTGCTATTGTTTTTCAGATGTGTGCAAGCTAGGGTGGAATGCAGTTTAATGTCGGAGAACGTTTCGGAAAAAAGATCCGTGTTTCCATATGGCAGCTGTTTGTTCCAGACTTTCACATATTTTCAGACATCAGCCAAATCGTATCGTTAGTGGGGCTGGTGTTTGATGGGGTGGGGCTGGTTATTGGAAACAAGCCGGACACCAGGATCAAAGAGCCAGATTGCCCTTACTATAAAGTTGGGGTGCAGCTCTGAACTTGTCAGAGTGACCCAAAGAGCGGCCCTCAGTCTTCCTTTGATGTAGAGAAGCTGTTATCGCTTTGAATTTGTTATAGGTATATCAAAGTTATATTTTTTGTTGCTCTGATTTAATGATTTTCCCTGAATATGTAGCCTGAAATCTCATTAACCTAGCAGGTTTAAAATCACATAAAACACAAAACAAGATGAAATGTTTTTAAATCTTTCAACTTGATTACGCGTCTCCTACATTAAACAGTTTTGTATGATAAGATGTGTATTTTTTTGCCTGGCCTTTGTGTTAGTTTAGCCATTTTTTTATAGTCTTTGTAACTTGTGCCCAGGATAGGATGAAATACTTATGTTTATTACAGAAATAAATGGTAATAATATAAAACTCATTTAGCTACCCCAGAGGCAACATCGACAGTTCAGGCAATGAAGTTATATAGTTTGAGTCTGTCTTCAAACTAATTTTAAAAATGAGACAAAACCGGTGTTACACTAATGAGTCTGTGGGGATGACCCAGCCGTTCTCGCCGAGGCCGGGACGCGCGTTTTGGCGCATTTCTGGTTTCTAATGACCCGAAGGAGCAGTTGTTGAACTTATAGTTTGGGGGAGGAATAGAGGTAACCTAGTCAATGTCCCCGCAGCGTTTTCAGCCTCCGCCCCAGGGAAGGAGGGGGGCCCAGAGCTGCCGTGGGCCAGGCCAGGCCTGGTGTGCGTCCGCTGCCACAGAAAGGGCTCCTCCGTGGACTTCCTGGCCGACGGACGGCACTGCAGCGAAAGGTGTCTTCGGCAAGACCAGCAGGAGTGAGTTTTGGTCCAGTTGGGTTCTGTGAGCACAATGTATGCCCCAAAGCAAACCAAGAGCGCCATCTAGTGGGGTTAAAAAAATACAGCAAATGGTTCATGAAGGGTCATTTTGACCATCATTAGTTGTTATGTATGGTGATTAGTGTTCAAACTGAGGGGCCTTCAGGGGCAATCCCAAATAAGACCCACGTGGGAGCTTAGGTGCACAAGTGAGAAAAAAATGCCCACGAAATGACCGTCTTACAACATTTCATTCAAGAACTATACCTAAATATCACTGGAGGCAATATACTTATTCAAAGGTTCACATATGCCAACCCTGGAACCCGCAAGATCTGTGACATAGTTTGAACACTGATTAATGGAATCTGAACTGACTGGATACTGTGGTGCAGAAGAACAGAGGGACTGGAATTGTTGTACACGATTAAGCCGTTATGATGGATTATACATCATCCCTCTGAGTCACGTCACAGGAAAAAGAATCGAGGTCACGACAGGTATTAATTATAGCGATTATGCCCATATTTGTGGTTATTAATAACTGAACAGTAGCTCGTGATGCTGCGCACAGTTCCTGTACTGCTGGTGGTTGCAGAATTTGGTTCGGATGAGGATCAGTATCTTGGACAAGCTGTCACAGCCAAAGCCGTATAGCATAGTGGTTAAAGAGGAAATTATGCTATTAAGGTTGCTGGTCCCAGGGCCAGGGAGCTACCCTGAGTGGTTAAAGTGGCAAGCGGCGAAAGTTAAACAGCTAACATCTCACGGTCTTCACATTTATAATTTAGTTATAAACAGGTTCTACTGGCCTGCGTCAGGCACAGAGGCGGACTGGCAGACTGGGGCAGCTCCAGACGGAGGGTGTTTTAATCAGCGCTCCTGCAAAGGAAAGCTGTGGTCATCTTCAAGTGTGATTCTCTCCAGAGATGTGCCACTACCACGGCAACAAAGAGGAAACGGGTGGGGAAGGAGCAGAAGCGTTTCCGTGTTGCCTGACAGAGGCTCTGATTTCCATTATTGCAGTGTTTCCCAATCCGCTCCTTGGGGACCTGCAGACGGTCCATGTTTTTGCTCCTTCATTGCTCGCTGCCTGACTGTCCACATTTTTGGTCCGTCCTAGACCTACCAGGAGCCGGGAGAGAACAAAAACGTGGACTGTCTGCAGGTCCCCGAGGACCAGACCGGGAAATACTGCACTAACGGGATCAGCCAATCGATGCCTGACCTGCCCCTCAGCTGCCAGTACAGTCAGGTGATAGGCAGAACATTTCGGATGCCGCAGACAGTAAGACTGTAATGAAGCGAAAGCCACTGATTCAGATACGAATGATGTCAGGGGAAAAAATCATTGAAGCACATGTGCTTTCTATTCACTTTATAGGCAACAGAAACCTGGAAAGTATCTTGTGTGTTTCACAGGTTCTCTCAGTTTTATTTTTATAGACAAATCCGTGGTGTGAAAGTCCCATATTTGTTGTTGAAATTTGTAAGTAGTAAAACTGAACACGTTTTTGATTCCGCACAGTACTGATTTCCCCAGAATGGATTTTACTGCTCTGAGTGCTGTAGAAAAATTAGAATAGCTATTAATTGTGTACTGATGATGGGTCCACTGTAGAGGTCCCATATGAACCCGTGTGTGTGTGTGCGGGTTTGCATAGATAACATTTGAGGATCAAATTGTCGGGGTAAAACCTGACATTTCCCTACTTTTGAGGTCCCCGTTTGGATATCAGTTTTAAAAAATCTGTGAATGCAATCAAAAACATAAAAATGCCAAAAGTCTTGTATTTGCGTTGGTTAGTTGTGGTTAAGGTTAGGGCTGGGTAGAGGTTAAGGGTGTCGTGTTGGGATAATGGTTTTTCCCATAGAAATGAATAGATGGTCCCCATTTAGACAGGTACACCAGCTGTGGTCCCACGGCGTTTAAATCATCCCATCCATTAGGACCTACGTAGCAAAAGCAGTAACAGCGGGATGTTTCCTGTCCCGCCAAAGGGAAAAGGACACGGCCAGCACCAATGGCGAGACCGTCAGCGTGGGACGAAAACGGTACCTGGCGTCACGTGGGATCCCGGCCGAGGAGATGGAGATGGCGGCGGACGGCCAGGACGACGACGAGGACTACGTGGGTGTCGGATTCGCGGCGTTCTTACCCCGGGGGGGTGGGGGATGTTCGGGGCCACATTGGCTGTTGGCTCTATTTATCAGCAGATGACATGGTTCAGTGATATGTCTCCTCAGTGCCCCCTAGCCTGCGATAGCGGTAACACAGCGATATCCGATCCTGCAGTGGAACCCAGAATCGAACTCAGTGCCCTTGTTCAGTGCTGTGCTTTTCCTCCTGCCCGGCCAGTTTGGTTCTCTAGGCAGTTGTGGGTCTTTAACTCTTTGCCACTTTAATTCTGTAGCTTAGGTGACCAGCCATATATTCAGTAGTGTGGAAAAGTCTTAGGCAGTCAACAAAAAGGCTATTTATCTGGCCAGTAAACGTATAACTGCTCAAAAAACTCAATCTGACATTAGAATATATCCAAACAAACACAATAAAAAATAAAAAAGAATTTCTTCTGTTCTTCAAAAAGTTACTGATATCTTCTTGGACAGCTGGAAGAACATCACTTCAGTCCCAAAATTCCCCAGCTCATTTAATTAATGAACTTAATTAGTCCAGTAACTCAGTTAGTTCTATAATTAGCTATACCTAGTGTGCTAGTGGTCGAGAAAAAAAAAAATCATGGATATCTGAATGGTTACTGTAAATACAGAGGTTTAGAAATAGCTGGGCTAACACACTGACAGACATCAAAGTTTTACACCAAGATGAAGATCAAGTAAACATTATGTTCTTTGACAAGCTACAAATTTTACACAGTACTGTATATTTATTTTTTTCACTGTGGCAATGTGCGGAGTTCCTGTGAGTCCCATGACACAGCTGATGAAGATACGCTGTAAAAACTTGCGTCTGTCTCCTAACCAAACAGGAAGAGAAAGCAGACAGGAAGACGGCACGAGGGCCGAACAGGGGCCGGCGAAAAAGGCGGGGGGACGCAGCCTTACTGAAGCACAGTAAGTAGGGGGGCCTGCTCAGTGGTGCTTTTCAAGCAGGCAGTGAGGTAGACACCCGCCACACGTCGTCGCTCATTCCTGAAAAAATTACACTTCGGAATGCTCTTTAAGAAAACTCGAAATTCTTTTTCTTTGTCATTTCTGTGCTCCAGATTGATGATCAATCCTTGTAACTCTCGTGTATCATTTTATTTTGTAATCTTTCTTGTTTTTGAGTTAAAAAGAACTTCTCTTGTCCTCTCGCAGCTGTCCCGTATGGAGGGAAGAGAAAAGTGTGGTGTTGGGCCTCTTACCTGGAGCGGATGAAAGCCACCGCTGCCCCCAGCAAACTGTTTAAGGAGGTAAGATGCTCACTGCAGGGGACCCTGTCTGTCACAGTACGGGGGGGGGGGAACCCGAATGCTGTTACTAAAATGGAGAATAGTAGTATTCATGTGACCTACAGAACAGAAGTGCTGAGCACTTAAAAAACACCAATCCCAAGACTCTTGGGAGGTTAGCAAGACTGGTCTTGCCAAGACCACAAGTGCAATCTTTGCGTTCTTGGTATTAGGAAACACCCGGAGTGGGTTATAGCAGTGTCTCCTAACCCAGTCCTCGGGGAATCCCAGACAGTCCACATTTTTGCTTCCTCTCTGCTCCCAGGCATCTGTACCAGGTATTCGGTGTTGCTGATTGGCTGGGAGCTGGGAGGGAGTAAAAACGTGGACTGTCCAGGGTTCCCCGAGGACTGGGTTAGGAAACACTGGGTTATAGGATATGATGGTCAAGCCATTACAATTTAAGTATACATTCTCATTGATATATGTGGTTATTGGGAATTTTATGTTAAGCACTTCAGTTCAGTAATATTTATTTTTAAAAATGATGGAATGAGTAAATATTAGAATTATGAAGCACAACCTTACCCAAATTATCAGAAGACTGGTAATATGAACTTGTTCCAAAACTTGCTTACTGGAATTGTCCGCCTGCTACATTTGGGCTGATCCTCCGTGATGCGTTTCTGCCCGTCTGATGAGACGCTTTTCCATTTCAGCACCAGTCGTTCCCGCAGAACAAGAACAGCTTCCGCGTCGGGATGAAGCTGGAGGGCGTGGACCCGGAACACCCTTCTATGTACTGCGCGCTGACCGTGGCAGAGGTAACCGCAGTGCATGGTGGGATACTGGCTGGTTTATGAGTAGCCTGTCAAATAGGCCCTGTGATGACGCTGTACAATAACACAGCTGTATTAGCGGCTGTGATTAAAAAGATACACAGAGCTCTGGATTATTTCCCACTTACGCAGACAAAACCTCCTGTGTAATGACTAAATGTGATTTTAATGGCCAGTAATTATGTTATATTATTATATTTTATTATTCAATTTTTTTATGCACAAGACCAGACTAAATCTCACATGGGGATCAATCTATATTACATGTCTAAAAGAAAACATTTGATACAGCGAATACAGTGATCCCCGCTATATCGCGGTTCAGCCATCGCGCCCCCGCTATATCGCGGTTCAGCCATCGCGCCCCCGATATATCGCGGTTCAGCCATCGCGCCCCCTCTATATCGCGGTTCAGCCATCGCGCCCCCGCGATATCGAGGTTCAGCCATCGCGCCCCCG
>JAODKF010000007.1:247564-261137 GCA_026779585.1 Mormyrus proboscirostris
GTATCCTTCTCTCCTCTCGGACGCCGGCAGTGGAATGATAATCCTTCATTTATTTTTAGACATTATTTAGATGTAGATTTCTTAGAATGTACGTAAGCGCGTATGGACGGCAGCCAGTGACCCTTAAAACCTGAACTCCTCATTTTAAGTCACATGTGACAGAGCTAAGGTACATGTTCTGCAAAGAAAATCCAGACAGTTTCATGAAACGAAGCAGTTTGAGTCCGAGTGTCCTCAGCTAAACGTGAGCCGGTGCAACTCAGCGACCCACACGATGCTGTTACTGAACGCAGAAATTTTGTCATCACGGGGAAGGCAGTGAAACGTCCAGGGTTGGTCCGTTGCCCAGTGGGTACTGAAAGTTCCATCTGCCCCCCCCCCACTGTCTACAGGGTGGGACGGCCTTGCAAGCAGAGAAAAGTAGAGGAGGTACAGGAGGAAGAGGAAGTTGAGAGTGAAGTGTCCTCCATAATGGAAACCAAAGGTATGCAATCACTTACACACAGATTAGGCATCTATACCTTTATGGGGATTTTCTATTCATTTCTATGGGCAAAACTCTAATCCCAACATGACGACCTTAACCCCCATCTAGCCCTGAACATAACCATAAGTAACCAAACGAAATACAAGATATATTTTAGTTTTTTGACTGCATTCACATATTTATATGACATTAAGTTTTCCCTTTTGCAGACTGAAAAAAATGCCGCCACAAGGTCAAAATAAAATGTGTTATTACATTGCGGGGACATTAGGTCCCCGCAATGTAATACACACACACATACATACACACACTCTTCCTTTAAAGATATCACCAGGAAACAGTGAATCACAAATATGTTCCATGTGTCCTAGATGTGAACCCAGTCCTATCCAGCTATTTTCCGATACTCAACTATGGAACTTCACTAGTAAGAAGACTTGCGCTGTATCTCACCGACTTACTATTTTTTCGTCATTCTCTCTCCATTTGTCTTAAATTGCTTGTGCGTGTAAACAAATAAAAGGCGAGTAAATCCAGCTCATGTACAGTCTGCCAACTCCAGGGGGCTGCGGTTCAGCATGAAACCCATTTCGGATTGGCTGCGAGAGGGCCTCTCTGTTCAGGGTTTATCATTCAAAGCCCTGCGCTCATTTTTGTGTGACTGGTCAGCTCTGAACACTTCATGCTGCAGCGTTTGTAGTCCGGGCAATGATCCTTGAATAAAAATCGAAAGTTACACAAATCATGGTAATGATGCACAAATTACAAGGTACTCAAATAACTATGAATATTTGGAATGTGCAGATTATTAAAGCCTCACGGCTGAAACCGCTTAATGTAGATCTATAGACCTGTGCCCATTGACGCTCTAAACCGCTGTTTCCCAGCCTGGTCCTCGTGGGCCCCAGACAGTCCGTGTTTTTGCTTCCTCCCAGCTCCCTGCCAGACTGTCCACGTATTTTCTCTGTCTCCCAGCTCCCGTTGGAGCAAAAACGTGGGGCAACGCTTTACATTAACTGCACCTTGATGAGGCCCTTATAATAAATTCATAGAACATTCATAAAGCATTTATAAAGCATTCGAAAGCGGCATGTAAGTATACCTTAACATCCTAACATGCCTTAACACCCTTAATATACACGATAAACAAACATTATATGATAATAACAAAAGTTATAATCATTTAACCTGATAATGTTTGTTATTAATGTATGTTACGGTATTTTAGGATATTAAGGTATAGGTATACGTACTGACTATGAGTGTCCTGAATGCATTATGAAGGTTCACTGAATGTTTTATTAACTCATAATGAATGCTTTATGAAGGTGCAGTTCATGTAAAGCGTAACCAAACGTGGACTGTCTGGAGGTCCCCAGGGCCCAGGATCGGAAACACTGCTCTAAATGTACTGAGGAGGAGCTTTGGACAACAGATTGAAAGCGAGATATTGCAAGGAGAGCAGAAGAAGCAGCTGTCCCTAACCTCTTCAGAGTATTTACACACGTTGGACATGTTCTCCACTCAGAATGCACTTTGTTTCATTTTACCAGAAAAATATCTTCCATATTTTCATTTTCACCTGAGGGGTCTCTGTGAAGAATTCCAGCTAGCTGTGTTTACTCATGCTTATTACCTGGATTGAAGGCTACGTGACCTAAACATCTTCTATGTAAATCTTTCAAGAATTCAGCTAGCAGAAATCCTGTTGGCAACATTAGCAGTCTTTCCTCTGAGGCGGTCGCCCGTAGGCGGGTTGGGGTGTGAGACAGCGGGCTCTCTGCCTGCTGTACAAACGCTGTGTCGCTCGACATCTCTGAATGTCACGGTGACCTTCTATCAAAAGCAGCGGAAGGCGGTTAAAAGGCTAGCTGTACTCTGCGTGTGTCTGCGAGCGGCTCTGTTAGAGGCGCCATTTATTTAAGGGCAGACGGGAGAGATTGTAAATAATTACGCTGATTAGCCGGGGTGGCGGCAGCTCAGGCACAGCAAATCGACGCGAGCGATAGTAAGCGAGGGCCTTTAGAGCGAGAAACGCAGACCAGTCCATTTCCAAGCCATTACGAAAACCTTCTGGTTCCCTGGGATCATTCCCTGATGGAGCTTTACCAACCGCAGGAATGTGAGTCACATGAGAGCACGGCAGGAAAAGCTGACACAGTAGCTAGCTGTACGGGACCAGGATGCTGGCGGCTGATTGATTATTGACTATCGATTAACATAACGGCACATTCATCACATACAGCGACGTGTGGTGATTTCTCATCGTAACAGCGTGACTGCGTACGCATCGTATGTGATCCTAGTTCGCTTATTTTTCTGGGTGCTTCATTTCTGGTGCAAAGGGTGAAATGCGCATTAATTTCCTGTCATAGCAGCATAAATGTACATAAACACGCATTTACACCGTTGTGAGAAGAAATCGCCGCGTGTATCACTTTACGCAGCGTACCACTTTACGCAGCGTACCAGTCCCTGATTATTGTCCTGTAAGTGCTCTTCATGAACGCGTATATCTGTTTGACAGCCATGTAGAGAAAGCAATTCCGTGCACCGTTAGCAGACACCCCTCCCCCCCCCACCTCAACCCCGATTCTGCATATTTTATCATCAGTAATGCTCCCCCAGCCCCACATGACTTAGCGAGCCGCCTTTTCTAGCCCGATGTGCTTTATATGCCCCGGGGATGTAGGTGAAAAGGGGGTACTGGTTGGGGGTTTGGGGCTTTGACCGGCACTGGGTGGTGCCATGAAAATGACCCAGAACTCCGCGGAGATTCTGTAGCTCATTACAAACGCCTGTGGGTTGCGGCTTCCCAGCTCTGCCTACCACAGGCGTTAATAGAACATAGTCTCCCGTATCACTTCGGCAGCATAGCTGGATATCTGGCCACATGCAGTCTGCATTTCGTGAGCAGACCTCCTCTGCAGTCAGGCAATGGTCTCTGGAGCCTGAGAGATTCTGCTGGACTGGCTGCTTTCAGTATGTGAGGTATGCAGATATGAATGTGGCCAATTTGGGGCAATCAGAGGGGTGGTTTGTATTTAATTCATGTTATATGCTTAGTAAGCATTCAGAGAAAAGAGACGCATGGAAAGTCGTTGGTGTTTCTTTATTAGAGCCGTATTCAGAGTCCCTATTAAACCCATGGCTGACTTACATCATGAGCTCGTTTTGTTTAATCTGTGTTCCTTCTCTGTGATTTTATGGGCTCCCATTGGACGGCTGTGCCATAATCCCGCCCATCTGTGGGTTTGGGAACCATCACTACATAATATTCACAAATCTCTGTCTTCCTCTTATGTCTCCAGTTATCACTCCCACTTCCAGTTAACTTCTGATTAAACTGGGACCCCCCCGCGCTGTCAATGTGCTTCCAGTAACCCGCCCCCCCCAGCGATCAGACCTGCCATTTCTCTCTCTTTTCTGTGGACTATAACCCCTGAAAAAAACATTTATTCCTCACCAGGGGCAATTGTAGGATTTGACACTTGGGGAGGGGGGGGGGGGGTTCAGTTCCGTGAAGAATTTATGGGAAGCCATGATATAATTGGCTGCTGAAGGGAATCCTTCATGATTTAATTTGCCTGGGAGGCTGGACAAAAAATATGGAGGGAGAAGCCGCCACCCCCCCAAATCAAGTCTAGAACCATCTCTGTCCCTCACAGTGTCTTCAGAAGCCTCTGATGTACAGAGGAGGCCTCCCTGTCCCATGCCTCCCTGTCCCGCGCCTCCCTGACCTGTGCTCCCCTGACCCACATCTCCCTGAATTGTGCTTCTCATTCCCGCACCTCCCTGTCCCAGTCCTCCCTGACTCGCACCTCCTGACCTGCGCCTCCCTGACTCGCGCCTCCTTGTCCCGCGCCTCCCTGACCTGCGCCTCCCTGACTCACGCCTCCTTGTCCCGCGCCTCCCTGACTCGCACCTCCCTGACCTGCGCCTCCCTGTCCCGCCCCACAGAGCTCACCCTCCAGCAGGCTCTGCACCAGTCAGTCTTCATGCCCTGCGCCTCACCCGCCCCCAACGTGCCGCTCTGCTGGGACAAGCACAGCAAGCTGCTGCCCACCGTGGCCGGGATCACGGCCAGCAAGGTGGCTGAGTGGACCGTCGAGCAGGTCGGTGCAGCCCTCGGACCGTGGCCCTCTTTGCCGACCCGCTGGGTTTCTGACGATGTTGTTTAGGTTGTGCTGAGTTTGATGCTCTCTGCCCTGGCACTGACAGCCGATTTTATGATCACTCCTCAGGTGACGCAGTTCATCCAGGGCCTGCCAGGGTGTAAGGAGCATGTCCGCACATTCAAGGAAGAGGTAAGATTACACCATCGCCATGTGTGGAAAACCGCAAACAGAGCCAGTAATATGTGGTATAGCCCTGATCACTATGGTTGGTTATGTGTGGTATAGCTCTGACTCCTATGGTTTGTAACATGTGGTATAGCCCTGACCCCTGTAGTTTGTAACATATGGTATAGCCCTGACCCCTGTGTTTGGTAATGTATGGTATAGCCCTCACCATAAACATGAACAGATGACTGTTTAGGGCTGAACAATATTGTGATATTTTTGGGTTTTGCTGTTGCTGATTGCCTTTTTATATCACTGACCGCCTTTTGCTATTTATCGCGTTTCTGCTATGGTAAAGGTGAAACAGATAAGACTCATTAAGTCTTTCATTATTTTATATTTATCCTTCATTATGAATCCATGCGTCAGTCCAACTCACTGTGCATGTAGAGCATGAGGATAAAACAAACATAATGAAGATTGTAGACCTATCAAACTAAATAATTTAATCTTAAGGATCAGTTATTTTTGTAGTTATGTTTAGCTGTGAAACTTTACCCTAAATAGTGTTAGTCTTATTTTAAATGATGAAATCCTTATTATTTTAATATTATTTAAAAAATCTTTCTTAAATTACATTGCTTAACAATGTGCCTGTTGCAATGTCACGATATACATCACACCCCCACCACCACTGGGCCAAATTCGGTCCCAAACTCTTTCCGACGCTACTGTCTAAGGGTGTTTCTATCAGGTTTTTTAAATATCCATCTTTTTAACATAATTAAAATGTTTCACAACTAATGAATATGTTGCCCGTGACATGAATGGCCTTGGATTTGGGGGTGTGATTTTTTCTTTCATTCTTCTCCTGTGTCAGGGTTAATGTTAGTGATTGGTGAACACGCTCAGTTTTTCTCAAAAAATATGGCACGTGATTTTCATAAACCAGATTATATGTAATTAAAAAGACACTGGATGGCAGTTTCAGCCGAATATTGAGCAGGTGGCAGAATGAACAGCTTCGGCGGTCTGTCGTCGCTGTCGATTCCCTGCTTTCAGATTCGGCGCCATCAGGGTGGTCCGGTCTGTGTCCCTGTCGCTCAGCAGGAGCGCCTGGGGCAGCTGAAGTCACAGGAGTACAGTCACTCACTCACGCAGCTGAGCTTTGATCTCGCACAGTTTACCAGCAAATCGTTTGCTCGCTTATTGCTGGTGGCGGGAAGAGGGAAGGTGATTTTATGGACGGTTAAGATGCGAGTCTTACACACTGAGCTTCACATCAGACACTGTACTGCTGTGTAGAGAAATGCTTTTCCACTTGCTTCCAGGATTACACTTCAGGAAACAGGCAACACAAAATAGTACAGTAAATAGTGTAAAAATATATGAATAACATTGAATAAATGAATAAATAACAGTGACGATAAAGTAACTGCGAAATAGACATAGAGAGCAGTATATCAACAGTTTGAGACGTTGGGATGTGGAGTGTTTGTGGGTCACAGCTCCAGAAGCTTCATGTCAAGCTTTAACTCTATAAGACAGTGTTTCTCAATCCGCTCCTCAGGGACCCACAGCCGGTCCATGTTTTTGCTCCCTTCGAGGTCTCTGCCAGACATTCCATATACCGGGAGCTGGGAGGGAGCAAAAACAAGGACTGTCTTTGGATCCCTGAGGACCGGATTGCGAAACACTGCTATAAGAGGTTTAGCTAAAGGCTGCACCATCATTTGCGGTTCGTCACAAGCAGAACAGCCCTTTTGATATACACAGCATCTCCAACACGGTCACACTGTGTACTCGGCAAAGGGCACAAAAACAAGCCGGCGACGCTCGGAAGGGAAAGACAAACGAGGCGCCGGCTGAACCACAAACACGCAGCTGTGGTGTGAAGCTGGTGGCCGCAAAGGCAGCTGTCGCTCTCATTAACAGCTGGGGCGCCACGTGCAGAGGGAGGGGCCTCTATCCCCCTGCTCCCTGCCATGTTTCATCATCTTTTTCAGTCCTCTTGCCATATAAGGATGGACTATGGTGACTGGAAGACTTCTGGCTCTAAGGGCCAATATTCCATATAAGGAAGGAAAAGCTACTATTTCAGTGGTGAAACCAAATATTATATGTGTAGAGACACTGATAAAAACACTTAGGGGTTTAGACGGAGCAGTGTCATCTCACACCTCCAGGGCCGCTCTGTGTGTGTGTGTGTGTGTGTGTGTGTGTGTGTGACCAGTTGTCCCTACAGTGTGATAAAAACCTATTTTGACCTTTTGGGGACATCTTTTTCGGTCCCCACAAGGGGAAACTCCATTCTATGAATATCTGTGAATGCATTCATAGTTAGGATTAGGGTTGTGCTGTGCTGCTTGTGATAGATTATAGGTCCCATGCAACCCAGACTTCATTCATAATTGTCATTTCAACCTTAATGGGGAAAAAGCAGACTGTGGATGTTTAGATGGATGGTTTCACCGTCAAGGCGAAAAGATTCTTTGGTAGAAAAACACGTCCATCACAGATATGAAACAACTGAATTGTCTCCAGTTTGGTTTGTCAATATTACTCTTGGTGAATTTGATAAAGGTTGGCGGTTGTGGTAAAAGATCGAGTTCTCTCCTGTCTCCACTAGCAAATCGATGGGGAGGCATTTTTGCTGCTGACGCAGGTGGACCTGGTAAAAATCATGTGCATCAAGCTGGGGCCTGCCTTAAAGATCTACAACTCCATCCTGATGTTCAAGACCGCCGAGGACTCTTACAATGAGCTCTGATGTGGACGAGATGCCGGGGGTCAGCCAGGTTTGAAGCACAAACTTCTCTAAGGAAGTCTTATCTCATGCAACCTAAATGCACATGAATTCAAATCAATTGCACAGATTATTTTTATTTTCAAGTTTTTTTTTTCTAGAACAAACAGATCTTTGGGTCCTGACGACAGCCATAATAAGCATGCAGAGGATTTCCTAAGAACATTTCATGCCATATCAGTTTTCAAAATGATGTTTTGATTTCAGCATAAAATAAATTCATAACCATGTCTACTGATGAGTTTTGTAAATATTATTAGGGCTACTGCGGTACTTTTCTGAGAACTGTACCTTTAAAATTTTGGTTTATTTTGCCATAATTTAATCCAGAAGCATTGTCAGTCGCTAAGATCTCTGCCTCAAATGACGTCTCAACAGGTACAACCAGACTTAAGCCCTAAATCCGGGTCTTACTCAAATTGCGACTGTCAGCCTTAGATATTGTCTTTCAAATTAAAGATTTCATGTGCTGAATCTAGCTGAACCACGTCTTGTGGACTCCCAGACCACGCTGTAAGAAAATGTCGAAATGTCGTGATTACCTAGCGGAATAAAATAAATGAAGTAAAACGTGAATTATTTTGACCATAACTGCCCCCTCAATCTGCTTTAGCGCTGTGGAGGGTAAATCTTTACTGAAATTAACGTGTGAAGTATTATTTTATTTTGACTTTCACATTCATAACACTAGGTTCCAATAAATCTTGGCCAATGCAAAAGTAAGTGATACAATTTTCTGCTTAAAAGCTTTAAGTAGCTCCAGAAAGCTTTTAATGCTCTTCCAAGTGACTGCTTTACTTTAGTACATACTGAGAAGACCATAATAAGGTCCGTATTTTATTTATAATTTATCAACTTCTGTTTACAGAATCGCATAAACACATAAACAGTAATATGCAAGTTTCTTTGTCAAGTGTGGTTGAGCGAAACATTATGGGAGCAAAACAAGGACAGGAAGGAGGGTATTTTCCAGGGTTACATTTGTAAAGGGTAAACCGTTATTTATTTATTTAACGATGGTGTTTCCCAGTGCATCTCGGATGAATGCAATGTGTATGAAATTGTGATGTGAACGTGAAAAAAAGCCCTATTCGTTTCGATGCCTGTGACGAGTGCGTGCGCTCACTCAAGCCTTTATCTGTGACTTATCGATACGCAAATAAACTTGTCAATTATTGGTCTTACGTCCCGTTGTCGCAGTGTCCTTTCTAACATCCGACTGGACGCTTGAGTTACAATATTACCTGCAGGTGTCTCTGAGCCACAAAGAGACAAAGGTATTTGGGGAAATGGTAGGAAGCCAGGTACCGAAAGTCCCAGCAAGGGCCCCTTCTGCAGACCTGTGAACTAGAGCTGCAACTCTAAAATATACAGTTAAATAAATTGGCAGTGGTTGTAACCTTCTCTATTCAGTGTATAAATTGGGTGATATCTGTTTTTTCATACCGTCATACCTTCTAGACCAGGGCTCTTCAACTCTGGCCCTCGATTCTAAATCCAGGCCTTGTTTTCAGTTCTCCCAGACAGTTAGGTTAATAATTACTGATTCTGATTGGCCAGAGGCTTCACACCTGGCTCACAGGTAAAGGAAGGCTGGAAAGCATCAGGACTCGGCCGCTGAGGACCACGAGTTGAATATCCCTGTTCTAGATATTTCACCCCGATATATGGCAGCATTTCTAAAAAAAAACACCTAAATAATATAGGCTATCAGAGATAGCCTAAATGGGCTATTCAGTGTGTAAGATGCGGAGACAGGTCTTTGTTGAAGAGATAAAAAGGTCGCCCTCCGTTTACTGACAATGCTGTCAATGTCTGGTCTGCTGTACCGGGCTCAGCTGCGGCCGCTTGCACACTGGCATCCACGTGTCCCTCGCACGCTCCGACAGTTCACAGCGGTTTTTATGGTAGTGACCTACAAATGCGCATTAATCTTTAACTTTTTTAAACTTGACTGAGACTTTAATCACTGCTAATGCTATGCATTACAGAACATCGCCCCCGTACAGCTTCAGATTAATCAGATTAATAGGAAGAGGAGCGTCTGTATTTTGTGGGATTTTTCGGGATTTGTAAATACTGGGGTACCCCGCCCAAGCCTGCAGCACAGTGTGATAGACTCATGCAGCAGACTTGTGGGAATAATTAATTTGGGTGATGCTGGCCTGACCATTGTGGTTGGTAACGTGGGTGGGATTAAGTTTTACCTGAAACCAAACAAAAGTCCAAAAGCCATTACTAAATCAAAATAGCTATGTTATTGCTGCATACTAGAATTCCCTTTTTTAATTCGGAAGTCCATCCAGTCCAGTGTTTGCGTAACCATGTGAAATAATTGCATGCATTGAAAATGAATGCCATACAAATGTGGACTATTCATTTACAAGTAGTAAGGAATTCTAGAGGTGGATGATTGCTTTGGCTCTCTCCTTTTGTTAGAATTTACTTCCATTTATAAGTTGCATTTTCTCCATTGTCTTCTAGAGGGTATGTGAATTCTTCCTTATCAAGGAAGATACGAAGCTGCCCGGATTAAGGCGAGCTGAGAATTTTTAAATGTTACATTTGCATTGCCTCATTAAACGACATTATCTGCTTTTTTCAGAGCTGATGTGCAACAGAAATATAATTAAAAACAAAAACTTAGTATGCGAAAGCTGGGATTCAGAGCGGGGGGGTCGATAATTAAAAGGGATCCGAGAACCTTTGAACCACACAAATTAGTGGACTTGGACTTTTTAGCTTCAGTGTACTAGGAGACTGACAGCCACCATTGCAAACACTCTGGGAAGCTTCGCAGGAAGCGCCGCGCTTTGCTTTCACGAATAAAAACATGCCTCTCACACTTCTTATGAGTGACTGGCTGTCATGTGAACTAACTAACCCATTCGATCTGCTGCCAATTTACCCGGTGAGCCCAAAAAAAGCAGCTGTTGGCTCCAGGAGAAACTGTTCTGAAAGAATACAGTAATGTTTATGTCTGTAACATGTATAAGAGATTAGACGGATGGGACCGCTTTCAAATATACCCTGTCAAGTTTTATTTTTAGCTCGTCAGTGAGTAACACGCTGGTCTAGTCATGCCTGTAAAAAGCAGGGTTTTTTTTTGTGGTGCCGGCGAGTTCCTGAAAACTGAAAGGAAAGACATCAAAGCAAATTAACAGATTTTTTTTTGATTGCAGTATCTCTAGGGTACAGGTGTTTGTAAAGTCTGCCTACAGCTTGGTAACAAAATTAAACTTTGATAGAAGCCTCCCACGCGGCACCACCAATGACCAGAAATAACACAAGCACATTTCATTCACACGTCCACAGTGGACTTCAGCACTAAAGCCTCAGCATTCTCTCTGATCCAGAGGGGTGGTTCCCAGGGAATGGGATGTAATTCAGTGCTACCTCTTCTGTGAGTTATTGTCTGTCTGGCCAATCTGCCTGATGCAGCAGAGCAGGTAAACAACAGCTAGATACCTCCCTGCTGAGCAGGGCCTGCTCGCATCACGTGATCACCTGATCGCCACGGTCCAGCTTATAAAGGGACCTCCGGTTACCTCCGAGACCCTTGTGGATAGAGTTTGAACCCCTACCCCCATACAGACAGGGAGTCCATTGAGGAGACCAGTTCATGAGTCCAAGATCGAGAACTTTCCCTACGTGCGTGGCACACGCACACCAAGACTGGAGTCAGGCCTTTCCCAGATGCTGATGAGAAAGATAATGTTCGATCAACCGGGTGCATTTTCAGTTCATGGGGAAGGCAAACGAAGTGGCTCCCGGCATGTAGGATGTCCAGTTACCGAACTGGCTCAGCAAACCAAGCCTCTGTGCCTGTGATGGAGAGACTGCCGGGGTGAGCCCAGCCTTGGCAGAATCGCCCCGTCTGTGGGTTCCTAAGCAAGGTCCATAACCGCCCCCCCCCCCATTCCATGGGGGCTGTTGCAGGTGACTACCAACATATGTCTTTGTGTGTCATGGGGTAAGTGAAAGGAAGATTTAATAGAGCGTCGTCATCACATTTAATACACTTAAGTGAACAAACATCCATGAACCTGTAACAAAACCATTAGTTGAAAAAATAACAAAATACCCACCATTTATCTTTTAACATTTAAATACCCACAGACCCTGACCAGGATAATAATTTTAGTGATGATGTTAATATTTTTCATTGAAATATTACAAAATTGTTGTAAAAATTGCTGCTTAGAATTTGTGCCATTCCACAGAAACACTCTATAAATACTTTACTTACACTATGTAACCTCAAGCAGAGCCTCAAACATTTCCACATAATCTTCAGCGCTGTGATTGGCCAGGAAGCCTCGAACCACTGTGACAAAGCTGCCCCAAGCTTCCTTTTCCAGTGAGGAATTCTTGGGGAACTCCATGCACTGCAGGGTCGTCTTTAAATCTATGTGTTTATTTAGGCAACTAGAACTAAACTGGCGTGAGTGAGGAGCACCTGTATATATATTACTATGGCGAGTTCTAGAAAATACGAAAATGTTCTTGTAAGTACTACGACATTGTAGAAAGTTCTTGGAGATTCTTCTAAGCTCTAGACGATTCTCTTAGCTACCCAGCACTGTACAGTGTGCAGCTCTGTATGCAGACATGAATGAGCACTGTGCAGCTCTGTATGCAGACATGAATGAGCACTGTACAGTGTGCTGCTCTGTATGCAGACATGAATGAGCAAACAAAGAAAAACAGACTTTGAAACTTTCCGATGCTCGTGTGACACTGTAAAGGACTTTTTTGTTTGCCCATGACCCTTCAGGGGCTCCGTAGCACAGAATCTACCTGCAATGTCGTGATAAAAAGGGTAAACTTGAAAAATTCATTACCCAGGTCACAGAAGCAAAGTTTGAAGAGGAAAAATAGGTCTTTTCCATTTACTTTAGGCATAGTCAATTGAGAAATGACACTGTGTGCCCAGAATCAAGAACAAGTAAAAATCTTGTTACATAGTGTTATTAAAACCTATTATACGAGCTGGGAGTAATAAAATAAGATTAATTAATTAAGATTAAATTTCATCAGCAATGGTAACAAACTTGTATATCACAGAATAAAATATATAACTTGATATTTACATATTTAAATTTATCCAGTTGAAAAGGTTATCTATATCTGGTAATGTGTGACAGTGTAAACAAATACCCGCAGATCCATTTCCAGCATATTTGTTCGGCATAAAATATACCGTCTTCAGGTTACAGCACTTCACTGGCAAAAGATACAGACTACATAAGGTAAAAGGGTCTCACCTGCTCGTGTTCTGATGTATACCACATGACCAAAAGCATGTGCACGCCCCTAGTAATTGGAGGAATTAGTCATTCAGTCTCCAGCATCGAACACTGACAGCAGAATGGGTGGTTGTACATCAGAGATTTCAACTTGGCACGATCATAGGATGCTATCTTTATAAGTAAGTTTGCTAAATTTCCGTAGCTACCCTGGTCAACCAAAAATGTGTGTGTATATATACATATGTACACACACACATACACACGTATATACATATCATCAGTCACTTACCAGTTCCATGATCCTACCAGGATACTTGTGGGCAGTGAGTAGCTCTGTGGGCTAAGTCTCTGTGGACAGTGGATTGCTGGTTTGAGCTCTGACCCGGTTGAACACTTCCATGTCTGTGGGCCTTTGAGTAAGGCCATTAATCTCCAGCTCATGGCGTGCTGACCCTGTGCTCTGACCTCCAAGGTATGAGGGAGAGGGGAGCCAGCGTAGCTTTACTAACGCAAATTAAAGTTTTTATCAAAGTGTGCGTCCCAGCATAAGAACATAAGAACTATACAAATGAGAGGAGGCCATTTAGCCCATCAAGCTCGCTTGGGGAGAACTTAACTAATAGCTCAGAGTTGTTAAAATCTTATCTAGCTCTGACTTAAAGGAACCCAAGGATTCAGCTTGCACTACGTTATCAGGAAGACTATTCCATACTCTGACTACACACTGCGTAAAGAAGTGCTTCCT
>JAODKF010000007.1:281791-299417 GCA_026779585.1 Mormyrus proboscirostris
TAGGGTAGACACTGATACGTTCCGTCTCCATTGTCTTTTCTGTAGGGTAGACATTGTTACATTCTGTTTCCTTTGTCTTTCCCTAAGGGTAACCAACAGCAGTGGTGATGATTGCTACCGGTGGTGTCATCACAGGCCTCGCAGCCCTGAAGCGTCAGGACTCGGCGCGGTCCCAGCAGCACCTGGCTATGTCCACGCCGGACCCCACGCAAGAGAAGAAACGAACGAGGCGCAAGCCCCGCGCTGACGTGGTTGTAGTCCGCGGAAAGATCCGCCTGTACTCTCCGTCTGGGTTTTTCCTCATCCTTGGCGTGCTGATACTGATGGTTGGCATAGCCATGGCCGTGCTGGGCTACTGGCCACACAAGGAGCACCTGCCGGTGTCGGGTTCGAAGCTGTCCGCCAATGACACCCAGGTGACCCAAGGTCATGAAGGCACCGTGTCTCAGTTCTTTGAGCAGCACCTGCACTCAGAAAAGATGAAGATGCTGGGTCCATTCACCATGGGCATTGGCATCTTTATCTTCATTTGTGCCAATGCTATTCTCCATGAGAACAGGGACAAAGAGACCAAAGTCATCCACATGAGGGACATGTACTCCACTGTGATCGACATCCACAGCTTGAGGATCAAGGAGCACAAGTGCATGAACGGGGCCTACGTCGCCCCCTATGGGGAGCGTGAGGTGAGGACGTATGAGAACCAGTGCGCCTCCAAGCTGGCTGCCGACACACTGCTAACTTTCTCGGGGATGGGGAACGACGTGCGGATGTCGCGGAGGACCAGCTCCGCCGAGGAGGAGGAGAGTCTGCTGAACGAGGCCAAGGGAGCCTCGAGCTTCCTGCAGCCCAGATACCAGGAGCGCTCGGGCTCCATCTTTGGGCTGCAGCCAGAGGGCGGCCGGTACAGAGACGACAGGAGCAGCACCCTGAAGAAATGCCAGACGAAATCCATCGTGTCATCCTCCATCAGCGCATTCACCCTCCCCGTGATAAAGCTCAACAACTGCGTCATCGACGAGCCCGACATCGATAACATTTCTGAGGACTCCGAGCTCCGAAGGGTCCGGTCCAGACCTCCTTCGATGGAGTCTCTAGCGGTTCCCTGCCCAGACATAGCCAAAGCGTTCATACCCCCTAGCATGGTGCTCTTCAGGAGTTCCTCTATCGAGTCACCCTCCTCTGCATCCTCACAGACTTCTCTGTCTCCAGGGTCCACCAGCGGCCGTTACCTGTCTCCAGGGGCCGCGCGGAAGGATTTCGGGTCCAACAACTCCCTCCACATGCTCTCCGCCCACTCCAAGTCCTTAGACCTGGAGAGGGGGCCTAAGACCCTCACAGTGCAGCCCGAGCAGAGGAAGCACCCCAGCTGGCCACGACTGGATCGCAGCAACAGCAAGGGGTACATGAAGCTGGAGAACAAGGAGGATCCAATTGACAGACTGCTGGTGCCCCAGGTCTCCAACAAACAGGACTATACCAAAAAAGAGAAACTGCTCATGATCTCCAGGTCCCACAACAACCTCAGTTTTGAGCATGACGAGTTCATGAGCAACACTTTGAAGAGGGGCGCCTCAGAAACTAGGTTCTAAAAGCATCTCTCCAGATGAATGATTAATAAGTCGTACAGTTGTGTTCTCATGAAGAATGTTGTGAATCAGTGTCGGCTGTATAAAACACTCTATACTTCTAGGAATTTGAAGCAGCAGAAATGTTTTAACTGATTGTGAGTTCTTTAGGTATACTTCTCAGGTTATGAGTGTGTGAAACAGACCTTGGAGTGAGGCGAATCAGGGTAGCAGTGCACTGTGTGTGCACTTAGTAAAATGATGCCTGAACATTTGATCATTAACGTATTATGGAGGATGGACATGAAAACGGCAGAAGGTGAAAACAATTGAATTGCCTTGTGTTTTGTTTTAATTGTTACGTTTCTATCTGTGCAGTGTTCAGACATAAAGTATCGTTTAAAATGGTCAGTATATTGTACCAGAGCTGGCTAGATATTTTGCTATGGAGCTTTCAATAATTTATTGTTCCTAACACAGCTATTTTTGAAAAGAAAAAAAAAAGTGAAGAGGAAAAGCAGTAATGTATAATTTACATTTCTCGTAATAAAATGCAACTTTTCTAATGTCTCTATTGTGTATATCCTCTAGAGTATTAAAAAAATATATATTTTGCAGTTCATTTATGGCAAAGAGGGAGTCTTTCTCTGATGTGTGGAGATGAGAAAACTATTTAAATTTATGATCATGTCTGTTTTACCCATCATAAAGGCTTTTATTTTAGATTTTTACTTGACCTCTTATAAGCTGCTGTTCATAAGCAGCACAGGAACGCTTAGAGGCTGCTGGCAAGAATAACGGACAAAAAGTGGACTAATTCCATGTGCTAGGAAACCTCCTTAAGACTGTGATCAAATATGCATAGAACAAAGAATTTGACAAATGCAATATGCACCATTTCTTGCTGTCAGTAAGTGGCACTGGAAAAAAATATGATGCTGGTTTTCCTTTTGCAATTACATGATGTCGCCGTAGCTGGAAAACCATTATCTCCCCGGCAGGACAGTTATAACCTTCCAGGGGGGGTTAGGGAGTATCGCACTCCCTAACTGCATTTTGGCAGGTTTTCAAGACTCATTTCCACTGGGATGGATATGGAAAGAGGTCCGGAGGCATTTCAATCGCTTGCCACCTGCCTGACATCCATCCGTTTCCAAGGAAGGAAGTGAAATTAAATAAATATAAAATGAAGAAATACCTTTGTACAGGTAGGCATCACTCTTGTTGTGTCTGAAATTTGCAATATACCAATATAAAAAAAAGCAGACCCTTATTTTGAAGGTTGTGGGATGAAATTGCACAGAAAGATGACACTTTCGTCAATAACCATGTTTAAATTAAGAGTCCCCCCCCATACATGTCAGCATTGATGAAAAATATCTGGTCTTATTCACCTATCCTGTTGCAATGGGTGCGGCTGACGCCAAAAGCGATCGAGATCCCGGATGAGCTATCAGGCCAGCAATCAAGCCAGCAAAATGACAGGCCTTTCTCCTTTCTGGCTCAGCCATCAGTGTCTCTCCTCACTGCCACCCACAACAATGCCTTCAGAATCAGGCTATTTGTGGCCAACTGTAGGATGAGGGGGACTGATGTGCCTGCATGGGCTAATTTTGTTGTTTTGAATCTAAAAACAACAGCCTCGCGTTTCTAGCCACAATACGCATGGTCTTGCTGGCATTTCACGTCATCTTAATTAGCATGAGATGTCTCGCAGCACAAGACCAAAAATAAAGAGGCAACGCTATTATGGGATGTCTGGATAATGTTTGTACATCGTATTCAAGGCTTCAATATAACGAAATGAATAAGAAACTGATGCGTTTTCTTCTGGTTATATCTAACCACCCCACTGCTAAAATCATAAGGAATCATATATACACTGACACACAGTCAGACTCTAACCTGAAACGTGGTTAGCACTGCCATAATTAAAATAGTACTAGCAATAAAATAATAAAACAGTACAAATAACATTATAATATGTATTAAATGAGAAGCAAAGTAAAAAGTAGTAAAATAAATAAAAAACCAGAGTGTGTGGTGCATGTGTAAGGAACAACTTGCGTGTTCAGGTGAGATATGACAGTCGCTAGTTCCAACTCATTTGCAGAAGTACGGGTGTGATGACTGTTTTGCGTTAATGGAAATCGAGGTCCTCGCTCAGCTACAAGGTGGAGAAGTCTTTCCAGAGATGGAGAAGCTCTCAAGCCCCGACAGTCCAGGTGCAGTTCCTGGAAGCACCTTGTTTGGTCCAACGGGGTGCATGAAAGTGATGCTACTAGACATTAATCAGGAGAAGAAACTTGACCGGAGCCGGTGTCTAAAGCCTCTGTAATGAAACACGAGATTCATTGGTGAGATTTGCCGAAGGTCCAACTGTGCAATGAAAGGTCCACAAGTGAGATAATGTGTAAATAATGCCTGCTGGCAGAGAGAATTCAATTCCTCGCATTATGAGAGTAGTTAGATTTATGGGTGAATCTGCAGGTCAGTAATCATTTTATGGATGAAATTTGCACAAAAAAACAAACAAAAAAAAAAGTAGCATTTCCTCTTTTCAGATATTCTCTACTGCGGGAGCTATGTCTAATATTTTATATTTCATAACATTTAATATTCTGATACGTTAAATGTACAGGAGACACCAGAGGTAAGAATCAATTGAGGAAGAAATTGAAGTCATACTGAAGATTTAATGGTGAGAGTCCAGTAACGCTTATCCATTCTCGTCTTGCAAAGAAAGCTAATCTGAAACATAAGCCTTCGATCTGCCTGCCATGCAGTGCCGCATGTCCCCACTGCAGCTCAGTTCCTTTCATAAAGCTCACTGGAGTTTATCCTACTGGGATTTCCTGAATACCACACATGCTTATGCATCGGGACAGCAGCACACGTGATGACAAAAAAAAAAAAGGGATCGGATAGCAGCATAAAATGGGAAACAGATGTCAGCAGTGGGGTGGGGGAAGGGGGGCCACCAAAGGATTTATTATTTTGATTAAATTATTTACTTTCTGTGGAACTTCCGGGTTCTACTGACGCACAGGGTCGGTCTCCAGCCGAGTGGACGAATGTGTCTGTGAAGATCCGCCGACACACTGCCGTCCCTGATAGTAAATCTCAGCTGCCCTCGTGGTCCCTGACCTTGACTTTATCACAGATAATTTTAAATAATGCAGTAACACACAATATGCGCTGCGGCACTATGCCATTACGAAAAAACTGCTCCGTGAGGGTAAGAGAGACAAAAAAAAATGCAGAGTAAAATGGAAATCTATGTAAATATTTAATATAGCGTAAAATTTTAGAAATATTTTTACCTAGATTATAGTATAACTTGCATTCAAATCCTAGCGCAGTGAATGAATGTATAGCTTCTTTCCACGTCAACATTTTAGCGTGAGTAAAGGTTCACCTTTAACAAATCATTCACAGCAAAACCGTGGGGGGTGCTTTATTAATGGCGCGTTCCGTTTCAGCTGTGAAGTCAGTATTTCTGAGTTCCCAGTCGGGAATTTCGGCTGGAACGCCCCCTGAAGTCAGGATTCCTGCTTACAAAGTCGGAGGAACTCAAGGGGTGAGAAAGAGGGCGGCACCCTTCGTCAACAGAAGTGAAATGCTATAGTTATATATTGTTTATCAGCACTTATATTTGTGTAGGTCGTATGCACTGTACTGCCCAACCACTATCTATGGACTTGTTATGGTGTTGGTATGTGCCAAATACCAGTTCATAACAACGCATTACGCGGTATGAATGGCTAACAATGGACCTGGCTAGAGCTGGGGCATGCGTCACGTAACAGGATTTCTTGCTTAGCCAGATAATTTGTTGGAAGAAGTTGGTAGAAGGTAGTCTGGGCTAAAGGTAAGTGGATGAAGATAAAGTCCATTTGGCCCAGACTACCTTAAATCTAACAAGTTATCTGGCTAAGCAGGTAATCCTGCTTCATGAAACAGGCCTTAGTAACTCCAACATAGAGGCATAGAAACTGATAACAGTAAGACGTACTAACCTGCTTGGTAGCAGACTGCATGAGTGTTTACTGAATCTCAGAGTGTAGTAAATTAATTAAACCATCTTTACGGCTGGTATGGGAACTGTGTCCAAAAGTCCCAGCACAAACAGCTTAGTAACATTAACCATATCCAACCAAGTGATTTCTGCGGAAATTTTCCAAAGGGTTCTTAATGCACTATGTGTACATCTAAATCGATATCTAAGAGGTTTTTACTGACATAAATAATAAAAACAAACAAGATAAATCATTTCAGTCCTGAGCGAGAGAGTCAGATGAAACAAATGTTCAAAAGTAACCATCTTCAGCCCCTCTTAAAGCACTCAGTGACTTCTCCCTTGCGAAGCAGCAAGACAGGTGAGAGTTATAGTCCTGAAAACATCTACTGCGTATAAAAGACCTCTGTCTTGTGGCACCACAGTGTCAGACTTGAGGTTTCATCTTTATTTGATTTTTACTTTCGCTTTTGTTTAGATCAGTGTTTCCCAAACTGGTCCTTAGGGACCCGGGAGCGAAAACGTGGTCTGTCTGTGGGCCCCGAGGAGTGGGTTGGGACACACTGCTCTAGAGAAACTGACAGGGGGCACAAAAGTAAGAATTTATATAATAAAGGTGTGTGCAAGGATATATACTGTAAAAAGAAATATAAAATAACAACTAGTAACAATCTGAGGGCTTAAATACAGATTAAATTGGAGCAAAAAATTGACACGACATTTGTGAGAGACTGGCTAAATGTTCACTGACTGAGTAGGAAATCATGGTTGTTGTTACATTGCTTAGGAAGTTATTCATAATTGTCTCTGGAGTCATTTGTTCAGAGGAGGTTTTAAGCCTAAAAACAAAAAGGAAATGCATCAATATGCCGTAAGACCCAAGGCCGCGGAACTTGACTGAACCTGGAATATTGAGGTAAGTCAAGATCCTGTGGGCCCTGCATCAGCCAAGGTCACAGGAACATTAATTGATTTGCAAATGTCACTCCATCACCTCACTGCTAAGCATTGAATTAAGAGTGCAGCCATTGAAATGTCTGGTGTTCCGGTAATTGTTTTGCAATAATAATTGCATCTTGGCTCTTCCATTCTAACAAACACAGACACTCACGTTTACTGTGAATCCATGAAGTTATTCCCTAACATTCTCATCCATGAACCACTTCATCTCTCATTTTAATTGGGGTAGATGACTAACACAAAGCAGAGCCAAAGGGGGTGAAGTCTATCGCACCTTTACTCTCAGCACTCAGTGCTGTATAACCTCTCTGCCCTTCTGCCATTCCTCACTAAGGAAAACTCTCCCCTCCTCCCAGCCAGATCCTCATGTTCACCTCACCCCTAGTACCTTAAGATTTGAAGCACAAGTCGGCATCAATATGGATAAACTCGGAGTACAAAATAGGGTACGATTCCTTCAGTGGTTTTCCTATATATGCTTTATTTCGTAAGCAAGTGGAAAGGGGGGAGATATCTTAGTAACAGTGTAGTAGGAGCTGCCTGGATTCTGATTCCTGCCTCAGCAGCAAAACACAACACGCACGCTCACAATCCGAAGCAAGCGGACTTCAGTCGCATGTGGGCTGGAGCGTTTGAAAACAATCTGCTGGTTCGTGGAATAAATTGGGACTGTTTTCCCACTGCGGGAGAAGATAAAAACAGCATCGTTACTAGGAAGTCGCAATGCCTTGTGGATTTCATCTCCTTACGTTTCGTATTTCTATGCCCTAAAAAAACAAGACATTATCTAAGAAGATATTTTTACCAATGCCTGGCAAAATAAAGAAAACATCAACCTAAAGTGTTTTCGATAGGCCTCTGGGCCAGCAGAACAGCTCCGCAGTACTTTGACATAAACTCTACAAGTCTGGGATTCCAGAAAGAGGACACCGTGCTTCCACGAGAAATGTCATCATTTGCTGCTTTGTTATTGATGAGAATCTGGCCTCAGACGTTGCATCAGCAGCACCCCTAAGCATTCGTCTGGCCTGAGGTCTGGTTTCTGCTACAGCCATGGTGTCTGGCTTGCATCGTTTTCACGTTCACCAGACTGACCAGCCAGCAGCTGTGGCCCGCGGCCTCCATGCCTCATCGGCGCGGAGATGCTTTGCCACGAGATGCACGCAGACCCTGAAAATGGCTTTGAGCTTTTAGCCATTTCCTTTGCTGTTTAAGGGCTGAAAGTACCTAAACCACGCCATGAAAGTGCAGTACAAATTTGTGCCGTTGCAAGTCACCAAAACTCTTCACAACCAGGTAAACAAGTACTTGATATAGACAATGTGAATGTTTTGACCATCTAGTATTTACGCCTTAACTCTCAGTCGACGTCTGTCTGTTCCATGTTAAGAACTTGCTGAAATCTCTTTTAAGTGTAAGAAGCCACATTCGTCCCCTCGCACATTTTCTTAAGCTGTGTCCTCTTTTATCCTCCTTACGTCCGTTACGTACGTTCATTGTACAGCCTACAGATGCACTTAATGCCTAGATGACTCCTTGACGGCGCATGTGTTCGCTATCTGTCAAACACGTAAAACGCTTCTGCCAACAGCGACCGCTAAATTAGCTGATGTAAGTGTGAATGAGACAAATTCAGATTGACCCAACAGACTAACCAGAAAACAAACATCTGCACTTTTGTCCACAGTCTATTGTTAATTAATGATGTATTTCCATCACGGTATCATAAGAATATCACCTTAGCCAGAGTCATAAAACACCAGAAAGGTTAGCGGTGCTCATTACAGAAGTTCCTGACAAGTGCCCTTAATGTCACCTCCTCTCAAAGTCCATGAAGTATATATTTCCAGCATGGCGGGATGCTGACTGCTCAGTAGTTCACAAGTGCCTGCTTTCTGCTTGCTCCGTGTCCCTCAATTACCCGAGTGTCTCCTTTATTTTAGCAGCAACCTACCAGGTAAATGATTAGCAGATAGGCCGACTCTGCCCGAAACGGCTTAAAGAAGAGCAGCAGATACAGTTTCGCATAAGGAAAGCAACCGAAACATTTCACGTATTAATTACAGGAGCATGTTTGCGCGCATTAGAAAGCCGAGGAGCGGAAGCGCCGGGCCATACAGTCACTGTGCCTCACAGCAGAGGATGTGTGTTTACGCGGCTCCTTTTATCACAGTGACGGACAACTTGCTGTGATTTGCAATCTTCACTTCCTCTCTTTCTCCACCCTTCTGCCTTTCCGCTACTTGTCTGAATGTCTATTCCAGACTCCGGAACAGTCTGTACCCCCCAGGCCATCAGAAGCATCAAAAACTGACACCCTCTGCTGTACATCCCCCAGCCCAGACCCTATCACAATGGTTCCCCTGCACACTGCACTCCATGCATTTTTTACTGCACTGATCAGCACCAGACCCCTGCACACTGCACTCCATGCATTTTTTACTGCACTGATCAGCACCAGTCCCCTTCACACTGCACATTTCTTTGCTACATGCTATATAAATGTAAATATGCTCCCATTTACAAATATATATATATATATATATATATATATAAGCACTTGTCATTCTATTTTTTAAACACTGCATATTCTGTTCGAGTACCAGTGCACATATTTTATAGGTTTAATTATATTTTTCTACTGTTAAGTATATTATTAACTACTGTTATTCACTTTCTTCACTTTGGTTTTTTTGTGGTCGATATTGTATATTTTATATATACTTTGCTATTGTTTTTCTTTGTGTTTGTTTTTCATTCTTTTTTGCAGCTTCGATAGGAGATGCCTGAATCTTGACTGTATTATCTGCCCTCCTCACATTGACCTTGTTTGTATCTCGTCCTCTACTTCCCTCATAATCCCATCCCGGCCGGTGAATTCTCAGGATCCCCCCGCGTCCCTCAGAGTCGCCCTTTTAATTGTCGGCGTGTTCAAGGCCTCAGCACACTTTGTCCGAGCCCTTTCACCCCCAGAAAATGAACCTGCGGCCTCCGTAGCTTTTCTTTACACCTTTAATGAGTTTTATTCACTGCTTTTCTCATATTGCAGGCTTCACCAAACTCTTACCTCACCATTAGTTCAACTTTTTTTTACTAAACTGTTGATTTGGCTGTTCATATTGAAATGGCTCTAATTGCTCTTTGCTCTTGTCATGCTTGCTTCTCCACCACTGAAAACTCTGCAGCATTACTGTTAAACTCCATAGGCTCAAAGGAAGCAGATCCACGCTCATTGACCACTTTATCAGGTTCACCTTGCCAGTACCGGCTTGGACCCGCTGAGTTCTTGCCTGTATGCACGCACTCTTCATTAAGGGCGTCACACAGAAGAAGCGAGCTCGGATGGAAATGTACAGAGAGAAATTAGCGGAATATACAATAATTGGCCTTTTCACACCCCTGAGGCTGATTGCAGTAATTTACATAATTTTAAAGCGGTGTCTGCTCCCTTTGTCAGTGGGTAATGAGATGGCAATCAGTCTAAGTGTGGCTTGTGCACTTTGAACGTGAAATCCGTGAATCAGAGGTACACTCAAGGGCAACAGTCAGTCTGCCTGAACGAGAGAGTGCGGGGCTTTTTCAGAAAAATCTCCCATGTGGAATTGGGGTCTTGCACAACTGAGAATTACTTTGCAAAGTCTAACTTCCAGTACTGCCCCCAAGAAGAAGTCAAGCTTTACATTTGCAGTTAAATATTTATCTAATTTGGAATCATTTTCCCTCAGAGGGAGGCTGGAAAGGACCAAAAGTCATGTGTACCATCAGATTCACAAAAAGAGGGGATTCAAAATACTCACCAATTCACTGCCTGTGTATCGTAACCAAATCAATATATGAAAAGACCTGTTCCCAATTATGAATACTGGCTACAAACTAAGAACTTGCCAGATGTGTATAATTTATTGTGACATTAAAATTTACTGTATAAATGATCAAATTACAACAGCGATTAAATCTTACATGGATTATAGAGTTCAAAGTACAATTAGGGCTGAGTGAAAGGAGAAGTAAAAATGATTAAATACAATTCATAAAATCATTATCAAGTCATTTTCTGAGTGTCTGAGATTGACATGTGCTTCTTATTAGATACCCTGCAAAGTCAACACTCAGAAGTGAAATGTTTTCAAAAACAGCTTTAATTAAAAATGCGAGTGGACATTTATAAGACTGCTCGCTTGCGAGAGTGTGAGCAGATCGATATCACTTCACTCCTGTGTTTAGGTTGTGTCGCCATTCCTCGATTAATTCTCTTTCGAAATGCCCAATAGCTGTGAAAACTGTCAAAATGTATTAGCCTGAATAAAAACAAAAAAAAAAACGCTTTATTTATGCTAAAGATTCTGCATCTTGCCTCACTGTGTGGACTATGTATTATGCGGATCTCTTCCTACAGTCCAAAGTCATGCACGAAGACATGAAGCGGCATCTCAAAATGATCCATTACTGATAACGTGCGGGTCGGTAGTCTCTGATGAACCAACATCCCATCCAGGGATACGTTTCCCAGAAGTTCCCATAAACATCTTACTGTACATAGGTCACATGGTTCCAACTATGCAAGTTGCTTAGGCTGTTACTGATGTTGTTAGTAGCAACGCTTTTAGGAAACATACCCCAGAGTGTCTGTTCCCTGCTTTGTTCCCAGTGCTGTGTGGGATTAGTACCTACAACCCTGTACTGGGTAAGTGGCGAGCAGATAGATGGTGACTAAATTTTGCTGTCAATTAACATGCGATTATATAAAAGCTGAAGATCGTCAAGGTAAAACTCTGGTGTTGGTTTGGACCGAAATAAAATTCTTGTCCTGGAAACAGAACCTAACAGAAGGTCTTGGCAAATTTCACAGATTCACTGAGAATGTTCACATTCTTATGAGAACAGCCTGCACTGCTTCTGATGCTCTGAATATGACTGTGGGTCATACACTGTGAACATCTTATCATTGTCTGCTTCTGTCCCCTAACAGCTAATGAATATCATCTCAGGGAACTCAGTGTCACTCCTCCACTATATTTATATTGAATTTTTATTGGTTTATTGATTGAGGTTTTATTGGTTTTATTGGACATCCCATGCAGTCTGCAGCACGGCTGTCAGGCCCTGTGTCCCTGCTAGAATATGGATGGATCAACGCTTTTACTGCATAATTTATCGATAAATGAAGGCTTCAGGATTCCCTACAATCCTGGCCAGGATAGGTTAGATAAAAAATGGATGAATGAACAGCTATTTAGAGAAATGATGACCCTATTCATAACCATGACACAGGGTAGTGGGTGCTCTGCATGTGATCGGGAGTTTATTGGTTCAAATCCCAGGGTCAGCGAGGTTCTTAAGCCCAACTGACTGGCTAACCTTGCCCAAAAACGCATGCCACTTTGGATAATAGTGTCTGTTCAATAAATAACTTGCATACAAGGCTGAATATCAGTCACCACTGATATTCATTTCTGTCCACTTCTGTGTGATGAAACCCAAACTCACAAACATGCACTTCAGTCAGATCAATTCCACTGTTGTGCAAGTGGCAGAACAGTATCCATGACATATTTCACATGAGTACTTGTCAAAAGACGCAGCATGACTCCTGCAAACATGCCACACGCTGATAAATAATTATAGTATGTCTATTATATGAGTGAAGCCTTTATCTACATTGTCAAAATCTCCCTGAAGTAGCCTGTTATCATGACGGATACTCTGTCCTTCACACTGTGTCAGACGGCTTCTTAGATTGTAACTACATCATTAAAATCTCACCCAACTAGCCAGCTATTAAGAATTATGTTCCATCCTTCACAAACACTGTCTCTCCAGGGTTCTAACCTTCTGTGTAAATGTAAACCTCCCAGAGCTTGTTTCCTGGTAATAATGATAACGCATCATACACTATTGCCCAGAGGGTTTCTACAAAAACATTGAGCCATTGCTTTTAAACTGTAATTCAAATGTGACGACCCAGGCAATTTTCTTCAACTGCCTCTTAAAACGGCTCAGTTCAACCCATCTGTGGAAAAAAAAACATTGCAGGGACAAAACTAAGTTGTTTCCCAGAATTCTTGCTGTCGATTACACGGGTGCTATGCTATTTGCTATGATGCTGAAACATTTTTTTTGATATCAAATATGAAGTACATTAGTCATAGATGTTCTATGTAAGAGTACATGTACAAGTTCAGCCTGGAATAATTTTATTGATCTTCAAAGAGCAACCTCATTATTTTTAAGTTGCCTGTGGTACAATCTGGAGCATTGCACATGCTTTTCAGAAACATGACGTAATAATTAACAATAATTTGGTGATCAGTTGTCATTGTTAACACACCACAGTGCACAACAACAAAATGCGTCCTCTGCGTTTAACCCATATGTGACTCTTGTGACATAGCAGGGGGCAGCTAATTCAGCACCCGGGGAGCAGTGCCTGGGGGCAGTACCTTGCTCAGGGTACCTGAGCTTCCCTAACCATCAAGCCAGCACAAACTTCGTTGTCAGAAGTGGCATTCAAACCCACGCCTCCAGGGGAGACTGCGACCTGAACGCAGCACCTTTGACCGCTCGGCCATCCTGACTTAATAGAGTATAAGTGAGGAAAGTTTGGGGTCATAGAATTTCAAAAGAGTAGGATTGCGTGTGTTTGTTACAATCCATGACATCATGATGTTAGAAAACCAGTGCGCCAAGTTAAAATATAACACAACGGCAATTGGGTTTAAAGGATGTTTAAGAGTCTGCAAAGAGGGTAGGTGTCCTGAAAAACTGAAAATGTCTAGCTGTATCCATTCATATGGGTTAATGTGCCATGAGCAAGGTCGCACCTTTGATTGGAACACTGGGGGGTTGAGGTCTCCATCCATTATGGGGGAAACATGATTATTAGGGGGGTTGTATTAGCGGGTTTTGATTTATTGATTTATCTCCCCCGTAATTTACACCCATGGCCATGAGGAACAATATTACAGGTAGGATAAGAAGGTTGCCCATTTCGGCATTTTCCAACTGCTTATCGCGGTCATGGACCGGGCCTGGAGCCTCTCCCGGGATGTGTGGGTTACATGTCGGATGAGATGCCAGCCTGTCGTGCTTAAGAAGGTTCTTCCTTCTGCTGGTTGGTTTTGTGATAATATAACACGAGGGGGAAACTTGGAAAAACAAGTATTAATCTGACAGCGCAACCTTTCCTCTTCGTAAACAATGTTAAACAACAGTGAGTATGGGGTCTCTGCCATCACTGCAAAAGATATACTTTATCAGGTCAGCTACCACGCAGGAGAAAATTAAATCAGAAAAGTTCTGTTACTGCGGGTGGCTGAGCGGGAGCCTCAGGTTATAAAACAGACCTGTAAGGCAGACCTCTGATACAATGCAATCGCATCTCCTTACACGCAGACCTCTGATACAATGCAATCGCATCTCCTTACACGCAGACCTCTGATAGAACGCAATCCCATCTCCTTACACGTGTCTTTGCTGTTATTTGTGTGTTCCTAAAGCACTATGCAAGCATCCCAAATTGATCTAATTGGATGCAAAAGACTTGTCATCATTTTAATTTATCCAATTTAGAAGAAATTTAAAACATCTCAAGGACAATTTACCCCCCACTTGTTTTCCTTTGTGTAGACTTTTCATACACGGTGAGAAAAGTCAGATTCTTTCCCACACAGAATACTCCATGTTTAACTGAAGGAGCCTTTAATGGCTGACGTTTGCACTCCTGTCTGACTGCGCTGTAAATATTAGGCGAATAATCAGTTGAGCAAAGCAGAAATTGTCAAAGCAGCAACAGACTGAATCTAAAAGCAATCCGGAAAAAAACAATTAGCCAGGAATAACGGGGGTCCTTAATGAGGCCGGATGATTCACCTGCTAGCAGACTCACCGAGACCAGGCCTGAGCTGAGTTTCAGACAGTCCCCGCTTCCCGGTGTAGCGAGCATCATGTGACACGTGCAGCCTGGGGGTCCCACAGACATCCAAAGGAGATCATTTCGGGTTGGAGAACTTCCGAATGCCAGTTGTCCATCATCACCCTGCCGTCTGCTCGTGATTAAGGGGGAGAGCCAGCCTAATCTGAGTGGAACCTGAGATCAGAACCACAAGGACACAGAACGGCCCAGATCCACTCAAAGTACTTAAACTACTTTAAGTCTGAAAGGCTCATGTGCTCAGATAAACTGTTTGGTTCCTCTTGTACTTTGACTGGTTTGCGTCCTTGATTGAAAGACTCATCCAGCTGTGACATGTGCATGATTACAGGAGACTGACCAATCAGCAGAACTCAGTGCTTAATTGAAATCCGGGTCCTGTCAATTCAAATGGTTGAAGTGGTAGTTTACAAAACCTGTCATGACTCATGGTCTCCCTCCTGAGATTCGGTCAGGGGTGGCCAATCTTTTCCTCAAAGGGCCGCTGTGTGTGCAGGTTTTTGGGGTAACCTGTAGGTCAGCTGTTCAAACCCAGGTGTGAGGACCCTTCAGCCAATAAGTCCTATAATTAGTGATCTAATTAGGGAGCTGCAGCGAAAACCCGCAAACACACCGGCCCTTTCTGGATAAGACTGCCCACCCTTGGATTAGGTGCTCACCCTACTCACCAGTGATTAAAAATGCTGTAAGAAAGCTAAAAATAGCTCAAAATCACGATTTAACAGAAATTTCTGTCAAATTTTGGAGTTTTGACATTTGTCATATTTGCCCCATGAAGAATAAAAAAAATCAAGACGCCGACCCCATTTTCTTAATGATTTTATTTTCATGTTGTTTAACTTCCCACATGTGGTTCAGGGCCATTATCCAGTGTAATTCCCAGCAGGCATTTTCCAGGGTTTCATGCACTGTAAAAGCACAGACATCTCATGGGTAACCAAACATCTAGAGCAGGAAAAATACTGTCTGTTAATGTAAACATCACCATACAAGAAAGTAGATGCTGATGTGTTCAACAATGTATTAATTGTAGGCACTCGACACAAATGGGAACAGAAACGTCTCTTGGTCTTGTGGGCAGCTACCGCCATTGTTTTGACATGTTTACCGTTTTAGTAATTATAGGTTGTGTTGTGGATACACAAGTCAATAAGGACTTTGGCAACATGTTCATTTATTTATTTTTTTGAACAAATCAATTGTGGGCTCACCACAAGACGTATGAGTGTGACAAGCAGTTCAATTCAAATTCACTCTCGGAATGTCAAGGACCTCTCACTCCGGGAGAACGCTACTCGCGGGTCACCTGAGCCTAACGCCTCGTCAGTGTCGCGACGTTCCAGCACCGGCTGTCCACTTCAGGGGTCCTGCTGTCTGTAGTCCTTCAGTTTGTGTTGCCTTTGGAAATTAAAGATTGATTCTGAAATACCAGGTTACGCAACAGGCAAGGACCTCCAGTGCCGGCTCGGTTTCCATAGAAACACTGACACTGGCAGGCTACGCCATCAATGCTGAAATGGAGTTTCATTGGTAATTATCCTTGGTCGTTTTTATGTGTATTATAAGGAAATAATGTGAGACTTCATCTGCATTTTTGCAAATGTAAGCAATTTATTACCCTAAATAGTTAAAGACACAAAGATTCCACCTCCATGGTTTATTTGATGATTATTTCCTGCTAGGCTTTCCGCAAGAAGACAAAATCTCTATGGGCAATAAGTCTATAGCCCCGTCTTACCCCTCAAACACCCCCAATCACCCTCCCTCTAAAAAAACTCAACAACTGAGATAGAACAGCATCAGCCACAAGTCATCCAATGCCAGTCAATGTGCGCTTCCTGGGAATTATTCAGCATTTGTGCTGTTTGCCCTGACATTAACATGATTGCATTCGGCCTTAAATGTGGTAGAAATAGATCCCAGTTACCATTTGACTGCACACAGTTGAAGGCAGTGGATGCCAGTTACCATTTAACTGCACACAGTTGAAGGCAGTGGATGCCAGTTACCATTTAACTGCACACAGTTGAGGGCAGTGGTGGCAGAGGCGACCAATTCCGGAGGCCGAATCAAAGCTGAACCCCGCCAGTCATCCCAGGTGGCTAACAGGCAGCCGACGGCCGAATCTGAAGCTCCACTCTCCGGGCTGGGAGATATGAATCAGCAGGAGTCGCTTGTGATCTGTCGTTCGGTAAGGGCTGGTCTCGCCGGAGGAAGCACCTCGTCAACGGCGGCAGGCCGCTAATGAAAATGGCGCTGAAATGTCACTCTGCCGCCCCCCCCGTGAGCCGTCCGAACCCCCAGCATGACGAAATTAGCATAAAAAGATCAAAACGTTACAACCGGCATCCTGCATGATTAGACGTCCCCACCAATCGCTGGAAATGCTGCCGCACAGGATGATGCTTCACGTTGAGTTTTTTTTTGGCTCTTTTGCTCATTAGACGTTTTACCGCAGGAGAAATATTACGCAAATTCAATCCATATTCATGTTTCCATGCATGTCACTGGTTGTCACTGAAAGTTCCTAGAAGTACTACTGAGAAACATTCAGTACTTTATCTTGCTCAAAGAAGATGATGTTTAAACGATCTTCACCTTGGTGTAAGACTATTACTTTGAGTCTTTTCAAAGTGTCTCAGCTCAGTCATTCTAAAATCTCTCCAAGATGCAGTCATTCCATATACCAGTCTATATACTGATATATTAGTACATCATGTTTGGCTAATTAATACCTCATCAAAATGTTTCACTAATTACGTTAATTAATTAAGTGAGCCGGTGGTGAAATCTAACAAATATGTGGGATGGCTGAGGTGCCCCTGAGGAGAGGTTTGGGAACTGAAGCGATGTTCATCTAACTGACCAACGAGATATCAGTAATTTTTTGTAAGAAATTCTTTTTGTAGTGTTATTGTTCATTTGTATGTGTTCTAATGTGTTCTAATGTTAAAAAGGTAATGAAATCGAAAAATCGAATCGAAAAAACTTGGGTTTTAGATTAATCTTTTTATTTTCAAATTTTCCAGTTGCTTAACAAGCCCACGCAAGGTGAAACCTTCACCGGCAGTATATGATGAAATTTTGCTCACAATACTTATGGAATTTGATAAGTACATAAAAGAATTTTAAACGAACTGCGGATCTTCT
>JAODKF010000007.1:311638-326916 GCA_026779585.1 Mormyrus proboscirostris
AGCAGCCTTCGTGGTGAGCCCCCCCTCCCCCCCGTCCATCTAGCCGATCATTAAAAGCCCCCGCAAGATCACCAGCCTAAATGGGGTCAGCTGAGTTTCACTGGCTGCGATACCTGTGGTGAAAACTGACCAAACGCTGCACTTGGGCCATTACCCTGCCATCTATAGGCTCACACAGGCTATGTGATACTCATATTCATACACATATTCATACTCATATTCGTACTCATTTCTTGTCTTGCTAACACAATCACGCTACCCAAAAATAATCACTGCACCATCAGTGCAATCTGAGACGCTTTATCATTACAAACGTTAAACCATCATGACGAATGAATGAAAAGCTGACTTTCATCTTTTATCTGGCCGCTTCCCACACGGACTGTTCACTCAGAGAGTTTGCCGCTGCCGTTCCAGTTCGGAACCTTAATGGCCTGTATGGATGGTGGTCATATGTGAGGAAGCAGTGAAGCTCCGGCTCACTGGAAGCTAAAAGTGTCAAGTAGTGAGAGTGTCTTACAGGGGTGTTACTGAATGCCGGCACTGTCACAATCTAAGAATAGCTTAGCCTATACATGCGACACCAGGAAGAGAACGAGGATGGGGAGTTCAGGCCCAGGAGCAAATGCACGGTGACAGACAGTGGTCCCAGAGCCAAAACTGCCCCACTGCCCTCTAGGGGAAAAGAAGGACTTTCTCATCATCATAGGCCATAGTACAGTAATGCTACCCCAGTGTCAAATATATTACACTACAGTGTACACTGGGTTTGACTGTTGCTATGGAGATATTGGAACAGTCCGGAGATCTGGCTACTGTAAAGGACCGTAAATATACTGCTGATATTTACCAATAAGCGAAGGCTCTATCTGACTGATTCATGCGGATGTTTGTCTGAAGCTGCCCCCCCATGTGGGGGATGTGGGGGGGGCCCTGTGTCCCTTTCTGTAAGAACACTTCCTCCTACATTATAAATTTTCACTCTAAGTTGTACTCAGAGTTGGAGATTTCAGGTCCGGAGAGTACAAATGCAGACCAAGATTTTGTTTCAACCAGCCAGATAAGTATAAAGGGTCACAGTCGCAGGGTAATCAACTGGTCAGTTGAAACAAAATCTTGGTCTGGATTTTTACCCTCTGGACCTGAAATCTCCACCTCTGGTTGTACTTACAGTGTGAGAGTGAGGGTAGATTCCAGATAGGAGCTTCTGTATTCTGTGTACGGAAAAAAAAGTTTAACTAAGGCACAAAAAAATATATAAAATATGTATATGACTGAATGTAGCTAAAACAGGATGATCTGGGTAACAGAAAAAATAGTTAGTAAGCCGTGAGGTTTTCTGGTTAGTCAGGGGGCAAAGAAATGCCCTCCCCCTAAACCTCACCCCGGCTCTGCCAAAGAATCACAAACCTTCCAAAATTATAATTTTATATAATAATCAAAATATAATGATTGTCTTCCTGGTGTTTAGCAATGCATTACACATTTTCTAGATGACCACGACAGTGACGCAGGAGAGCATGACTAATGCTCCTGAAGTACGCTTGTGCGAAGGCTAACCTGAGAGAGAGGGACTTTAATTACCTGCCGATTCCATTGTGCGCTGAGTGGCGGTAAGAGCAGCTCTCCTGGGTCCTGGAGCCGCGCTTTTAAACCTCAAAAAGTGTCTGAAAGCTGCCGTATCGCCGAAGATCCCCAATGTAATGGAGGTCGGCACAAAAACAGGCCGAATTAAAAGCCCGCGGGAAAAATCTCTCCGAGTAAATCAAAGTTGAACACTAGCTTTCATTTTACTACAATGTGTACCTGTGTGTGTTTTTTCCCTCCCCATAAAAACGGAGGGGTCATTCTCCTGGGCCTCGACTGTGAAGCTGAAAGGGAGCATAATGTACAGGAGCCTGTTCTCATCCTCCGCAGAGGTGGCGAAAGCCGACGCCGGGCACATGGCCGCGGTGCACGTTTACCTGAGGAGCTGGGGTCCGATGTCACGTGACCTCCCACTCACGCTGTCCACACTGATTCCGCTCCATCTGTGAAACACTCCGTTTGGCGCAGAGCAGTAGCCTTTCCTTAGTCATTTGCACCATATTCCAGACACAATCAACAAAATACAATGACAAACAGAAATATCAGACTTTTAAATAGATTAGTTTTTGTTTTGCAAAATAACATGGTCGTGCATTGAAATAACTGAATTAAATGCATAGTGAAATCATTAAAAAGATGTCAGCATTATTTAATGAACAAACCATGACTGAGGAACAGAGCGGATCTAGATGGAGATTAAAAGGAATCAACTCGTTAGTTCAAAACAGTCAACTCTGCTACTCAAAGTCAACGATTTATAACAGCGATGACCGGGGAGAGATAGCTGCTGGAGATCAGGCGCCTGATTGGATAATCTAATACACAGTATGCAAATGAGCCAGCTAAGTAAACAAGACCAGATGAAACACACGAGGGTTTCTCTCAGAAATAAACCAGCAGCTGCTAGTAAGACCCTCCTACATGCCTGTGAACAAACACTGAAAATAGAAAATGTGCATTTCTCCCTGGAAAGGTTTGATGAAATAAGTGCATACAGGACTCACTGTTTCAAGAGACTAACTGCATCAGTATATTTCCCATCCATCCATCTAACCATCCATCCACCCATCCCAGGGTATTGTGCTGTCTGAAGCCGGCCCCAGGAACCCAAGGGAACCAGTCCATGACCCATAAATCCACACAGCAAAATTAAATGACAGTTTAAGATAATTATGGACATTGCCAATACACACAACAGAAGTGTGCAACGTAAACAATGTTTATTACAATTACCAGAAATGGTTAATGGGTTGTTAAAGGTCTGGAACTTTTAATAATGTGGAGAACTTTTTTTTAACCGGCTAAAAAATAAAGGAGATTCTGGAAAGTTTCTGTAGAGATGCTGGATGAGGGCTAATAGCTGATAATGCAGGCGACAGAAAGGAACAGGTATCATCTGAGGGCGAGCCAGACCAGAGAATGGACGTCGCTTGCTGTCAAGGAGAACCTGCTATTGCACATGTGAACTACATGGTCCAACAGTGCTTACAAACACCACACGTAAGACCCCAAAATCAACCCACCCGTTACGCCGCTGGACTGATCGAGATGTAGCTGGCGTCACTGAGCAAACCTGGAGTGTATCCCATGGATGAAGACACTCTATTATTTTTCAGCAGTGTGATTTCATACGGACAGCAGGCAAGTACTATTTTATGCCTCTTTTCTGTATTTTACGTTGCAATATCCCTGGGAGCACAGAGTAGATGCATTAGCTGCATGTCATATTTCATTGATTATGCAACACCATGCTGTCCATTTGAGGCTGTGCAGAGCACCATCAGGCAGGCTGAAGACACCCTTGGGGTCCTCAAACTGAAGGCGTATTCTAAACACAGAAGCTCCGCTTTTTTTTTTTTAATTATGTACCATTATAAACTATTAGACAGGTGACATTTCCCTTATACTCTGTTCAAAACTCATCTCGTATGATCATCAAAATTACACAACGTAGCTTCAGGTGCTTTAACAAGGCTGTTGTCAGGACAGATAAGGGACCCTTTTTCTTTGAAAATTACGATTCATCATCCGTCTTCCAAGGTTGATCAAGGTGAAGAACTGTCACAGTATATTAGTATGTTTATTGGAGATTGAAAGATGCCTAATTTAGTCTGTCCTGGACATTTTAATGAGTACCAGGCAGGAACACCTGATGACCGTTCACAGGGACCAATCAGAAAAGGCCAAAGATAAAGAGGTCAAATGGGCAACAGCCTGTCAATCATACTTCAACTGTAATTGGATGATGGAGAAATTAGACAAAATTTAACCCAGAAGTGGAGGTGGGGGGCTGGATTTGTGAAACAACATAATCACATCCATGGTTTTAATTCATTAATCTTCCAAACGTACGACTGAAAACTTCCTGCAAGGTCAGCAAACACATCAGTCGGCCGGTTGAGGAGTTAATCTGGGCCTTTGGACCCCAGAGACAGGCTGAGTGAACCATTAACCCGCCCCTGGGAAGGGAAGCCTCTGCAATCACAGGCTTGTTTGGAAGCGCAAAGTCCAGATGAGGCCGGCTATTTCTGCAGGCCCAGGCGGACAGCCGGCTCGCGGTCTGGATGCCCAGCGTGGCCATGATCCTCAGGGAGGTTCCAGGCTGGTTCCTCCTGCTCGGAATCTTCCTCCCCGTGACTCTGCTCCTGCTCCTGATCATCGCCCACCTACGATGGAAGCTCGCGGAAGGTATGCCTCCCGCCCCACTCACCCTCTGGCGCCGACCCGCTAAACATGATCCTGCAGTTGGCAGAATGCATTTTCCCCAGGTTTGACACGCATCATTGTACCCGTGCAGTTGGGAAGCTGACTAGCTGCCATCTTGCATCACTACACATAAATAAAACGCAGCGTGACGTAATGCGATGTATAGATGGGATGGCGGGCAGTTCAGTGGGTGAGGACATTGTTTATGATGGGAAGGTCGCTGGTTCGAACCCCAAGCTTGTCGGAGTGGTTTCACTTGCCGGGCCCCGAGCCAGGCGTTGGACTCCTGAAAGCTCCAGCAACTGGCTGAAATAACAATGCATGTCGCTTTGGACAAAATTCTCCATTAAGGTTAAAAAAAAAAAAAAAAAAAAAAAAAAAAAAAAGTCTGATGAAATGGTTATATTCAGATAACATCATTTTAATACTAAGTATTACAAGAGCAGAAATATGATCAGGATCATGTACTTGGTTAGCCTTCCCTAACATTATTGACGTTATTACTAATGGCATTCGGGGGGGCACTGATAATTGAACCTGACTGACAGTGTGGGGGTCAGCTGGAGATCATCTGAAAGCTTCCCACAAGGTCACCTGCTTATCTCGCTGCCCTTCACAGTGGACGCTGAGCTGGCTGAGGTACGCGATCCCCGCGACACAGCGCTCAGGTTCTGCTACGGACCGGCGCCAGCCACGGCAGGGCGCAGGGCCGGGGGCAGGACCGGAAGCTGAGGAGGACCCCTGCCCGCTGACCCCCCAGGGGGTCCTGCGGGATGTGGAAGGAGCTGACAGAGCAACAGGGAAGGTGGGGCATGACGGCCGGCGACGCACCCAGTGGAAACAGACCTCGCCGGCTTATGAACCAGTCAGAGGTTCCAGCAGAGCTTTACGCTCCAGACGCCCAGCAGAATGGAAACACCCATTCCTGCTCATCTTTGGATCCGAACTACAGAGGCGAAATGGAGACAGGCCTCGTGTCCATGTCGCCTTGCAGACCAGAAGATGCAAGCAGACTTCGCAAAAGGCTATCAGGGACCATGAAATCAGATGGGACTGGATTTCTAAGAAAAGTATAGATTCTACCATCGAGTTTCTTTATAAATCACTAATAAAATTTTATTTAAAAAGCTTTAAAAATATGGCTAACATCCCTGAATAGCTTAACTGGGATTTTGGGAAAGACTGGTGGAAAGTCTGTGGAAAGTGTAAAATTATTTAATCTAAAAGGGCAATCAATCAAAAGTCTCTCAGCAAACACACATGAACAGTGTAGAGGCGATAGATACACGCTGTATATATGCCTGCCTTTGTGCATGCGTGCTCAGCCAGCCGAACCCTTCATCAGTTAACTAAGAGGAACGTTTAAGGCCTTTCCAGGAATTTGGGATGGTGTCTCATGAAAGGAAGTCAACTTGAACTTTATCTGGAACACAAGTCAAGCCTAATTAAGAGAACAAGTACAGGCTGCTTGTATAGAACAAATCCAGACCACAAGGGAAATGGGAGTTACAGACTGACCACAAGCCAGCAGGTAGAGAATAAACAAACCTTTATTTTAAACAGGGGAATAGCGAACGGGTGCGGGCAGAAAGACAGGACACACTTCTCAAGCTGCTAAAAAGCCTAAACAGCGGCTGTACACCCGGTCCAAGAGCAAGCAGACGTGACCAGGTCTTGGGAAGGTAGCCAGATCACAGGTAGCGCAACGCTAAAGGATGGTCTCTCTCAGGTACACCTATAGAAAAACTGGGATTTAAAGGGCCACCGTTCATTGTTTTTGTATACTTTAGTCAAAAAAAAAATCCAAAAAGATATATATTAAAAGGTCTAAATCGGTTTACAGTTTAAGACAAAGTTTTAAAAGATAGCAAAAAGACCTACAAATATAAATCTGGTTAATGCTGCCAGAAAGTTACAGAAAAGCGAGTTTCCAAGCTGCCTAGAGTTCCCGTTTTTATCACTTTAGTTTTTCCTCCTTGTTTTGTCGGTTTTGCTCTTGGAGGGAGGTAGATAAGAGGCTCCTCCCAGTCGTGGAATGTTTGAAATGGACCGACTGCATAGTTTGGAGATCGAGTTGGCATTTAGAGCAGCAGCACGTGCCGCGACGATCCGTCCGTCCGCCCGCCGCTGGTCCCACGCAGGGGCACGTGCTACAGTCACATGTGCTGGTGGGTCCATCCTCTGCCGACGCACGGTTTGGGATTAAATGATGCAAAGACTGATTCAGAACCAAGGCTGCCCTCTTCGCCACAGTACGTCAACTTCATGAATCCGGAACGATGACATTAAATATTTTTCTGTTTTAAAGGATGTAGTTTCTCAAATAAATGATAAACAAAAAAAATAACCGTTATGTACATACTAGGAATGTGACTGCTACTGAACACTAGGAAAAAAAAATAGGAAAAAAATGACCGGTTTATGAAACCCTAAAAGATTTTAGTAAAGGTATTTTTCTGCAGAAGCACTAAGTAATTAAAACAAGCTACACATGTTAGCTAAGTGGTTTTCTTATGAACGATAAAAATGGAAGTTGTGCAAAGCATGGAGATTGGGGTTGGTCCTTGGGAGCCATCTTGGTCTGGAGGTGTAACCATGGTGTTTCTGGACAGATAATTGGGGGATTTCCTCTTGTCAAATAACATGAATTCTCATTGGCTCCACGGTCTCCTCTGCAATGACACAGATAATAGTTATATTCAGATTAAGGGTTAAACACTCCCAGACCTATTCAAACAGTCTCGTTTCCAAGGCTTAACAACCATATTACTGTAATTTAATCACTAATCCCTATTAATTACCAGCAATAATCAAAAGACACACATGACTTCTTTACAACTGTGACCCATCTGTGAAATATGCATTTACAGACATTTTTCCAGGGAAATTTTACCTGGTTTCCCTTCCTAGGTCGTCTAAAGGGACTTTCATCCACACTCACAAACCAAGCTGCTCTGTCATTTGCTGTATTCCTATTTGATTGGTAGGTTGTAAAGTCAGACCTCATTAGTCGTCAATGTGAGTCTGATGATCCTTAATACTGCCACACTGTGGTCAACGGTTTGCCTTTTCAGGTCTCAGGAGTACAGCTCTGGGTTGTCAGACAGCGCAAAACTACAACTTCCAGTTGTTTTAAAACATTTCTTTTGGCGACGGGAAGATCGTTTATAGTTGGCTAGATGCTTTTCACAGTCCACGGTTTCACGAAAGGGATTGGTGTGAAGGTGAGACACGAACGACTGTGCGAGGACGGGAGGCACAAGGTTTTGAGTAAAAGTGCACAGACCATCCCTGCGTTAGAGGACTCAGGCAAGCAAGTCAACACTTCTCATAAAGAACAGACAGACATGCAGAGGTCAGGTACGACGATATCAACTGTGCAAGCTGAAGTGAAGACGGTACCAAAGTCAAAATTCACAGAAGCCGGTCTCGTTTCTGCAAACACCTGCCCCCCATGAGGAATCCCTAACTGCCACGTTGAGGGGGTGGGGGCATCGACGACGGGTTGTAGGCAGGCCTCCACTCTGCTCGTTAGGGGCGTCTCATTAAGCTTCCTGCTATACGGCCCTCATTATAGCAGGGCAGGTTCACCGTCACAGCGGTAATTACACAACAGCGGCTGCCTTTACGAGCCCCGGCTGGAATCATTTTAATATTAACGCTAAACATCAATATGGCCGCGCGCCCATTCTGGGAGAAGCAGGCACAGCTGACGGGAAGGAGGCGGCGCGGTGCTGCGGCTGCGGCTGCGGCGCCTTACCCGGCTGCTCAGTCCTTGCCTTCCTCCATCACCTCGGTCTCTTTGTGCACCACCACCCGGGTCACTGACATGTCAGGGTGCTGCTCTTTGGCTTCCTTTATAGCCCGGGCCAATGCCTAGAACCCAGGAACAGGGAAGAATGCTCTGCATAAGCTTGGAATATTTATTGGGGTATTTCACGGCTGCGGAATCATCCGATTCCCTCGGGAGCGGGGACTCCGTGCTTCCATGGGAACGGGGATCCTCTCCGGGCAGTATCACTGACTAGGATGGCAAAGGGGGGCGGGTTGGGGGGCCGGGACACGACACCAGCATCCCCGGGGATCCCTGCGGCACCTCGAACATCGCGGGCAGCAAAGCTCAGGATGGCCGTGTTTTTAACGCTGAAGGACTGAGACAGTCGGAGGGATTACCGCCTTTTGTTTCCGTGTTTGTCATGCTCATGTCATTTTCCGCTCCTCGTTTGATTTAAACTCCAAGAGACAGCCATGCTGCTCATTCAGAGCATCCCCTCATTTACCCCAACATACCTGACACCCCGTGCGCTTCTCTTCGGTCCACTGCATTTACAATACGTCTGTGCGAAGCGACGTACACGTGAGGATCAGAAAACAGAATCGGCTGGTGTGCCTGGAGCAGACGGCCTTGCCCAACAACCCCACGGTAAAAACCTACTGTGCCAGCCTTGGGATTCTTCGCTGCGGTACCTCCTGTACCCATAAGGGGAACCCTCCCCCTATGCCACACAGTTGCGTTCATCACCGTCTGCCTATTTTAAGTCTCATTACAAAGCAAACTGTGAACTCCCCCAGGCTTATGAAAATCCTCTTAATGCTGCCTTCCCCGGGTAAGGGAGGGGGGTGAGAGCCCAGGGAACAATGTTTATTCGCAGTTAACAAGCTACCAGCTTCACACTAAGGGTGTACTCACACTAGGCGGTCTGCACTGTGTGCCCGAGCACGTTTGACCGGTGTGATCGCACGGTACCATGCCCAGATCCGCCTGAACTCGTTTGCACGGTATGCATCCAGTGTGAACCCTAACCGCGCCCGAACAAGGGAACGCAGACATGAGCTCGATGATGTGACGGTTACACGCATGTGTACATGTACACTATACGTGAACTGGACCCGGAGAGAACAGATCCGGTACCAATATTTAACAAACATGGCAGCAAAGGCATCACTTTGGTCTACGGCAGAGCTGCAGTGTTTGCCGGAAATTTGCGCTTATCCAGGAACAGCTAGATGCGGCACACAAAAAAATGACATATTTGGTAAAATATGGAAGTTATACGTGCAGCATGATTAAATGGAAAAGCGCACCGCTGCCTGCTCCGTAAGTCTGTAAGAGGGCCGTGTGTCATCGCACACAAAACGGCTCCGATTAAGCCACAAAACAGGACATTAATCATGAACTTAAGTGTGCTGTTTGAAAACTTCCTTCTTATGTTTTCTTCAACACAGAAAGGCGCACAGTGATGATGAAAGCGTGCTCAGGCCTGGAACAATGAGTGCAACGTGAACACAGACCTGTGAGGGAGGGAGGAGGGGGGACATGTACAGGCATGGTACAAGACAACTGGGCCCAGTATCAGCAAGCTGTCAAACACCATGTCAGCCTCCCGCCAACCTGCCGATCTGACACACAGAGACCCCTCCTCTGGACTGACACCCAGCACGGAACCCGAAGCAACGGCGGCTGCAAGTCTCACCTGATCGTGGTCGATATCGGAGTCTCCGGAAATCACGATGCGCTTTTCGATTCTCGTTTCTGAAACCCCACCTTTCAGCATCTGTGGACAAAAAAAAATAGCTCAGACTACTCCTGCATTTCAGAACTTAATAGACTCATGACCTCGTTCTGCAGCCGTTTTGCACGAGTGCCGAGCGTCACGTTCAGATGCGACCCAGCATGGCAGGCGAAGCACCCAAACCCGACAGAGCAGAGATTCGGTTTCGCCAAACCGCCGATCGGCTGAGAGCAGTTCGAAGTACAGCGGCACCATGTGACGAGCAGCCAGCGGGGGATGCTCATCGGCGGTCTGTCGCCACGTGACTCACTGGCAGGCAAATGCTGAGCCAGGGCTGCCCTCCTGCGTCACGCCGACAGCGACTCTTGGCCGATCGGCACGCTTGCCGAGCGCCGCGGTCAGCAGAGCCACTCAAACACCAGATGGAGGCGCCGCGCTCGGAGGTACCGGGCAGCAAAGCTGCGGTCTGTTTGGTTCCGAACTTGATTAATTTTCGGGGGAGGCGAGGAAACACGAGCGGCTTCCCGGTGCGTGGGCGGGCGGAGAGACAGTTACCTTGGTGATGTGCGTGGTGGTGGTGGTGCACAGGGACTCCGAGGTGATGGTCTGTGCAGTCATGAGCATGCCTGGCTCACCGTCCCCGGCGCCGTCCACCTGCAGAAAGAACGCGGCACACGGCGACGCTAAAGGTGGTGATGCGGTCGCGCGCCGCTAGAGGGCCGCAGGGCGGCATACGGGTCCTCGGTTCAGGCGCCTACCTGCGCAGACTCGTACGTGATGGTTTTGGTCTCCGTGTGCACGATGGGCACCTCCAAGGTAGAGATCTCCGTCTTCTGGGCAGCGAAGGTGTCAGAGATGGTCACCATTTCTGTCTTTACCACTGGGGGCTGCAGGGGGAAGGGGGGACAGTGATGAACAGGAGACACACACACACACACACACACACACACACACACACACACAGAACAACACGCAAGATGGCGCGTTCATAGCCCGGAGGAATTGTATATTAAAATAGAGGAAAAAGAAGAAAACCCAGCAAATTAAGGAGGAGAAAGCCTTTGTTTGGATAACGCGCCTAACTGCATGCAGGAGGGGAAAAAAAAAGATAGGGGAAAAAAAACACACAGACACTGAATCCTCCCTTCACTATGCCAGCATCCAAAGCAAGATTATAAAAATAAATATGATGCTTAAAGTTGTGTTCAGGATTTCCAGCAGGCAGACCGACCGACTGCAGAATCGTGAGCTTTCTCCTTGGAAGAAGGTCGCCTCCCGAAATTGTTGGGAAGGGGGGGCAGGCCGGCATTAAGACGGGGGGGTTAAAGGAGGTTGGGGTCACACAAGACGGCCAGACAGTGGTACTGGGGGGCTGCAGAAGATTAACCAGCTAGGCTCCTGCCAAGAGGAGCGGGAAAAAAAAAAAAACACACACACACATGGGGCGAAGAGCGGATTTGACCAGCGCTCGAGTAGCGCAGACAAGCTGCGCAGGAGCAGCAGGCAGGTGGGACAGACGGCAGGCGGGTGGGCGAAGCTGAAGTGTGCCCGCAGTGCAGTCCAGCCACGCAGCACGTGGGGATTTACCTCGGAACAACAAATAACCTGCGGAAGGCCCTCTGTCTCTGCGCGAGACGCGTCCCCGTTCAGCTTGGGCTCCCCTTCATCCTCTTCATCTTCCTCCACTGACCCCCGGGGCGACTCAGGGTGCCCGTTCTGGGCTTCGTCTTTCAGGGCGGATTCCTGGTCTTCGGTGGTGGGACAGGGCGATGCGGCAGGCGATGCGGCGGGCGACGCCTCAGGAGGCTGGGCCTCCACAGCCAGCTCCTCCTCTTCCTCTGGCAGCTCTTCGATGTGGTCGACAGAGACGCCGGGGGCCTGAGGGTGGTACTCCGCCTCGTCCTCACTCTCGCTGTGGCTGTCTGATGAGGTGCTACCCCTCTGGGCGACCTCTTCTCCTCCCGTTCCCTCTGCTTCGCCCGCCGGCTTCTTCTCTGGCTCCTTCTCGGTCACAGCGATGGTGACGACGACCGCGGGCACGGTGACCTCGACCTTGGGCGCCTTCCTGACCTCCTTGATGACTACAGTCTCTTCTATTTCAACCTCAGCCTGCTCAAGTGTGTCTGATTTCTGTTTGTCCTCTGCCGTCTATACCAGGGGAAAAAAATAAATAAATAAAAGGGGGACAAAAAAAACATGGAGAAATACAAACGTAAAAGAGACTGCAACCAAAAGAGGGTGACAGCAAATAATAACAAAAGGGCAGATGTGAAAAGCCGGAGTCGGGGAGCTGAACGGAAAACGTGGGTGAAAGGAATAAGATGGTGGCAGAGTTAGGCACGAACGCGCGGGGGGGGGGGGGCGTGCACCTTGCCGGCATCGCTGCTGCTGTAGGCCGGCCCGTCTGCTCTGGGGAGCACTTTCTGGGGAACAGAAAAGGCAACCAGAGGGACAGTGGTCACACCCACATCCGTGGCAAAACCCAACACCAGGAGACACGTAGACAGCATTGCACATAAACCCCCCCCCCCACGGCAGGGTGGCAAGTGGAACCCTGTACGTCCTCACAGCACATGCTGTCAAACACAGGCAAGACAGACGGCAGCATTCCTGGGTGACCAGTTAACTCCACGTACGTTTACGTCCCAGTCCGAGTTTAATAAACTAATCTGTGCATGAGCACATACTGAGACAAGCAGAACTGTTACAAACACTACGCTGTTAGGTGTTAGAAAACTATTTAATGAAACTCTACTTAATAAAGCTATTCAGAAACACTGACAATGGCAAGCCAGCTTTAGCCAGTTACATTCATAGATTTTAGTTTGTGTTTATGTCTGAGAAATGAAACTCTGAGAGGACGGAAACATGGGTGGAGCCCCGAATTGCGGACAATGGGACTCATGTCAGTGTTCATGCAGAGTCACGGCGAAGCTGCGTTCACTGAGGGGCACCTCGACAACATGTGTGGCCGCAGGGGGAGACCCTACAGCAATGCCGCCCTCTGCTGCTGGCACGCTGGTAGTGCAGGAGGCAGCCAGACCGGAGGGGACGGCCACCGCGCTCGATAAAACGGAGCTGCTGGGCACCTCCTCTTCAAAGGCCTGGAGTGAGTTAGGGGATGAGGAGAAGGAAGAGAAACCGAGAGTTACAGGGAATGTGGGAACATGGCAGGCTTACGAGCGAGGAGGGGAGCTAAAAGAGGCACGCCGGGAGACACGAGGACACGCCGGGAGACACGAGGACACGCCGGGAGACACGAGGACACGCCGGGAAAGCAGCTTTTCGGAAAAACTGGGCTGGGAGAAGCAGGAACAGCATGGCGCCTTACAGCAGCTAGTAGTGCGCTACAGAGAAATAGCCTCGGAGAGAGAGAGACTGGCCCCTCGCTCGCTCACTACTAGCCGTAGGAAGTCTAACCACACTCACATAACCGCCAGGCTCGACCGCAACGTGTCATGCTGTCACACACATAATTCAGCACATGAATACTTATTCTGTTCACATTTTTAGGTAACGATTAAGGCCATGTTTTTAGTCATTTCTAAACACATTCATGATGAATTATAATGCATTCATTAAGTATTAAACATATAATTTTTATAAAGAAGCATAAAACAGTTATGTTTATTATACATTATGACTGGTCCACAAAGTTCTCATCTATAATGCACTATAAATATCTTGACAATGCATTATGGCTTATACTGACCACTATAATGCATTATAGATGAGAGCTTCATAAAGAATAATGTATAATACACAGGGCTATAAATGTGTGATGCCTTTAGATAAATATTTAGGACCATGTTTATAATGCTCTATGAATGCGTTATGAATGCGTTATGAATGCGTCTATAAACTACCAAAAACATGGCCTTAAGTGTTACCAATTTTTATTTACAGAGCAATGTGGCTCTAAGATCGAAGGGCAAACCTCAGACAGAGAAAGTGCTATTATAACATTTCACAAGGCAAAGGGGACATCGCGGCGTTAAGAAAAAGAAGAAAAGAAGAGCCGGCAGGCCATTAAAAATAAAAACAACTGAAAGACTGGCATGCGAGACATCTGACTGCGGCTGACCCACAGATGAAGCACAGAGATCAGAAAACAAACTCAGAGGTCATGCCAGGCATCTGTAGCACAATGTGGAGGAAAAGCCAGAACAGCAGGGATCGGAGGATTCGCCGGACAACTAGAAAACATCCGTGACCGGCACCGAACACAGCTAAACAGTAACGAAGCAGCAGAGATCCGACAGGAAGAGGTATGTGGCTGACCCCTGTGTGACAGCCAGGAATTATGGGTAATATTAATAAATCCAAAGACGGCAAACCACCTGGAGACACCGGTGATGCTTTAGTGAGGCGAGGTGGGGGAGGAGAGAAACCAAAAGCAGTGTGATTAATGGAGCAGAGGAAGGGGGAGGATCCCAACTGCCACACAGACTGCCCACCACCAGGGCGGCGCCACCGCGACCCTGTTGGGCACAGGCAGAGGGAGATGCAGGACACATACCGCTTGGGCCCGCAGACGTAGGCTGGTGGCGGGACTGGCGGTAAGGCGTTTCTCCCACTGACTGGGCTGGGGCTCGGGGCTGGACTCCATAAAATTGCGCTTTAACTCGCTAATACTAGCCTGGTGTTTCAAAACATCTTCCTGGGTCTTATCCAGGTCCTGGGACCCACAGCACAGCAGGGAGAGGTTGGGGAAGGTGGACCGGGGGGTGATATGGGGAATAATGGACAACAAATGCATTAGCTATTACATAAAAACAAAAATGAATGAAACACAAAATGATTAGCGTGTCTAACCAGACCCTCAAAACAGGCATGCTTGACACTATGGGAAAAGGTGTTCCCATCTAAAACAGTGGCACCAAGTTCGACTTGCCATTTAGACAGGATGTAATTGAAACGCGCAACAGCACCGTTTCATTATTGAAGAATATTACTAATTTCATAGCCAATTAAAAACACTTTATTGCCACTCTGTTTTAATAGGGCCTCAGCGAGACACGGCTCACGTACAGGATTTTCTGTTTAGTTTGATTAATTATGAATCCGCATATCAGAACTGTGGAGTGTAAACAGGCCAACACACAAAGCCCCCTTTTGATGGGTTTTTTTATTTTTTCGTCTGTGTGGGGCGCGAGTGCGATGCTGGCACTGTGGATTACGACATTTTAAAATGGCCTTCGGAGTGATGAGCAAGCATCAAGACAAGGCGCATCCCTCGGCGGCGCATCCCCTCGGCGGCGCATCCCCCCGGCGGCGCATCCCCTCGGCGGCACATCCCTCGGCGGCGCATCCCCTCGGCGGCACATCCCTCGGCGGGCGGCGGAGCTGCTTCCCGTGTCCAGCTGGGTTCTCATCCTCTTCAGGGACCTGGGGATCTCTTATGCTGCCCCCGCCAACCCCACATTTCATTAGTTCTTGTGTTTTTCTTCCTCCCTTCCTTTGCCGGCGTGC
>JAODKF010000007.1:352630-386215 GCA_026779585.1 Mormyrus proboscirostris
CAGACCTGTTATTGTTTTGTATTATAGTGCAGTGTTCGTTCTTAAATAATATAAACCCTGCCCGGGCCGCATGTAGCGCCCGGCTTTCGGCTCGTGCTGTTCTGTCATTTATTAAAGTTTTATTCATTCTGAAAGTGTCGTGACTCGCCTGTATCCATATTACGCAAAAATGCGACTTTGCACTCCCTTGCGTCCACAGCAGTTGGATGAACAGTTCTCGACATAAAAATGCAACAGACAGACACACACACACACACACACACACAGATTCCTGCCTTTATTAGAGATAAGAATATATTCAGCCCCCTCCCACCGAAGCTTCGAATACTTGATGTTGATCACTACCGAATACTCGAAGCTCAAAAAATGGTATTCGGACCAGCCCTACTTTAAATACCTCTAAAATGCATATACAAAAACTACTTCTAAATTGCAACTGCACTCAACTTACAGTACTGTCCACTCTCACTGCTGCATTAAGCATCCATTCCAGCATTGTTAATTTTACAACTATGATTTTCAACTTTCTGTCACTGTGAATTTAGTGCTACAACTGATCCGTGCAATATAATAATCATGTGCAATACCAGCCATTGTGGTTTATGTCCCTCCATGGTTACAAATCAGAATTGTGTGCTGTCTATTTATCATCCTGTCTACTACTGTTAGTATTGTATTGTTTTTGATTCTGTTACTGCACTTTGTGGTGTCTTATGTTGATGCAAATCCTGCCAACAGCCTTGTGCAACTGCACAAATCATATGAAGTTTACATCTCAGCACTATTTATCATCTCTGTACTATTTATTTACTTGCTTGCACCTTGCACGCCCTGTTACTGTGATGTTAAGAGTACTGTATGTAACTATGTGTTGCACTGGGGCCATGAAGAAACGTCGTTTCATCGCTCTTTGTACATGTATAAAGCTGCTGAAGACCAAAGTAACCTTGAACATCCACCATCTACCCTAGATAAGCGGCAGGATGACGGGGTGAACAGACACCTCACATCAGGAGTAAGTGCCATTTAGCAAGAAACAAACTGTGCTGTGGTATGATGTGAAAAGCAGCCCAGTCGCTTCATACTCAGCACCGACAAACATTTCAGAATATTTCAGGCTATAAAGCAAAGGAACTATAAATAGATTCTCTCGGGCATGATTATTTTTAGGTTTAGGAAAATTTGTTTTCAGACTTGGGGGTGGGGGGTTACGGGGTGGGGGAGTCAAACAGGAACACGAGAAGGCAAGGCTAGTGTAGACGAGGGCCTGAGATGCGGCCCGGGGACGGCAGCGAGGGAGAGGCGGCCCAATTTCTACCACACACAACCAGGCGGCCATCCAGTTTCAGGACATAACCTAACACAGCCTCCCCCCCGCCCCACGGGCAAACTTGCTGACTGACACAGAGACGACACCATCACTCTTAGAACCGGTGTGATTAATGCTAACGGCGCAGAGGTCTGACCCTCTGAAAGGCTCTCTCTCCCTCTCCTTACCGCGCAGCCGAGCGAGCGACTGCCGTCCGCCAGCGCGGCTCCGGCAGCCAGAGGGGGCTGGCGAGCAGGCCGCTTAATCCACCGACTGCAGAGCTTGCAGTTGGAGCCGGAGAGACGGCACAGGCTGTCAAAGCCAATCAGGGCCCCGGCGCTGATGGCACGCCCACCGCGGCAGGGGAGCGAGTGTCTCTCGCGCTTGCAGATCCGCTTTTCCGTAAGAGGCTGAGCGGGAGCTGCTGTCCCTGAATGTGCAGGTAATCCATCCCAGAGGGACGGCGCTTTGTGGCCCTGAACCTCAGCAAGTGCACTCATGTGTGCCGTGTTACATCAGAGGGGATTCAGCAGTGGCCCATATTAAAGGAGGGGGCCATCTACACCCTCAATGTCTGGGACAGCTGTATACTTAACATACCATCCTCAAAAACCATTAAGCACTCAGCGACGTTCCCGCTGCTCCGAGCGCCATGGCAGGCAGTTCCGGTGCATTCCTTAGCCCGAGCGGAGAAGCCCTCAGAGTTCTGCCCCCCCCCCGCCCCCCCCGCACATGGGAAGCTTCCTCAGGCAACTCAGGATGTGTGTGAAGTGTAATTTGGTGCCACCACCGACTCTGACGGCTGATGAGAAGCAGAGGGGCCGATGCAGTTTCTCACGCCAACTCTGCCCCCGCTCACATGCAGAGAGGGTTACCAGCAAAGATGGGGGGGGGGGGGGTACCAGAACATGAAGAGGACGAGCTACACTCTCCTCTGTCCGGCCCCCACATCCCGGACATGCAGTTTCTCAACAGGAACAGCTGCAGTCTGTATCTATTTTCCACAGGATTTCAAAACTCCTGCGAATTCAGAAGATAACCCCATGAAACAGCCTACATTTAGCACAGCCTGGCTCACTGATTGCTCACCGCCAGCACCACACAATTTGGAAAGGTCCATGACCTATCTCGGGTCACCTTCCAGCTGCTGCATAAAGGATGGGGGACATAAATGGTCGCCAGACTGACAGCAGGGCATTCCCAATGGTTTCCATACGAGCATCCCATTGTTCTTTCTCAATCAAAAGAGATTGAGGGAGGAAAAAAAAAAAGACAGCATTGTTTCCCAACCAGGACAAAAGCCAGCCTCACTGTCAATTAAAATGTGATGCAAGTTAAGTTGTGCAATTAGCACGCTGGGTCTCTGGATATGGGATCGGGTGGGGATGCACAAAATTATCAACCAGAGTGGCTACAATGGGGGGGGGGGAGATTAAACAAACGAGAAGGCTCTGTAGGTATTCAGCTTGGCAAACGTAAGATAAAAAGGCCCAGCACGGAGTCCGGCACCCGAAGGCTGCAGGCACGGTGGGCCACGGCTGAGAATCTGCCCGGAAGGCTCTGTGACAGATGTGCTCATTCAGAAAAGTAAACATGTCCCAGGAGGACAGCAGGACACCCACTATAAAAAAGGTTGCCATGGCTGCCACCTAAAACGCCTCCTGCCCCCCTCCTCAGTCAGAATACTAATTACCGATGACAGGTTAGCCACTTCCGCGCTCCTTTTCCCTCAGATGCGCATTTCGGGAGGCTCGGATACAACACCCGAGGTCCCCCGAAGGGATGGAAAACACTCCAAGCAGAGCAGCGCGACAAATTCATTAGGACAGTTCAGCTACACTGCAGGTAGATGGAGGGCAAGGCTGCCACCAGGGGGAGTCTGTCAAAAGGAAACTCATTGTGCAGAGCTCAACCGACAACAACAAGAAACAACCAAACAGGCAACCAAACAAGCAACCAAGTAACACAATCGAAAAGAGTCTTTTCCTAAATCATACAGCTAGCATCTCAAGTTCCAGATGCTTCTTTTAACTCATCGCAAAGTGTCAGTCGTCATAATTCTGTCCCACCCCCTACCACGGCTCAGTGATGCCCGTGCATACACACTAATCTTGAGACCAGTACACCCCTGGATGCTAGTTCACGCAGTGGGCAGGTAATTGGCCAGACGGTGGTCATTCGGCACCCGGAAGCCCCCCAGCTGAGGTCGGGAAAGAAGGTCTACCGCCCCCTTCACTCCGCCGTCCTCTATGGTAACCTTCTTGTTGGCAGCTTGGGTTGATCATGCAGATACAGCCTCGCTCTCACACACTGTAGCAGCGAGTGGAAGAGAGAGAGAGACCCCCACCTAAACGGTAAGCCAGCTAGGAGCGCGGCTGCTTACCCTTAGTGGAGCACAGAGCCACTCCTCAGAGGAGCGTCTAAACAAGCGGTCTGGTTCCATTGCCCCATTTTAAAGAGAAACGGCTGGTTAGGTGAATGCTAGAGACAAAGAGTCAGGCCAGGAGGAGGCAGGGCTCAGAGAACGGTCTCCGAAAGCAACCACGCGAGCAAACAGGCAGAAGCACACACACACCGACAGCACCACCCCACTGCATGACACAGGCATGCAGGCAGCACTTACTCAGATGACACAAAGCATTTTAGGGAAGCTCAGGAAAAACCCCCAGGACCCGCTGGCACTCAGGGTGGGGTGAGGTTGGCAACAAGGTACACATCCGGCTAGAGAGCACCAAACTCTCGGGAATTCCCACCGGACACCGAACGAGAGAGATTTCACTGCCAAGGCTCCTCCAAGCAGAAGGTGGGGGGGGGGGGGCACTTCCCCCCCCGCAACACCCCCGCTGCATCCGATGCCAAACAAACAGAGACTGTTTCAGAAAGCGACTGCTAAATGGACAGGACAGTTTTCAGAAAGCCACCTCGGCCCCCGCATGGTAAAACCTTCGTGCTAAAGGTCAATGCCTCCCCCTACCCTGAAGCCTGCAAACAAACACAGCCTTGCGGTGCATCCCATGACCTCGCCCTACACCAAGATAAACCCAAACCTCACGTGCGCTGCCCGATTTCCCCGTCGCTATAATGACAGAGGTCTCCAGGTTTCACGCATGAGCCGGACACAGAGGGACGCTTCATTTAACCTTGCTGGATCATAAGTGCTGTGCTGCCTACATCCTGCAGACACACAAAGCTATCTGACCGAAGCATGTAACAAACATGTACCACTCAAGGATGTTTATATACACAATTAACACTGCAACCACCAAATCTGTTCTGTAATTCAAACGGTTCTTAGTACCAGAAATGAATTCCGTAAAGGCTCAAAGTTCTTTATTGCTTAGTTTATAGTTTAAAAGCTAAACTAATCTGACTCCAGCTGCTTTTACCTCAATGTACGAGGTCGCATGCTGAACTCATCCCAAAGCTGGGACAAACAGAGCAACGTTTGGTGTTCATTATGAAACAAGGAAACATTGTGTGCGCAGGTGCCAGCTCTCACGTGACGCAGACATGCGTCACTGGTGTCTGTACTGCCCCTACTTTTGATTTAATTATGTGAAAAGTGACTGACTGCTGTCAATGAGCAGCGCCGTGTTTTGTACGTCGGACTCTGCCGACACTTCGGTGGGTCTGTTTCCAAGCATCCGCACAATGCAGCAAGTGTGAGTGGCGATCACGTGCACGGGGACGAGAAGCAGATCTCGTTCCGTCACTATTTCCACGATTTAATCGTTTTCTTTCTGCTGGCTGAATGTCAGTGCAGCATCTGTACAGAAATCCCCTTTGTCGCCCCCCCGTATTCTCACGGTATCCTCATATCATCACATCCATCATGGCAGAACTCAAACTGACCCCATACCTTCCGTTTCTGTGGTTTCTGAGCAGGCAGAGCTGAGATCGATCACTGTCGGGGGGACTCGGCCGCAACTCCCACCTTCAGAACAACCTAGCACTCCCCGCGATTCTGGGCCCCAAACTGGGGGGGCATTACACCTCCAGGGGCACGCCGAAGGGAAGTGACGGATATCTCAGGCAGTCACATGAAAGTCACCGAAAGTTAAGCGGGGCCAAGACACCTAGGGAGCAAGGTCCACATTTGATGAAAAGCGGGTATTACAGGGCTAGCGGACACTGGCGGCCCAAATGGGCAACACACGGAAACCTGTAACATGTCGCCAGCGTGAAGCTTTCCCAGAAGAGCACCAAGATGAAGATAAGTGAGTAACACTCGGGCTACTAAACCACAAACAGGTGCAGGGAGTGAACTGAAAAAGAGCATAAACAAGCTTCCTAAAGACGGCATCACCGCTGTTTAACTGAATACATCTGCAAACAGAATCCCTTTAAACTTACGTTGTCATCTCTTACCATTGTATAGACAACAGAATTAACAGACAAGAACAAGAAATTCTTATTTACATTGCCAGATGAATTAGAGTATACCTGCAGATAAATAAATGCTGGACATATATGTCTGTGAGGGAAGAACTGTACTGGTGCAATTGTAGCTCATTTTTCTATTTGTACAATGTTTAATGAAAAAAAATACTTTCAGATCAAGAAACTTTAAAAGCCCCAGACAATGCAGCATTGTATGGCTGTCATGGACCTCAGGAAGCCACTATGACCATCAACTAAAAGAGTTTCAGGTACGATTTGTTCCAGCTTAGTATGCCACCTCAACACACACACACACACACACACACACACACAGTCCACATGGCCTGTTCAAGGCAATCACAAATGAGCAAAGCAAACAGGATAGCACATGGCCTTGTCTATGGAGAAGCAGAATCCTACTTTTTGCATTGACTGCAGCATATCCAAAGGGAAACAGCATATGAACAGAAGCTGGACAAATAGCACGCTGCACTGATCCAGCCTCTGCCGGCAGGAAATACAGACAGCTGCTCACATGTTTATGTTTGCCAGGAGACAGTGTTTGGCCAGACTTTTCAGGCAATGATACGCAGGAACATGACCCAAAACAATATGCTTTTTAAAATCTTTGTTTTGTGGTTTCTTCATAGCAAAGAAACACTCCTCCTGACAAACATTGGAGAGCTGATCACCACAGAAATCCAGCCAGGTGTGACTTTGATGAGTCCAGCTTCCTAAAAAAATGCATGAACGCCTCAAGAACCTGAACAAAGGCACAAGTTCAAAGGCTCGATCATCAACAGAACAGGCACACAGAAAGACAACCTGTGACGAAATGGTTCACATTTGGGGTCCTGATCTTGTGCTAGTTCAAATTCTGCACAACATCTGGTTCTCCTCGTTTCCTGTGTCTCAGTGGGGGCCGGTGGGTCTAAGCAACATCTTCAGCATGGAAGAATCCAAGCCCCCAGCAGCAGCCCAAGCCTCCCATTCCAGAGGATGGATTTCCTTGTGTTTTTGGAGTCGTCGCCTCACTTAGGGGAGTTCCCCGTTCCAAGCCAATTGTAGAATAAGGGAAAAACAAACCTTTGGAAGGGGACTCTGTCGAAAGGAAACTCATTCTGCAGGCACGACCAAAAATTCAAACTGCTTTCAATAAAAAGCTGCCAAAATGCTCAGAGATGCTGCATCAACTATAATGATGTTTCATAACGTTTTGTTTTAGTTCAACTGCCCACCTCGGACGTTCGCCAATCTCTTAGGACCAACTGACCCATGTTCATCTGCTGTTCACATGGAACCCTTCTCCACGTCAGCCTTCAAAGTTCTCGTTTGAATATTTGCTACCACCTTCCACCCTAACCCTTCCAGGCACGACCCGGAGCCAATTGCAACATGCCAATCCTCAACGGGACCCGGGACGGCTGACTAGACAACCCGCCGAGTTCAATCCTCCAGGCAAACTGCACGGAGGGGGTCGGCGGTTCAAAGACACTGCACGGCGGGTGGGCCCCCACCAGGCCGCCGCGAGTGCCCAGTCTAAGGAAAGCACTCATGCGTAGAGGGACAAAGGGAGGTTGGGTGCTCCCTGCGACGGCCTCAGATGCATCCCCCCGAAACCCGGGGAAGGGGACCCCAGGTCGGGTCGTGGGGAAGTTTGGGATGGCCGCGCGATCCTGTGACAGACGTGGCCCCGGAATGAGCTAGACGTACGAGCCGAGTGATCCACTGCTAAGAGTCGTACATTACTTTCGTTTGCTGGAGGCAACCAGAGTCTGTGACCGCAAAACAAAGAAAGACATGAGGTACCTCAAAAAACAGCAAAGTGAATGATGCCCAGCAGCATTAATCTTGACCTCTGCCAGGCCTGAGGTGGTCGCTGGGAATCTTAGTTGGGTTCTTGAGTAAGGAACACATTACGCTACCCAGATCCTACTGGGTTGGCTCAAGGTAGAACCTCCGAAAGATTCACACCTGCATCTGTTTGGGGGCACAACATGCAACTTTTTTCAGGCAGGATCACGATCCACAATCTTCTTGATTCTTTTTCTTGTTGGTTTTTAAAACTAATTTGCAGATTACTGTATAGTACAACCAAACTGTTTTTCCCCACTTAAAAAAAAAAGATAGCCCTACAAGGTAATTAAACCTTAAAAGAAAACATGCGAATTCATGCGGTTGTATATTTTTGCTTATTTTTGTTCAGCTGTTGTTTGCACTGTGTCAGTTTTGGAAAATACAAAAAAGTTGCATATTGCTGATGTCCAACTCCTCCACAGCATCCATGCTGCTAAGTTGTCACATACAGAATGATTTGCATGTTACGTATTACAAGTTGGGATGAGGGTGTAAAAGAGAGAGGAAGATGCTACCTACTGTTTGTTATTACTGGCTTATCGATGTGTCAAAATTGATATCGGCTGACAAATTTTAGACAGGTGTATGAGCCATAGAACTGCGTCTGACAAAGCGCACTATTTGTACAATAATCCCTCCATAAAGGCAGACTGTGGCGACATTTTAATTGTTCATGATCTAATACTGTCAAATCACACACACCCCTATTTCAGGATATGAGAGCGCACCGGAGCCCTTACCTCTTTTCCACCGAGACATATCACACACAGATTCTCTCTTTGCCTTCAATGACGTGAATATGCCATCACTGTGAATTCTGTCCTTTGGCCTTAAACTGCGGACTACAGGATTACAAAACGCACAGGGGCGCGAAACCTGAACTGGACAGGGGCGGGGAAATGTGACGTCACATGACTGAAAGGCAGCACGGAGGAAGACGAGCAAGAACGGCAGCCGGCGCCACCCATCACCATGTGCAGAAGACTATCTGTTAAAGTCAAAAGCGTGAAAGGAGCCTAAACTCTACAATCAAATGAGGAGCACAGACACCCAGTCAGTCTGAGATGGAAGAGACCATTTTTAGTGATGGGAGACGTTCCTTGGGATAAAGCTTCCACGATGTGAATATGCTACATTCACCTCGCCTTAGTTATTTCCTGAAAGAGAAGTATAAAGCTCCTTCTAACACAGTTATAGCCAATCAGGAACAAGAAAACAAAATGGGTGGTCATGCACAAATGTGCACTGTGTTCAGGCTGAGGCAGACATCTGTATACATAACCCATAACGCCCTGTGCCTAGTGCAGCCCCCATAAGCTAGCCCCATTTCCCATTCTGGACAATCCTGCTGCTCATAACTGCCCATTGTCACAAAAGGGCACGGGGGCATTTGAGCCCGCTGTTGAGGGCTGCTCAAGGGGTACATTTGAGAGGCTGTCCGCCCTCAGGTACCTCCTAGGGGTCGCACCTACGTGACAACACTCCATCTTTCCTCCTCTGCAGATCAAACTGCCTCTGACCATTCAAGTCGACTGCCTTGTCTCCAGAGTAATGAACCAGTCAATGAGTGTCATTTTGTTCAGAGAGAGAAAAAAAAAAAACACAAATATACAGATAGCATTGTCTTTAATCTTTACATCATGGTTTAGGCTAAACTGGTCTAACCAGTCACCCAGTTCAAAGCAGGCAGTCACATGCGTCTTAATAGATCTCTGGCAATAAAACGGGATGATGCATCTCCTGAGAACACAGATGCCATCTGGAAATCCATTTCCAGAGTTAGGCAAACGAAATTTGAAACGAAAGCCATCCAGAGGTGATCCGGGGGGGCGCAACCTGCCCAGCTGACCAATCAGAACGCGGGAGGAGATTTTTCGACCAAAAAACTAGTACAGGGCTGGGTGAGGGAACAAGGTGGACCGGGAGCGCTGGATGTCCCAATTAGTATTCTGGGGTGGGAGGACAGACATCTCTGAGAGCCAGGCAACGAGCGAATCCTCAGCTGGCCCGACAAAAGCCCCACCACCAGCATTCCCATTCCAGCGCTGTGGCGGGAACCAGCACCTCAGACGATTTCCTGGTGGGAAGAGGGGGCTGAGGCCCAGGAATTTTCTTTCCGCCACAGGCCCTATCCCCTGGGTAACCCCCCACCACGAGCAGATGAGAAGCACACGTCTAGCTTTTACAACTTTTAACAACTTTCATCACTACCGGTCATCCTGCAGAAACCCCGACCACCCCAAACCCCTCAGCTCAAGCAAACTCACACCCTCATGCCCCACAGAAGACTGACTGCACTGCATGTTGTACCAGTATAACTATGTATGTGACAAATGAGGAATCTCGAATGCACAGAGACACTCATGCAGTGACAAAGATGAGACTAAATTTTTTTACACAAGCCAGAGACAACAGGATGGTGTAAAAACTACACTGTAGAGAAACATCAACACAACAACAGTGTTTTGTGACTGAAGTAGTAATTTCTAACGACAACAAAAGCATCCGCTTGATGCACATGTCACAGCAGGCAAAACATAGGCAGCTTGATGTGCCTTATTTTGAGCTTTTGATCCAAGTAATTCATCCAGTCCTTGACACTGGGAGCGTTTCCTTCCAAACTGGATGCCTACAGTTAATCTCTTTTTAACGATGCCTGGCAGTGCTCCAGGCCCGAGGCAGTGTGTGCTGGGGTACTTTCCCTCCCACGCCCCCAGACCCGCCCCCCGCCATCCCGTTTCAGAGCAGCAGATCGGTGAAATTGGCCTGGTTTGGGCCAGCAAATGCCAATCCGGGACAGATAACTACATATCGCGTACACAGACTGTGCCTGGTTCGCTCCATGTGCGGGCATCTGGGACCATTCATTCAATATGAACTATACAGGAATCCGTATGAGGTCAGATGTGGGGCCGCTTGTGTCAGTCATCGTGTAAAATGAGGGCCCCCATCCAAAAAAATAAAAAAAGGCCACACAGCCAACAGCTCTCAGATTTGGTTTTGCGGGCAGCCATCGAATCTTTAAAATGAATACCTCAAAGTTCAGATGCAAATTCCTCATAACTTTCATGCAATGCTTTACATTAACATCAAGCCCCGTTTCAGCACCAGCTGGAGCAAAACACACTAAGGAAACATGCCACTCGGGGCGGAAGGGTATGCTCTGCCAAGGGTCACTCCAACGGCTTGAAAAACACGGGCGACACTATACTCTCCATGACCCCAGCTGTCTTCACAGGACGCAAAGGGGGAGAGATGTTCCCACAACCTTTCCAAACGGTCAAGCCCTCCCCACCTCACACAGTGCAGCGAGGACCTGGGGGCAGACTGGGTGGGGTTCAGTACAATGTCAGAGTCTCTCAGCTGCAAATAGGAAATGCTGAGGCCAACCCGTTCAGCAACTCTGACGAATTCATATCTGATCTCAACTGCTCACCTGTGCAGTGAGGAACTGGGAAGGTAACTTTAGAAAGTTCTACTCCCATAATAGCAAAGCATAGAGAAATGGCAGCTTCAGAAAATGCCTAGAAAGTTCTCTCATATTACCTTTACAGCTATACCAAATCTAAAAGCAGCCAGATGGCAGCTGCAGCAAATACAACAAAAGTTTAGCACTGGCCATAGTGAAACTACTTTTTGTAATGCTACTGTTGACGTAAGCATTTAAGAATAATATTTACTGTAGACCGCCAGCCAAATACAACAGAACATCATTGAATGAGATTACCAGCCACTTTAGAATGCTAATCAACTACTCAGCCACTCCAAAACACAGTACCCAAAAAAAAGCACACCATCTGATTTACTGCTTTTGTTGTTTGTACTATGCAAAACTGCTGTCTGGTCTTGTTGGATGTCCACTAGGTGCAAAAAAAAAAAAACATAAATGTAAAACCAAAGCAGCACACAGTAATCACGCTGCCTTGCAACGAATGATGCGGTGTTCGTCACCCAAGACAACAGATGAACAAAGTGGGCGTGACCAAAATACCCAAGAAACAAGACAGTCCCTGCTGTTGTCCCCGTCAGCTTAATCCTAGTTGCCGAAATGAAACATGCACCAAAGAACAAAGCAGTAACAGAACTAGCACAATCAAGGATGATAAGTAGCAAGTCATTCTTTGCAGAAGAGAAATTCCAGGGGGTGTTGAATAAGAAGGGAAAAAAATGCGTTGCTAGGGCAGTATATTCAAAACCTTTTCACAGAAAAACAAACTATTGTTTGGTAAACGGCATTTAAAGTATTTTCTCTTTTTAATATAGAACGTTATTTTTGGATGCCCTTCACGCCGGGAAAAATTAGGCCGCATCACCCCAATTTTAGCTGCCCTTTCCCAACTGAAAGCCAGAGCCACTGCGAATCCAGAGCGGTCACACCACTACATCCTGCTGAACTTGGATGAGAACTTCTGCAGTTGGTCCTTCAGGAGCTTCAAGAAGATATGAGGACGGTGGTGCATAAAGGCTGAGTCAGAGGCAAGGTACAGAACGTGTGTGGTCCTCAGCTCCCTAGCTGATGCATGTTGCTTCGGGAATTGAGGGCAAGGACTTCTGAGGAAACACACTATTCAGACAACTGACTAAACAGCAGCAGTTTCTATGCACCTACAACACACATGTACATGCATAGAGAACATTAGCATTATCCCTGTGATGGCTTCTACAAAACGCAAGCCGCTTTCACTCAAGAGCTTCTCACATCACGCAAAATGTTTTACCTTGACAAGGGAGCCAGAACACACACACACACACACACACACACACACACACACACACACACACACACACGTCATAGAATTGTAACCCAATTTCACATAAAAGGCCCAGTGATAGCCTCTAAAACACAAAGGTTACGGCCAAGTTAAATATTGCCAAGTATACAGCCATGAGGTGATATCATGCGAGAGACGGCACCTGTTCTCTGTTTTGAAGAATGAGAAGGTTCGACACAACATGATACTGCCATGCGCAACGGAGAATCATACTAAAAATAGAATATGAGCCAATTCCCAAGCAACACCACTCTTTCATTAGAATAGGCAGGCAGCTATGCAGCACTGTCCTCACTACATTAAATCTCCTGATCACATGCATGGAGTAACGGCTGCAACTTCTGCTTGGTGATGAAGTGGTCAGTAAGTACCGTCTTGCACCTCCTAGTTACATGGAGGAGGGGAAAACCCAAAGGTGTTTCAATAACTCGCCTATTAATTTACACCATCACGCCGCTAATTCAATGTGTTCGACGTCATGTGGATTTCAAACAAGAGACTGCTGGCAAGTCGTATTCTGTGAACCAGTAAACATCACGTGACCATACAATCGAAGAGTGTTTTTCGAAGGAGGTCACCCAAGAAAATAATCTATGTATAATCTCTTAACTTTCTCAAATTAACATTACCGATCATTTACACCTCTGCTGGTGAGGCCATTTAGCACGACGGCAACATTTTCACAGTGCTAGACTTAAAAACAAGAAAGAAAGAAAACCATTAACACGGCAGTCTGGGGGTCTCGTTATATTTTGAGTCTCAAATTATCACAGTTGGCTGCCATTCGGGAAGAACATTTATCATACCAGCTTAATTGTACTGGTAAATCATGAATTTACGCATATCCGTTCACCAAGCTTGCAGCCTGCATGCACTAACGCAGGAAGCATTTGATGGCATGATTTCATGACATGCCTGTCATGTGTTTCAGTTGGCCTACAAAAGCTGATACTTTCCATGCATTTACTTTCATTTGTTTCACAACAGAGCATTTTAAACTGAAAACACTGCACTCTTTCTGTGTCTTATCTTCCCCTTTCTATTGCAGTATTACAGTACTAGAACACTGTACAACAAGAGGATTATGGTTTACTTTGTGGGGGGGAGGTGAAATTATAGTTATGCATTGGGGGAGTTTTTTTTGTTTTTAATTATAACCAGAACGGAGCCAGTTCAGCTTTGTTCTCGCATTTTGATGTTTTCAAAAGGGACATCGTTTGATCTTAAACCAGCCGATCCCACATGCGATTTTCTGTATAGACAAAAAAAATCCCGATGTATGACCCATGCATGTTTAAATTATTCCGACAGAACGTGCATTAGGTTTTCGGATGGTGCCATGCAGGCTTTATAAATGTCCACGCAGTCCGGCGAAGCGCGCTACCCATGGGCGCACGTGTCAGGCGGGCACCATCGGGCACGATCAGCGGGCATTAACGTCTCCCTTATTTATGTATGTATGACTGAATGTTTCCAAACTTTTGGTTAACATTATTAATGCGTCTAAGCTCCTTGCCACTACTGGGCTGCCCAAGGCAAACTGATCCGAAATCTGGGCGACTGCCGAAATAAGGCTCATCGCTTAAAATAAGATTACTGTACAACACATCCAACAAGTTAATTTGTTCTGTGGGCGGCACACATGGTAACCGATAACGCTAATATTTAGAGCATTCAATATGCTTTGCATTTAGTGCAACTACAAAAATTAATGTCTTCAGAGCATTAAGAAAATTATACAATTGCCACCATAGGTTATAACGGAGATTGCGCTAATGGAAGAAAGATCAAAAGTATGTAAATAAAAAGGCTATTTTCACATGTATTAATGATGAGTCGACGCTAACTCCGGAGTCTTTGCTCCAGTTTGTCGTTTTTCCACGCAAACGCCGCTTTCCATCCAAGTTTTAAAGTCACGCAATTTAAAACAGCGTTTAAAATGGCGTCGAAATGACCCCCGTGTCATATATATATATATGGTATTTACAAAAAAAAAAAGAAAAACACTCATTTCTGTATTAAACTGCGGTCTGGAGAGAGCCATAAGCGACCTTTGAAGATCCAGGCGACGTTTTGCCACCTAAAACCATCGGATCGAGAACCGCCCAACTCACTATTCACACATCTGGCCACGGAAACGAGAACAGTGTGGCTGGACCGCCGGCCGCCCTGACCCGGAGAGGCGAGCGACTCCAAAACGCACCCCTCCCCGCCCGAACGCCACGTTACCGGCACTATTCGGGCACTGCAGCCTCACCGCCGGGTATTTAATTAAAGCCGACCAAAGCGTTAAATATCGCACACAATCCAACTGGCAATCCAATCCAAGTTTGGAACCCAAAGAAACAACCCAACCAGCGGCGCGTTACAAAGCAGCATCCCGAGACTAGGGCGGCTGCAAGTCACAGAGATCAGGGTAAAACGGGGGGAATAAAAACACGCAATTTTACAGCGGAGAGCGGACACACGCCCAACGGGGCAGTTAAGGCAACTGGTCTGACGGTGCTAGGGATTACAGATACTGAAGGGCTGTGCTTTGTAACAAACAGATTTATCCGGATTACATTTTGGTCAAAGGATAAAACTGCGCAAACGCAATCGGAGTCCAGGAAGGATAACCGGCTCCGGATCGATCAATCAGATGATGCACGAATCAGGGAATCTCAGTTTGAATGTAGGTGACGTGAATAAAATAGGACAGCATCAATTAGATTTAATAAGAACGCAAAAACGAACAAGTCAAACACATTCCCCTTCCTGCAACGGAAATGCTGCATCACGCGCCCCCGTTACAGCGGTCTTCTGCACTTCTGAAACGCCGTCACGCGCGTAGATTGACGCCAAATTTAACGCACCCGCATGTGCTCCCTCACCAAAACATCGACCGAATCATATCCACAGGAAAAACGGCCCTATGGGGGGGACTTGCCGCAGATTCAGCCGCCTTACCTGGCGTAAGAAAGATGAGGCGTTACGAACTGTTTTCTGTACGCGGTCCCACGGAAGACACTCTGAGGCGAACTCCCGAATCGCAAATTGAAATTCCCAGACCGAAATCTGGATGGGAGGGAAGCCAGCTCAGATAGGCCCGCCCCTCCATGACGAGGATTGGTCCACCCTCCCGAAATTTCATTGGCCACGGGCGGCAAAGAATCAAATCTGAAATGTGACTGGTTATCTGAGATGTCCGGAAAAACAACTCGCTCTTTATTGGCGGCCGCTAACCTCGGAGATGTTGACCAAAATATGAAGACTGACGAATTCAATGAAATGGCTCCCACTACTGAACGTATTACGTAGCTGCATCGCAGGCCAGAGCCATAATTACAGGTGAGTACTACAGCCACGTAAATACTCGTATAATTTTCCTAAAGTGACCAGTAGTCAGACGACACCCACACGCTTGTGACACCTCTTTATCTGTATTGCCATTCCTAATATCTTTTTCTTGATCAAACGTGTTATCATGTAAGAGTAATGGAAACACACAACATGAATTGGTCATTTAAGCATTTAAATATTTATCACAGGAGATTCCTCATTCTAATCAGTGCCTGAATGAATTGTGTATTATCAGCGCCGTAGATAAATATATGCATTCAGTGGCTTGATGGCATTTTTCCCCATTAATTATGGTGATAACCGTTATTCCTGGTTTTGTACACACTACAGCATACTTTAATACAGCAGAAAAAAAAATCTGTTTAGGGAGTGAACAAAGAATCCATATACATAGAGCTCTGACGGAAACATGACCATGAATAGCGGTTTGAGAACCACAGTTTATTCTCCAAAATAAATATCACATAGTTCATAATATAGTTCATAAAATCAACAACAGTCAGTAATAAGTCACCTAATTAAGCACTGTAAGGTTTAAAATCATCGTTACCCAGCCTCTTGGGAAATGTACGAGGGACAACATTGAATTAATCATAACCGTAGATGTTTACTGTCCATGAAAACAGGATAGCACAATTTCCTGTGATATTCACTCATCTGACCCCAACAGAATACAAGTTTCAAAAGTTCATTCCAGGCTGTTAGGATTACTTACGAGAACACAGGAAATTGAACCAATCTTAGTGTTTCTTTGCCTTCGCTCAATATACGCATGCTAGTAAGTCTAAGATAACGTGAAACTATGAGAATATCAGTTAATCAGTATCAAAAGAGCCATTAAAGGCGAAGAACACATTTAAATAAACCAGTGCTTTCAGAAGTTTCTATGTAACTGTACCCATCAAAAAGTAACACGCTTAGTCCAGTAAACATTTGTGTTTCTTCATAGAATATTAAAGGAAACAAAGTATTGCTACATAGCTGAAAAAACAAGTGCTTTTGATTTGAGACAGATGCTGTAGTGTATTTTTGTATAAGTGTAACCATATACATTCTCAAAAACACAAAATATTAAAGTTAACTGCCTTCCAATCGCAAAGAAGCAAAAACTGAAAATATACTGCTCAAAGACATTTTATTCAACCATAACATTAATTATACAGAGATTTCATTACAGACATTCCAAGATGTCATCACACAAAAACTCACCAGAGCATGTTGAAATTTCAGAATGAAGTGAATGTCAGTTGATCCATTTCAGGAGTTTGAAAATCGAAAAAGAGAAAAATAGTATATAGATAAATTAGGCTTTTGTATGATTGCAGTATCATAGTCTTTTATTGACAGTATCATAATTCTCAACATGAAAAATGATAGCAACAGCCCCAAACGCTTGCAAAATATTTATTCCATGCAAAACATCATTCTTTTTCACTGGAATGTATAAAAAACAAGTTTGAGGAGACTTTAATTAGCCTGTTATTTAAAGCATTGGCAGCTTTTACACTGGTCTTCTCTTAACCACTTTGGAATGTTTTCTCTTGTAAAATCGACAAACATGGCTGTACAGATTTCCAGAGATTAGTCAGAAGAATTAGCCCAATCCTCCATCTGGCTTGTCATAAGCAAAGGACAATTATCAGCATGTAAAAAAATTATGTCCACAATTCTGTGTGTGTGGACTGGAGGACGTTAATAATAATGATACTGTAATCTAAGGTTCTTGCTTTGTTTTAGTGAGAGATAATTCACGATTTCTTTTCCTCTTGAATACTAACTACAGAAGGAGGAGAACAATGGATTAGCAGTAAGTAAATAAGTAAAGCAGCATCGGGTGAAGGTGTAGCTGTAATTGATTTAAATCCTCTTGATGGGTTACTTGGTGTTGAACCTTTCACACTACCGGGAATTATTAATGAAGAATAATTATTAATGAAAGACATCCTTCCTCAATGACTGCAGTGAAACATGTTTATAAAAATAAAAAAAAAAAACCTAGAAGTAACTTCTTTGTTTTTAATTGCCCAATTGCATTTACGATGATTACATCATGCGGGACACATGGACCGCTGCATCCTGACATTAAAACTGAGCACATGCAAGATATTAACCTTTGACTGATAAAAAAAATACATTAATAAAGTCAGAATCATGGCATGTGCTTTGAATATTGTAATTCTCCTTTTAGAAAACATTGTGAAAATCCAATAGGAGTGGCCGCCTATTTACCATACGGAGTCCCGTGTTTTCATTGCTTACCGCATTTGCTTTGCGCCATGCATGTCACATTGCACCAGGTCTACATATTTATTGTGATAATTGTAATTGTATTTAGTGGGTTATTGCACATGGACCAAATTCTATATTCATTATGTTAATAGTGATCATATTTCTATCCATTTACAACATACAATGTATAATTTAGATTTCAACCCAAAATAAGTGATATCCATTTTATAAATAAATATTAATAATACAAACATTTGCTTAATTTTTCTTGTCTTCGACAGACGACAACATACTCCATTCCTTTCTGACTGATCAAAAATTTATAATAAAAACTGGCTGAAACCCCCACCTGGCCAGTCTGGATTTATCTGAAATAGACCTCCAAAGAAAGGAAGGAAAAAGGAAAGGCTTTTCTTACCTGGAAGTCTGTGGCAAGGAATTCTGAAAGATTCCGACCTCTGCACAGTGCGTTGGCCTCTATTTACATAAGAAGTCATAGAATCGCTCTGTCTGAGATGTGCTCCCTCTCCACAAGGGGCTGGTTTCTCTCCCACATCCTGCAACCCAACGCTGGCGGTGTACAGTTACAAAACACAAACAAAGGCGTGAAAAGGTAGAAGCAAAAGCAAATATTTGAGCCTCTTTTAGAGTATTGTTGTTCCATGAACAATACCTGTATTATACAAAGAAGGGATGGATTGCCAGGACCTTAATGGTCATCATACCGTGTATAAGAATTTCTGATAAAAAAAAAAAAAAAAAAAATTGTGCCTATGCCCTTAGCCTAAAGTCGTTTTGGATAAATGAAAAGATATGAATGTACCTGCAAGTGAAATGAGACTGGTGTAAACAGTTCAGTATAGACATAATGTGACAACCTCAGCTACATTACATTATATTGTAGATACCTGCTATAATTATATCCGGATATGTATTGTAGTGATCCACTAGGCCTCACCTTAGCTTAGCGGGTTACCCTGTATGTTTCTCTGCACTTTGCTAAAGCAGTCGTTGAATCTGTAATATTAAATAAAGCTCTATGGACACCCATCCCATTTACCCATGTGATTTTTGAAAGCTGAGAGTGAAATTTTACTGGGCACAGCACATAGATACTGGTGCAGGTGCCCTCGGTTAATGGGGTGTAGCGATGCCCATGGATAGGCTCAGAGGTGGACATTTCAGATCCAGAAATAAAATTCCAAACCAGGACTTCGTTTCAACCAACCAGTTGAGTAAAGAGTCACGGTTGATCACAGTCACAGAGACGCAGCTGGGTGGGTGAAACAAAATCCTGGTTTGGATTTTTACTATCTGGACCTAAAATTTCTGCCTCTGGATAGGCTACGGGCAGGTCTAAAAAATAAAAATCTAGACCAAGATTTTGTTTTAATCAACCGACTGAGTATAAAGAGTCGAAGTGCTCAACTGGTTGAAACAAAACCTTGGGCAGGATTTTTTACTTTCTAGAACTGACCTATCCACCTCTGGCTCCAGGTGCTTCCAGAACCATATATTGAAAAATTGCTGGAAGGCGGATGGAAAATGTATGTGATAAAATAAGTAAGTAAACACAACGGTCTTCGAACTGGATAAGCTTTTTTTTTTTAAAAAAAAAAAAAAAAGGGTAACTTTCACGTTTGACAATAGGTCGCTCCGTTTGATCCCTGTGGGTACCCGTAGATGGGTGTTTACAAACAGACCGAAGTAGCGCGCCGTGTTTTTCTGCGGGTTATTTCTGTCCCGGAGGTTACTGGCTAAGTCTCCCTAAAATAGCAAAGAGCAGCGCTCCGTTTGTATAGGAAAACAAGCAGGAAATGTTCACGCCGCGAAGGGAAGAATTATACTGTAGTTCTTGACAAAAAATGGAGACCATTAAACGAGACTGTGTGTTCCCCTGATTGGGCTGTTAATCAGGGTAGTCTGCTTGTATTCGAGTTTACATTTGCAATGCAAGTTTAAAAACTTAGTGTCCGAGTTTTATTATTTGTTTAATTTCAATACAGTAAATTGCTGCACTATTGTAACGAAGTAAACTTTAATTTGATGTACTGACTCCGGAGTGCAAGTCAGATTAGTGTGCAGTAAATATAATATTAATTTGATGTAAAACCCTGAGATCGTGCACGCATGTGCTAATAGCTATGTATGGATATAATGGGACCAAAGTATTGAGATTAATATCGAAAGCACTGCGTTTACAGCCCTTCAGTGTCTTCGGCAAAACTCGTACAGGGTCTCCTGTAAAGCTTCAAATCCAGATACTTGCAGGACGCTTAAAACTTGGCGAATCGCGGACCGTCGCAGGTTCTACGACCTTTTTAAAGCCAGTCGGAATAGCAGCTGATATGGAGCACCGCGGTGTGTCCTTTACGCGGGATGTACAGGTACAAACTATCGAAAACAACAACGACGAGCCGCGCTCCCCCGCAGGTGTAAAAGGACTCGGCCACGCCGGTGAGGAAGCCAAACCTTTGCCAGCATTCACTCATCTGCCACGCCGCTTATATTTCACTCACCCATTTGGAGACAAGAGAGGCCTTAAGCTTTTAAGAAGTCCGTTACATGTTGTCCGGAATCGTGCTTGGAATCTTAAATTGGATACATCAAGATTTTAGGTTTAGTGTATTATAATCCATTAATATTACCAGCCACAATAAACGCACGTCTGTATCGAGAGAGCTGTTCAATAAATTTTCGTTGATTCTTACTGTTGTATATTGTAGTCTTATTCTGAATCTTCAGAACAATCTATAATTTAACTGCGTTTCAGTCTATTAGAGGGGTGACCAATCTTGTCCGCAAAAGGCTGGTGTGTATGCAGGTTTTTAGGGTAACCTTTAGGTCAGCTGTTCAAACCCAGGTGTGAGGACTCTTCAGCCAATCAGTCCTCTAATTAGTGACCTAATTAGGGAGCTGCAGCGAAAACCTGCACACACACTGGCCCTTTGCGGATAAGATTGGCCATTCTTGGCCAACCCAGTCCTCGGGGAACCCTGGACAGTCCATGTTTTTGATCCCTCCAAGCTCCCACCCAATCAGGAACACCAAATACCTGGTACAGGTGTACTGGGAGCTGAGAGGAAGCAAAAACATGACTGTCTGGGGTTCCCCGAGGACTGAGTTGGGGGACACTGCTGTAACTGCATGTGTTTGAACTGTGGGAGAAAACTCTTGCAGCACAAGGAACATGAGCCACATAGACACCAACACACACAAGTATCAGTACGCTGGTGCCTTGTCATCAAACAACAGGTTTCTTGCAGTTTTAAGGCATAATCTGAAGCATTCTTTGGTAAAAATACCTAAATAAGTACCAACAAACTGGTGAGTCTGATGGTTCTCATAACAACATGACACCGGAAAGGCAATGCCACAAATGAAAGAACAGCCTTTCAGAAGTGTGCTTGACATGTTTGATGTGGCTGCACATAACCTTCTCTTCCTCTAACCGTCTGCGATCAGAAAGCAAAAAGGCGAAGAGGAGGAGGCAGAAACGCAAAGCGAAAGAACGAGAGCGGAAATCAAAGTCGCCCGAGTGCTCTGGTGACCTCTTGGCCGAACTTCCGTTTGTCAGTGAGGAAGTATGGAAGGACCTTGGCTGTAAGTGTGCTTTTTGCACTACTTTGGGTTGTAAAGCGAGGACCAGCAAACTTTTGAAATCTCCAGCGCTGTCCCTATACATTGGCCTTGATACAAGCCTTTCTCCACCCGTTAATGTGTATTTTCCCCTCTTTGTGCCATGTGCAGAATTATAATAAGGCATACTTCTTCAAATCCTCATTAAGGGGGGTAATTGTAGTTAATCAGCCGAAGTGCTGGGAAGTAGCTGAGGCAAGCAATGGTTCTTGTACACGGTAGACAGATCGGCCATGCAAATAGACCCCTTATTGACAGTATTTCCCTGCTTACGGTGCTTAGCCAAGCAGTGCGAGGATCTTGCTGAAACCCCAGCTGCTGCTGCTGCTGCTTCTGCATTCAGGCATCACCCAGATGTCTTACTGTCACAAATGATGCTTTTGTTTTGCTGGTTCCCGTGGCTTATTCTTTACAGGAAAGATAAATAACCGCACCGATGCTGCAGCTGTTTCTAAACGTCGGGAGGGTATAATTTTGACTCGACCCAGCGAGCTTGAACCAGTCTCCTGCAGTCGGGGATCATGCTTGTCCGGCAACTCCTTTTCCCTTTTTTTTTTTTGTTTTTCTTTTGTTCAGTCTTGACGTCAGAAAAGAGCCAGAATAAAAAGAGGAAAAGAGGAGAAGGCGGCCAAGGCCAGAGCGAGGAGGATGACACAAAGAAAAAGACAAGGCAGCGGCGGCCAAACTACTTTGTGTCCATCCCCATCAGCAGTGCCGAGGTACCGTAGGGTGTGACGGTCCTGGGAGGACGAGGTCCTGGTCTTCAGAAGCCAAACGACGTTCAAGTGTGTTGCAGTGCTTTGTACCTCCAAAAATAATGCTGAAATATTACCTGGAATTTCATTTGTTACCCTGGGGCGGTACACGCTTTCATTTGTTTACATTATCGGTGGGTTGGTACCATGGAGGACTTTGCAGCTACCGCGGCATTTTGTACCCTATGCTAATACGTATAAATCATACATGAGCTTCTGAATGTCGTTCGACCGGGGTGTTTTTTGCCAGCGGCTCCTTTGTTTTAAAGAAGCGCACTCGGAAGAACAAGCAGAGGGGAAAAAAAGTAATTACTTGCATCAGTAATCGTCCGTGCTTTCATGCGGAACAATTGATGCTCAGATTTAATTTGTAGAGGCATTTTTTTCTGGGTTTTGGCTGCTACCTGCAGTTATTAGGAGCATAAAGCGGCTCATGAATTATAGAATAAGACTTAAGCTAATCCTGCCATTATGTTGCTCAGATGGATCAGGTTTCTTCTATATGTCAGTGAAAGGGTACTGATCATGAGATGCTTCTTGAGGAAGAGCGTGGTTCAGGTTGAGCAGGTTTGCATCTCAGCTGTGGTCCAGGGTATAAGCAGCCCATTTACCGCGTTTCAGATCAAGGGTGGCATTAAGGCTGTCCAGGACCACATCATCCAGAAGGACAACAGACTGTCACGGGCTCTGATACCAGCGGGCAGCCTCCACATCACCCTGCTAGTGACCTACTTGGGCAGTGAAGAGGAAGTCAGTGCGTGAGTGTCCCTGCCCCTTTGGCCCCACCCCTTTTTCTAGGCAGCCAATCACAATCACTCGACATCGTAAACTCTCTGTTCTTGTTATATGATGACTGAATATTTTTCTTTTATTACTGACCCGCATACTGTTAACCTCAATTAACTACCTACCGGTAACACTAACCTTTGTCATAAAGAACTCTACTTGAAATCTACTTTAAATCTACTTATTGTAGATTGCTTATTGTTTTCTCAAGGTTAAGCTGATAAATCCACGGTGTTAATGGACTTACAGTTGATTTTAAAGAGCGTTAGTTCCAAGTATGTGTGAAAAAGCACTATCATTAGTTTGGTCCTGTGTGGGACCTCGCTCCTGGGTTCATTAACGACGTAGCAGTATTCCATCCGCATCCTCCGTGTGGGTGGGTGAGCGAGCCTGTGTTAGTTCAGAGCTGGTGGGGGGGCAGGGCTAATGTCAGTGTCCCGCCAGGGCTGTGAGCGCCATTGGCGAGATGAAACCGGTGCTGCAGGACCTGCTCCAGGGCCGGAGGCTGGTCCTACCTTTCATCGGCGTAGACCACTTCAGGAACGAGGTGGCGTTCGCCCGGCTGGCCTCGGGCGACCACATGGGCGTGCTAGAGGGGATCGCAGGTGTGTAGCGCTGGGGGTTTTTGTTACCGTCCTCACGCTGTGGGCGATCCTGCGATCTAGTCGCCGGCTATCGCGTCTCGCTCGGCTCGTGGCAGTGGATGTGGTTTAATGGGCTGGATGGGCGGGGGGTGCTTTTCCAGCTTGGGGGGGTCTGGGGCGCTGATGTAACCGCGCTGGGAGAAGTAGTCTGCCACCCAGCTCTCTGCCTCCTCCATCCTATTGATTATGTTCTCTTCTTACGTGCTTTGCTCTCCTGCTGCAGTCCCGCGTTCCGCCTCACCTCTTGCCCCCCCCTTTCATGTTCCAGAGGCAGTGAGGAAGGCGTTTGAAGAGCGGGGCATCCCGTTCGGAGACAGCAAGGCGTTTCGGCCGCATCTCACCTTCATGAAGCTGTCCAAGGCCCCCAAGCTGCGCCGGCAGGTGAGGTCACCGCTGCCCCCCCCCACCGTGCGTCGACAGGACGGGGGGCTTTTAGAACCTCCGTTCAGCCTCTTTCCAGAAACTTTCCTCGGCGGCGGGAGCCGCTCGTGGAGCTCGATGGTCTTCGGCAGGATGAGAGTGTGGGAAAGCTGAGTCACTCCTGGTAAGGTGGGTCTGCGCATTCCGCCTCGGCAAACGGCTGATCGGCGTTAAGCGTGCAAACGCGCCAGGCGGGAAGCCATGGCGGTCGGGAGCAGCCTAAAAAGCACCAGCGGGGGAAATCTGTCACAAGAATAAAATAACTTTACGTCGACTTCTTTTTTTAATGATCGTAGAGTTCAGTTATTATGGAATATTACAGCGCATGGAATAAGCACACTTCAAAAATGGAATAATAGCTCTTTATTTATATGTAATTATGTACCGTATAGGATTAAAACGAACATTGTTTCCATTAAAGTTTAATGATCAATGATGAATTATTATACGTGGTCGTGATGTTATGTGGTAATAAAAACTGGTTGGTTTTATTGTGCTGAAAATAAAGTATTTTGCGTGGAGTATGAAAACTGACATGCGTCGGAGAATCATCGTGAGTGTTAGTGTTAATTTCATCTTTTAACACACTACACCGAAGTATGACTGTATTTACTTACTAGTAAGGTGACAAAGGGACACTGACATAGAGAAACCCTTGTTATTGAATGTTTGGTAGAAAAATGTGATGCTGGGCAGTTTAATTAAAGACTGATCTGCTTTGAAATCATGAGAAACATTTAAACAAATGTATGTGGATGTAGCCTTGTAATAATTAGTAGTTTGAAAAAGCTGTCTGTTTAGAGTAATGGATTTAGCATTTCGTGCAACATGTAATCCTGCTAAAATAAATCGTCTCCCATGCTGACTGTGGAACCGTGGACCCGAGATTCAATGGAAGGAAACTTTATCAGTGGCAGAAAGAACTGGGATGACTGTAATGTGATCTTGAGATTCTTTGGGTTACGGGAAATGACAGAGCCATTCAGAGACGAACCGAGGGATTTCTCAGGCAGCGCTTGGCTAGATGATGGTGGCCGGTTGCGCTGTCTTCCTGGGTACGGTGACCTCTCTGTATATGTGCAGATGCTCTCGGGCGAGACGGAATGCCAGGTGCTGGGAATAGACTGGGGAGGCGATTTATGAATGGTTCTACCCCTCAGTCTGTAGGGGAAAGGACAGCAATGGATCTGCAGTAATGAAAAACTCTGCGCTTATTTCTGAGTTTGTGCGATGTGGATTTACTGCTAGCGTTCAAATCTTTTTCTTAGAATTTAGTTTTTATTTTTTAATAAAATGCTTCCAGACAGCTGGGGGGAGTGTTTGGGTACCCCCCAGCCAATCGCGGTGTGCGCTGCTTGCCTTGCAGGGAGTTCGGAAGCTGGACTCGAGCCTCTACGCGGAGTTCACCGAGCACAAGTTCGGGGACGAGACGGTGTCGCGACTCGACCTCTGCGCGATGCTGAAGAAAAAGACTCCAGACGGGTACTACCACCGCGAGACCTCTGTGCTTCTGGGTAAGTCACGGAGTTTGAGCTCTGGTATCAGAGGGGCTACACTCACTCTCCGACCTCGTTTTAATGTGCTGGGAGAGACAGATTCTCCCGGAAGAAAAAAACAATGCAAAGAAACAAAAGTAACAAAACAAAAACAAAAAACAAAAGAAAAAAACAATGCAATAAACAGTAGTATTTTCTTATGCAAATTTTATTTATGTTTTAAAAATGTACGTGGACAGGCAGTACTTTGAGTAAAACAGGTGTGGGGACGGTGTGCAGCTCAGATGGTTAGGGTGCTGGGCCTGTAATCAGAAGGTAGTTGGGTCAAATTCCAGGGTTGGCAGAGTGATGTCACCATTGGTTCCTTGACCAAGGCTCTTAACCCTCAGTTTCTGCAGGTACTGGCTGAACCTGCTTTCTCAAAAAAAAAGTTTGTCTCTGAATAAAAACATCTGATAAATGAATGTAAATATAAATTTTTATAATTTATAAATATTTAAATATTCCCTATTAACTTAGATATTTAGTTCGTAGATGACTTCTCAGTTTTCGATTGGTCTAAATGAGTCAAGGCTTAAATTTAGACAAATAAATGTTATATGATAATATTTTTAATAGTCTGTAAGGGTAAGTTTTTGGTTTTTGAGTTTGTTTTGTGGATGTATGCCCATGTAGAAAGTTATGGATTTTCTTGGGTTATTTTCGATCGATGAACGCCTGTGTTTGGGCTTCTCGAGCTCACGTCCTGTACCCAGGGTCACCGTGTCGAAAATGCTCTAAAAGGAGAAACCTAACCTGGTTGACGCAATGCCCCAGAGGTGAGCTGTGGACACAGTGACATTCCTGCCTGTGACCTTTTCACCATGCACTTCTGCATTTTGCCACATGGGGCAGCGTCAGGTAGCCAGAGAAGCACTCCAGGCTGTTCTTTCTCTCACATGTTGCCTGAAATTATGTGATCAATTTTTAAACATCCATCTGCCGCAGTGTTTTTTCAGTTGTGGTTTTGTGCTTTCACTTTCTCATATAAAATTACACATGTGCACAAGCATTTCACCACAAATTTAATAGGGAAACAAACAATCTGACATTTTTTTGTTGTGGATGTTTGGTCTGGCTGATTGCAACCTCTACATCCCCAAATTCTGTAGGAAGGTACTGACTTTAGCGTATTGCTTGGATATAAGTGGGAAAAATGCAGGTGTCCGAGGACCTCTGGTGGTTGAAGACTAAAAATGCAGACGATAACAATGCCAGACCATTTATTTTCATTATTTAAAATGTTTACAGAATAACATCATTAGGTGCAGTAGCCAACACTGTTCTCGCCTCCTGAAATCATATCCTGGATGGATAAAGGTCCTGCTTATACTAGTAAGAATGTCTTAAAGTTGTATCCTGTTATAGAAATCTCAGTTTAGCGATTTAATAGATCAGGGAATGGAAGCGCCTGTCCATCACTGGAGGCGTCCTGGGGGCCGACAGAGTCCTAAAGTGATGTGCACTGTGAGGATCCGCACAGCACTGGTTTCTGCCTGGTCCCCGTAAAGCCTCCTTTCACGCCATTGACAGCCCATCCTGCACGAGTAGAATGCGTTCGATCGTCTCTGATCCTAGTGGGGAGCGAGTGCTCCCCCTGCTGGCTGAAGCTCACCAGCTCTGCTGTGACATGGCAGTGCCAGATCGTCGTCTGTGGCAGTACATAATTTGCTAAATGACCTTGCTGGCAGGCCTGCTGAGAAATTAATTTCCGCTGCGGTCCCGGGCGTCCGGCTGCCGCCTTGGCATAGCGTCTGCACGCGATACTTATTACTTTCTTATTGTGTTAGGATCAGATACAGCGACTCTGTATTCAGTGAAAGGCAGAGCTCCTTGTAAAATGCCTCCACCGATAGCTTTGCATTAACCCTCATGTTGACTCTTTTAAAAAGGCATTGTTTCTTCACAAAGCTTTCTTCCAAACTCAGAAATGCCACCATTTCAGCATCATGGTGAAAAATCCTGTAAATAAACCAAATATTCAGTGCTATGAATTCAGATAACACCCCCCCACTGGGACCTGCTATTCTCCGTCTTCTTTGTGTGGTCTTTCTATTCACGCTTTGGCCTGTAAATGAGGTTTTTTTTTTCGTTTCTTGGCACACAGAGTTGTTTTCTCTCAGAAGCATTTAGCGTTCAGACTTGGGGAGGCATCCTAGCGTTATGAAACCTATTTCATTTAGAATGATCCTAAGCACTTGTCTGTAGAAACCTTCTGCACCTTACTCAGCAGATCAGTCTTAGTTACTAAAACTGTTAGATTGTCCCAAAATTGCTGCACTTCCGTCGTGTTCCTCCAGTAATCGCTTTATAGTGTATGCCGGCTTTAACTCCAGTCATACTTGCTTTATAGTGTATGCCGGCTTTAACTTCAGTCATACTCGCTTTATAGTGTATGCCGGCTTTAACTCCAGTCATACTCGCTTTATAGTGTATCCCGGCTTTAACTCCAGTCATACTCGCTTTATAGTGTATCCCGGCTTTAACTCCAGTCATACTCGCTTTATAGTGTTTCCCGGCTTTAACTCCAGTCATACTCGCTTTATAGTGTATTTATTATTGTTATTATTATTTTTTTCATCACTATTCCCAGGAACCGTATTGCTTATTCTACCGATTCAGCCGTTTATCGAGGTAGAGGCCGTGCTGCTGAATTAAACATAGTGGTTGTAGTAGGAGTCAGATTTCACACACCATCCCTGCATGAAGAGACAGGCTGCTCAAATGAGCCATGAAAGTGGCACCGTGTGGTGTCCCTGTCGCACCGACCTTGTGGCATGTTTTGATTGGTTCCCGGCGGAACTTGGTTCCCGGCCCTGAACAGTCGCCCCGTGAGCACCGAACATCACTTCGTGGCCTTGATAGAACCAGGCCTGATTTGTTTGCAGGCTAAAACCCTGAAGCTCTATTACAGTCTTTCACTTGGGTTTTATAGTTTACATGCGACCCTGTGTACTGTGGAAAAGCCTTAGACAGAGAAAATTATGTTCAAATGATCTTCATGTCGATTTAATCTCTAATAATATGTTAAAGTGTGTTAGCTTAGCCATTTCAGAACCTCTGCTAAAGTCAGCCGAGTATTTACAACACCATCAAATATGCCCATGCATTTGTTGACTCAACCACTAGCATGCCATGTTTGGCTAATTAATCAAGTTATGTAAGTAATTTAATTAATTAATTAATTAATTAAGAGAGTTGGCAGTGAAATTCAAGTACATGGAATGGCTGAGGTGCCCCTGAAGAGAGTTTTGGGAACTGAAGTGATGTTCATCCATCTGTCTAACTAGATATCAGTAACTTTTTGGAGAACAGAAGAAATTCTTGTTAGCATTTATTGTTATTTTTGATTTGCATATATCCTATTGTTAAGTAGTTTTCTTTTTTCAGCAATTAATAGATTAATAGATTTTTTCGCTGAGCGATTTTTGAACACTTTGTACAGTTTACTTCCTCTTAAAATTGGAGAAGATTTAATAAAGCGCCCTTGTTACTGATTATACGTGTGTCTGGTAAATCAGTCGCCATGGAGGAGCACATCTCTGGCCCAGGAGTCTGCCGCAGCCCACGTTAAACACTGCATGACTTATTCAGCCTGCTTTTATTTATATCCACTGCCCTCCCTGCCGGGGTCAGTCGTGTTTTTAAAAGGTCTGTATGAAATACACTTAAGTGCTCATTTATGGTCTCGAATGACGACACTAATGCATACTTTTCTTTTTTATAACCTTTGATCTTTGCCTTACCGGTAATTAATAATAAGCTAGCTCCAGTTGTGTAGTCTGGATGAGCAGGGATCGTAAATATTCAATCTTTCCAAGGTGAGCATGTACAGTTATCACTGTCCTAACACACAAATTAAGGATAGCCTCGTTTACCATCATGCATTAAAATCAGTCTTTTCCAATGTTGTGGGTCTTCTGATCGTATTCCCAGAATTAGATGCGCTTCAAGCTTGATTTGAAGGCAATTTTTAGGTGAGAATAAAAAATCGATTTTGTTGCATTGTTCATTCTTAAGGTTGGTAACAGACACACTGAGACTCCCCGTGGTGTTTGTCATCTATCACTGCATTGTGTTGCCACCTTAATCGTCAAGGACAACTGGTCTGGAAACTTCGAGTTGGGCCAAGGGCTATACACTGTAAAAGAACAGGCCTTCGCCTCTCGGAGTACCTGCTTAACCAGAAAATTAATCCAGTCGGCAGACCATTTGTACAGTCTTGTTGGGCTTCATCGCTGAGACAGAGTTGAAAGACGTTTTAATGAATTCTATTGGTCAAGTCTGATGCCTGGAAACACTAGCGCTGAAATTTCGAGTGTGGCATTCCGTCAGATCTCTGTGAATCCTCCTCCGTCATCCACAGTGTTCCGCAACATCAAATAAATCTGGATGATCCCCACGATGTGACACAGTGCACTTGATACAGAGGCACTCAGAGTGGGAGTTTGTATAATTCTACACACATCAGAGTATCTGGCCTTTTTCTGATTGACAGGCCTTGATATTTGCTCAGTAAAATGCCAATTATGATGAATGAATGTAAAATGCGGGGGTCCTTTCCTGCGCTGGAGAGCCACCAAGGTGACTCGCTGAAGCTTCACATGTAAATCGCAGTGGGTATCTATGAATATTTATGGCCATTTGTGATTTGTTTTAAGTAGGAATGGTGAGTAGAATTTTAATGAGTCACCATAGCCCTGAAGGCCGGCCCTCACTCTGTGCCGTGCGCCGGTCACTCTCCTCCTCGCCGCTCACCAGGCCCATTTTCCGGCGTTATCGTCGCAATCTGTCATGAGGACTGCTTTTCCTCACGCTGCTGCCTGTAATCTGGCTAATAATCCAGTCATATTACTTTCTAGGTATTCACTGGCAGCCATAGGTTTAAAAAATAAATACCAATTTTAATTGCTTGTATTCTGTATTTTTGCTACTTTGTTTTTTGACAATTGATTGTGTCAGGACGTAGAATCTGTATATGAGCTGCTAGTGTGATGCTGTAGTACTCTGGGTACTTTGAGAACTCTGGACACCATTGGAAATAATAATAATCGATACTTTATTGATCCCCATGGGGAAATTCTCTTTTTTTCTCCCCCAACTTGCTCTTTCTGGAGTAAGCTGTCCGCGAAGGGCAGCCACCCATTGCAGCACCCAGGGAGCTGGGGGTTATGGGCCTTGCTCAAGGACTCGCAAGTGTGCCGATGCTGGGCTTGGACTGGCAATCGCAGGCACAGAGGCTTAACCCACTGAGTCACACACTGCCCCCACCTGGGTACACAGAGTATTCTGGGTACTCTGGGCTGGGTCCTGTATGTTCTCTCTGTACTTAGTATTGTGGATACTGTGAGTACTCTGGGTACTGTGAGTACTCTGGATGCTGTGACTAATGTAGGTACTCTGGGCACTGTGAGTACTCTGGATCACTGTGAGTACACTGCGTTTTATGGCTGTCTTTTGAGGCCATAAGGAGCCTCACCATCGCGACCAGCATGGCTGAACCTCACCATGCCCTGCAGCGCTCTGAAACCTATTTCATACCCTTTTCCAAAGAACTCTATGAATTTGTATGAAGCTTCATGAATTTTACATTTGCAGAGCTGCCACGAGATTGGGCCCGGCCTGTATTTATTCATTCCTGCTGTGAGGGCCACACTTTTTGACAAATGTGTGTATGTTGTGTTGAGCTCTCCTGAGCTGTTTGTGGATGCTGTCCTTCCTGCGGGGTGTGTGTGTTTGGCCGGACAGGGAGGACAATGAAGTCCAGTCCCCGTTGCGATCCCAGACTGAACGCCTTCCTCTCTGAGCTGGAGGCTGACGCCTGCATACACCGTGGCATGCTGTGCGTGCTGATAGATGTCCTACGTTTCTTTTTTTTTTTAAGATTTAAAGTAATGGGGGAAAGAAGAACATGCAGCAGTAATTTTTTTTCTGTGAAGTTTCTCTTTCCACAGCAGTATAAATTTAAAGCACCGCAGAGATTAATGAGCCTGTTGTTTTTCCAAGAGGATGACAAGCCCGTTTGATTTGTTGCGAAGAGGAAATTCACCCGCGATAGACTGCAGTCTTTCTGTCATGAACCTGAAACAAGACCCATGTGTTTCAAGGGGGAGGGGGCTGGCTGTTTCAGGGGTTGGAAAATGGCTTTGTCACATTTAAGTTGGATTGCCCTGCTGGGGGCGCTGTTCAAAGGCTTTAGAATTGAGGCCCTAATATTATTTTACTAGCATAAAAGTCTAGTATACTGACATCCTAACGGCTGGCTTCTTTGGCTTCGAAAAGCAAACTTAAAAGATTGCAGGTGTCAGCTGATGCTGTGGTGTTTACAGATTGGTTTCCATTTTTGCCGTTTAAAGGCCGATTGCTTTTGCTTGAATGATACCATTACTATTTTACATGCATATTTTCACATCACCAGTCGTTTTGTGCTGCAATCCATGCACCCTGCAGACGCCGCTCTAGATAAAATGGGTAATTGTTTGCACGGTGGCAGGCCAGCCCTGTGCTGCTTTTTCGGGGATTCTTCAACAATGTGCCAAGTCCATTCATTTCTTGTTCTCAAATAAGAGGAAGCAGAAGAGATTCCACTCAGCCGAAGTGATTTGAGGCCGACCCAGTTTATAAATTATAAGCTATCTTGTTTATGCAGTTTCAGTGTCTGGTCAACGAGGGTTTGCTGGGGTTGTCATTGCAGTGCACGTTAGGTTGGCGTGTATCTCCGTGCCCTTACATGGACGTACGGCAGCAGTGAATCATAAGGCAGCCCAGAGTGTGAATTCCCATGACCGCTCTGCCCTCTGTTTCGTGTGTTTACTACTGCCCCCTGCAGGCGGGGCATTGTCTTGCTGTTCAAAGTCCATGGCTGTGTAAATGTAACTCTAGGGTCGCAGTCCAAGAAACTTTTCTTTTTATTATTCTTATTTGTTCTTACTGGAGCAGGTCATATTACTTTTTATTTAATGCCAGTGTGATGTCTGATCTTAGCTGTCAGCACGGCAGCCTGTCATGTGGAACAGCCAATATAACAGTGTCACAATTTAACGCCGGTGTGATGTCTGATTGTAGCTGTAAGCGAGCCAGCCTGTCGTGTAGAGTAATGATGGGGGCATTAGTCCGCCATGGCGTGCGGCCCCTCAGCAGGGCACGAGCCGCATGGCCCATCTTCGCGTCGATCGGCTCGGCTCGTCTGCCGTCCGTGAGGCTCGCCCGTGTTTTCCCTGTCTCAGGTAAAACCACCAAGCGGTCATTATACGTCTCAGGGACTATTCCAGCACTACTGGAAATCTGCACTTTAAAAATGAAAAATGCGTTTTTAATCAGAAGCATTAGGGGCTTCATGCTTTCATTATTCAGCATTAGCATTTTTCCCGATGGATAAATTGAGGGGCTCACATGGTCTTTAAATGATCCAAGCAGCTGGATCGTTGGAAACGAGCAGAATGGTCCCCTTATCAGATCTGTGGCGGTATGTGTTAGTGGTGACTCACAGCAGTGTGACATAACCCTCTTGCTGTTCATTTTGAATGATAAAAGCTTTATATTCCAAACAAAGCTTTGTTTGATCTTGGCTGAATGTAGCTGATCAGACAGATTACTGAGGGGAGCAGATACCCTTTTGCAAACTGCTTAGAGAGCCCAATAAGACTCGTATTTACATCCCCACACCAAGACTTTCAGTCAATTAATAACAACATATGAGTCAGTATTCACAAAATGTGTCTCTGTTTAGTTTTTATAGTCTTGGTTTAAATGGTACACACTGATTTTGAATATGAAGCATTAATTAGTAGGCACTTGTTTTTGCCATTTGTTAAAGTGGCAAATTGGATGTTTGCATAGTTCATGTAGATTACTGAATTGCTGAGAACAGTGTTTCCTGTGGATCAAGAGATTTGGTGTGGGGGCAGTGTGAGATCG